>CM060948.1:283439835-284039835 GCA_030765055.1 Mantis religiosa | reverse complement strand
TTAGAAAGGAATGAACATTATCTGTTGAATGTTTGGCAAATCTCAATTCCTAATTCTATTGTCAAATCTTTAATAAAATGTTTGTTGTTTAAAAGTCTTATCTCTATATGGTTTAACAAACGAGAGTGCACTTAGCATGAATAGCATATGAATATTACACACATTAAATTTTTAAATCAGCACGACATAAAATTAGGTGTGTTTGAAAGTAATGAGTTGGTAATTCAAACACAAACATCACTTAATTTATCTTTACTTGGACAAGTTTCGGGGAACGGTTTGTCCCCATCGTCAGCCGTTATCAGACTGGTTGGATCCATGGTTTCCTGAAGTGAGCTGTTGTCTGTGGTGGCATCTGTTGTCTGCGAGATGAACTTCCAAAGAGAGTTTTCAGGCGGCAATTCGAAATTTAAAGTATATTGTTTGTTTTTTATAATTAGCAACTTTTCCCAAACATCGAGTTTGGCTGCATTACAGGCTGGCTTTAATAGTTTTATATTTGGTACAATTTCATGATTGGTAGACCAGAAATGGTTGGCTATTGCTGATTTTTCTATTTGTGTGTATTTCACACATCTCATATGTTCCTGTAATCTAATATGTAAACTTCCTTTGGTTTTTCCTATGTAGAATTTATTGCAGTCTGAGCAGTTGATTTTGTATATACCTGATTTCTTGTTTTCAGGTACTGGGTCTTCCAGGTTGTTGCATAGTAACTTTTTTAAACTGAATTTATTTATTGGGGCTAGGGTGATGTTGTACTTCTTGAATATCTTGTTGAATTTATGATGCACTCTGGGATGATATGTGAATTTCCTGAACTGTCTCTCGGTTTTTGATTCTGTTAATTTTGTGGTATCCAATGTGTTTCTGTTTCTTGAATTTCCAAATTTTGTTTTCTATTAATTGTTTACTGTATCTATTAATTGCAGCTATGTTAATCATGTGGTTATATTCTTTGTTGTATTCATGCTGTTTCAATGGGATGTTGACTAGTCTATGTGCTAAGCTGTTCAAAACTGCATGTTTGTGGGGTGTAGGGTTGTAGCTATCATTCTTGATGTAATTATCTGTTTGTGTTGGCTTCCTGTAGATGCCAAAAGATATGTTATTTAATTCATGGATTACCTTCAGATCTAAGAAAGGTAGGTAGCCATCTTTTTCTATCTCTATTGTGAGCTTTATTGCTCTATTCTGTATGTTCAATAGTTTTAAGGAATCTTGTATGAATTTGTGTGGAACAATGGCAAAAATATCATCAACATATCTATACCAGTATGCAGCCGAACTCGATGTTTGGGAAAAGTTGCTAATTATAAAAAACAAACAGTATACTTTAAATTTCGAATTGCCGCCTGAAAACTCTCTTTGGAAGTTCATCTCACAGACAACAGATGCCACCACAGACACTTCAGGAAACCACGGATCCAACCAGTTGGATAACTGCTGACGATGGGGACAAACCATTCTCCGAAACTTGTCCAAGTAAGGATAATTTAAGTGATGTTTGTGTTTGAATTACCGACTCATTACTTTCAAATGTTAAATACATCACTGTTTCTAACCTTTTGCTTCAAATAATATTAGCAGTGTTTGTTTACTCTGCTCACTTTATGGTGAAGGACATCGAGCAAAAGCCTAGTACTGACGGTAATAGTTCAATACAGAGTGGAAATTTTATTTATACCAAACCACAGCCTGAAGCACTATTCTCAACTCACTCACAAGCATTTGCTAGTTTTTACTTATATCACGCAATATCAAGAAGCTTCTTGGCTCACTGAGAAAGCCAAGATTTCTCTGACAATGAAATCAGGAAAGAATGCAATAGAAAATTTAGGCTGCAACATGAATTACAAAGGACATCAGAAACACAGATACATGCAAAAAATAACATTTTAAAAACAGGTTAGAAAATTCAGCATGACATGCTACTTTTGGTATAATCATACATCAATCTTGAAGTCCAACAACTAGGAAAAGCACACTATACAAGGAACTGGTCACCTGAAATAAAATGCTTAATTTGGGGAGTATAAAAATTACCATTTTGACATTCCAACATTGGACAACCTTGACAAGTTTTGGAACATTTCCACAAAATGCCATGACAGGTGTTCGAAACATCCAGATACCCAGCATTCCCAAAGATATAGGTCAACTGAAGATGGGAAAAAAAATTATTTTTGAAACATGTTCAGGTATTTAAAAATGAAATGAAGTGGGTAAATCAGTTTAAACCTTCTCCTAGACAACTAAATTATCTTCTTTGATTAATAATATTATACTTAAAGCATGTGACCTACCCATATAAAGGCAAAATTGAAAATTTTTAAGAAAATCAAAACAAAGATTAGCTTTAAAAACCTAAATAAATAGTTTTTCTAAATATTCACCTTTTAATAACAATACATTCCTTGCAATCGATGAAATCAGTGATTACAGCAATAATGCCACTCTTCCTGAGGCACTTCAGAAACCATGCTGTTATGTTACACTGCTTCATCTGATGAGAAAAAGTGATTCCATGTATTTCATCTTTAATTTCTGGAAATAAAAAAAAATAAAAAGCTGCTAGGTCAGGGTTGTATGGTGCAATCATGGTGCTAAACTTTAGAGCATCCAGATACTTTACTGTTAGTGTTACTGTATGCAATAGTGCATTATCATGTTGTAAAATTATATTTCCTTTTGGGCATTTTTCATTAAATTTTTCAAAAATTTGTTGTAATCAGACATTTGTGTATCAATCAGCATTAATGGTACATCTATCTTCTAATGCTATAGTATCCTTATGTCCATTTTAGAAAAATAATGGCAACCCTCTTCTTACCAGCATTGCTAATTCATTAAACTTTTGTAAGATTAGGTATTGTTCCAAAGACCCACTGATCCAATGAACTTTTTTTCTCAGGATTATAACCACAAATCCAAAATTCAACACAGCAACCATATTCCAAACCAATTTAGTGTTCCCTTGGAATTTTTACAGTTTTTCTGCACCAATCAGTGTGTTGTTGCTTTTGATTAGGAATCAGTTTATATGTAATCAATATTTCTCACAACTGTTAATGTAAATGGCTTTGGATTTGACTCATACCAATGTCCAATGTTGCATGAATAAATTCATAAGGTGTCTGTCCATCTTCAAGCACTGCTCAAACAGTGGTAGTATTTTCACACATAGCGGCACCTGTTTGGAATCATTAACAAAAATCATCACTAAGAAAAACCAATTTACTTTGAATGGGCTGTACCAATTAATTGTTGCCTTAAACAGATCTTCATCAAAGTCATTTCTGAGTCAATTTTCACATTGCTTAAGTGTTAATGACAGTTTAAAATGAAAGAAATCATAGCCTAAAAATGTCTATTAGTCAAATTTATTTTTGAGTGAACACAAAATGTTTAAATCTTGATAATTAACAAACTATTAAAGCAAATCAAAGAAACTACACAGCAATCAAATCACAAAACAGGCTGCGCCAGGCTGAGTGGTTAGAATGCTCAGGTCTCACCATGATGGCCTGGGTTCGATCCCAGGCGACCGCAAAGTGAGATTTTAGGTGGACAACAAGGCGCTGGGGTAGGTTTTCTCCGGTTTCCCTCGCCATCTCATTCCACTGGTGCTCCATCTTCATCTCATGTATCATCAATGTAAACGCCTGCAGTGCCACATGCAGTAAAAGCAGCTGTTAAACACTACACATTTCACTCACAAAACATTAGAAAGTAGCTATCAAATATAAACAAATTTTATTTGTTTTTAGAAACTTGGAATTCTAAAAATATTCAGTTTCACTTTCAGAGTACCTAATTTGCATTATTTTGTATATTCAGGTTCTATCTGTTTGTTAACATTTTGATATATATTACAAATGTAAGAACAAAGTTAACAATGTGATGTAACAGTCATTCACCAGCCTCTCTGCTACCTCAGGTCTTTAGCAAATGAAAAGCTACACAACTGCTGTCAACATGACTAACAAATGCTGCTAAATGACTCATTTACAATATCTGCGGGATTCACAGCGTAGGCAGTAAAACTTAACTGAGGCATTGAGGGTCCTAAGCTGCAAAACAACTACGTGTAACTGTAAGATCAGTGATACATGAAAATATGAACATTAATTAGAAATGTTAATGTGCACTATCCCATCTATTAAATTTTACTAGGTTGTTCTTAACTTCAACTCTAGCTCATGCTCAATGAGTTCTTTTAGTGAAGTTAAAAAAAAAATGCACAGTTAAGTTGAGAGTTAGCTGACACCTTATTGGATTAAGAAAATGGTCTCATTTCTAGAGATAACTCAAACTAAGTGAGATTCAAACTTGAAACTTCCTTATTGAAAGGCAAATGTGCCCTAGCATTACAAGAAATTTATTATGGACTTTGGTAGATTAAAACTACATCTGAATTAGAACTTAAAACTGATTTCATTCTTGTCTGGATTATCCTGTAGCATGGCAGCCAGACTGTTGACAACTCTACATCTCTGAAATCTGCAGTCACATCAATATATTGCCAATCATGCCGTATACAATAGAACTAATGTAAAAACATCTATCAATAAACATTTTAGCCTTGATAGAAAAATCCTCTGCCTTGCAAAGAACATCACTGCAATTAACTTATGAAATAACAACCAATCCTTCCACACTGAGGAACTATGGCTAAATAGACTACTCCCTTCAACAAAACAGCACTAAACATTAGTAAAAGTACTACAAGAGAAGAATACCAAAATATGGAAGGTTTTCTATTGCAAAAAATTGGATTAACTGAAATTATTTAACATTTATTTTTAATCTAATGAAATAAATGGATATTTGAGCAATGGGTCATTAGGAGTCAGTTATTTTCATTGTCACAGATTTATTTATTTTCAGTTTCTCTAAGAAACTTTGATGTTCAATTCAGTTTCCATAGTTTTATTCAGACATGCCTGTAATAAAGCTATCTAAATCTTATCTAAGATGGTATTTGAATTTGAGACAATGTTTTCTGTATGAACAGTGAAGTGTTCTGCAAGATGTGCAAAACAAAGGTATCAGCTGAAAGAAAATTCACTGTTCAGCAACATGTAGGTCATGATAAGCATATACAGGCAGTGCAACTTTTAAGTGCCTAAGAAGAAATCTACACAATGTTTACTGCAACGTGTAGTCTGAAGGAGAATAAATCATGCTTTTTTACAGACTTTACAGATGTTTTAGTTTCTGCTAACATCCTATTTTGGACAAAATAGAATAGAAAAAGAACCCTTCAAATTTAAGGGTTTTCTAAAACTACATTTTAAATTACCTATTCCAAACAAATCAACTCTTCGGAAGAACTACCTGTCACAATGTTACACGACCATTAGCAAAATATGGGGTAATCTCTCAGAACCCATGGAAACTAAATCTGGAGTAAGACAAGGGTGTATTCTTTCCCCAACAATATTCTTAATGGTATTGGATAGAACTATGAGAAAGGTTATAAGGAAAAGGAAAAGAGGAATCCAATAGGGTATCAAGAATTGTCTTGAAGATCTTGACTTTGCAGATGATATATGTTTGCTAGCTCAAAGATTTAGGGATAAGATGGCCGGAAATAATATCAAATGAAGAATTGTGGGGAAAAACCAACCAAACCCCAATATACTGTCAAATAAAACAAAGAAAGTGGAACTGGATATGCCATACGTTGAGAAAACCAGATGGAGCCGTTGAGAAGACTGCATTAGATTGGAATCCTCAAGGAGTAAGAAAGAGGGGACGACCTAAGAAGACATGGAAGCGATCAGTAGAGGAGGAAGCCAAGGAAGGAGGAAAAGCTGGAAAGAAGTAAAATGGCTGGCTGAAACAGAGTATGCTGGAGGAACTTTACTGCTGCCCTATGTTCCACTTAGGAATAACAGGAAATAAGTCAAGTAAGGCAAGCAAAATATGGAGAAAAGCAAAAAGAGAGGTTTTAGCACCCACTGACAAAACAAGTGATGTAGAAAATGTTAACATGGCCAACATAATCAATGGTATATTGGAGATTGACAGACAAGGCGGAAAGCCAGTACAAGCTTTTTATCCGAAAATAGTGCACATTACTTGCTTAACACATGCTATGCATATAGGGTGGCAGAGAAAGTTGGAGCATATTATTCTCAAGTGTCAAAGTGTCAATGTTCATCTCAAAAATATCCATGGCTTCCCGTATTTCATTCCAACCAGAACCTGCTGTCACCCAATGGGGCACCTCGATACATTTAGCAATTTATTATTGTAATTATTTCCAGTTAGTAAAATATGTTAACGAAAAACTGAATCTCAATGATGCAGCTGCAATTGAAATGGCTAAAACACTTATTTTCAGTTGTTTAACATAAGGAATCCTTGTATACAGGAGAAAGGTGCAAGTCTAGAAATTCTGTAACTCTAATTAACAAAATTAAATCTAATTTGAAAATTGTAGAGGACAACTTGAAAAAAGGGTATCTATGAATGTGAAAGGTGTTCTTGATAAAACTACAAAACTTTGTCTCATTTCTCAGGTGCTAAATGGAACAACATTTGATACCTCCTGCACTGAAGAACTACAGCCAGTGATTTAGTATATTTCAAGTATAATCCAGCTATAACAGCAGATGTGGAAAGAGTAACCAACAGTACAGATGTGCTTTCTGACAGCAGGCATCCCCTAGCTTTTGACAATTTGCACATGTTGCTGGTTATCTACTGCAATAATTATGAATAAGGTTAAGATTTCTTTTTACACATTCATCTGTCTTGAACATACAAATCTGGGAATTTAATATTAACTTTAAATTCAGTTCTAACGTTACAGAAGTAAGAATAAATCCTGGCCCTAATCATTACTATTCCTATTATTTACTACTGCAACATCTTTTGTCATGTATTCGTGTTTGTTTCTTCATCTGATCCCCACCGTGATCAAAGCTCATTGACAGTGAACATGTCATACAGTTATGGCAAATGAATCATGACCAGTAATATATCCACCACCACCACCACCACCATTGAACTGCTACTTTTCTGTACATTTGTTTTAATTTCACATTATGTATTAAGACATGAATATTTATGAACCATCACATTAATCACAGAACATGCATTACAGTAAGTCAAGAATAATGTAAATCAATTCACCATCACATGCAATTAGCTCTATATATTGAACATTTATTTCTTGAATAGTCAAATTGTGAAATCACCTTCACATGTAATCTGCTCCAAATATTGAAAATTTACCTATTAAATGGGATATTCCAGAATTCTTCCAATTTTATATGATGAGTGAATATATAAGAATGACTTTGAACCTTTCTTAAAGATGTTATGTAGTCCTAAAGGATTACCTAGCATTATCAGGGAGCATAGAAGACTATGGTAAACATTCTTTTTAGAACAGTTTTAAGCTATTCCCTAGTCTATGCAGATCACCTGCATTCCTCGTACTGTGGTTATGCACATTTGTTGTGAACTTGTGAAAAGTCATATTCGTTACTTTTTTTTTTTTTTTTTTTGTAATTTACGTCCTCCAACGTTGTCATATCGGACGGTGAATGAATTGGGTGAAATGATGCTCAAATGAGTCCAGGGTCCATGGAGCTTAGAGTTACCCGACATTCATCTTGAAGGATAAGGGAAAATCCCGGAAAAAGCCTTATCCACGTAACTCACCCTGACCGAGATTCGAACACGGGACCTCTTGAACGTGAGGCAGACATGCTACCATCTACGCTACCGAGGCGGGCTATTCGTTACAATGTTGGTATTTTCAGAACATTCATGTTTCTTCGCCTGGCAACGCTTTAGCCGCCTTCGCCAGGCTCTGGCCGCTATTCCAAAGGATAATCCTTTTATGTTTTCTTTTAATACCTAATTTGACACTCCCACACACAACGGACTTCTGTGTGTTTCAGACACCAGCCAAATTTCCGCGTGCGGAACTCGCGAAAAATGAGTTAAATAACTCTATAACGCAATATAAATTACTTTAGGCATTCCCCGACGATATTATTACGCAGTACTAAGTTATACGCAGCTGCGCAGTTTATCTACGTATGATTTACATAAAAACACCTTTCGGTGAAAATTGTTGGGAAGTGCTACATATTCGCCCGTTTGTTTTTATTGCTAACAATTGAAATCATTGTCGGTTGTGTTAGATGTAATAAATGGATATAAGTGTAAATGAGCTTTCTAACCTCAACACTTGACAGCTGTGAAAAAACATGTATCCTTCCTCCTACCTCTATAGTAGTAATTCAACGGCAGTGTCCAAACTCTATTTCGTAGACACATTTATCTATCTTGTATGTTGCTAAGTATAACCTAATGTATTATTAACATTTCCATAGCTCAACCCACTTACAAGTTGGCAAAATATTTCACTGCCACTGAGAAGTTCCAGTAAAATTAAATGACTACGTAATATATTTGTATGTATAAGTAAATGCATACTTGATTCTCGTCGCTTCTTGCTGAGATAATCTATGGACCGTTTTAACAATCATCAACAAACATAATTTACAAACTTTATAGCAGCGCTATTGTTTAATTACCCCCCAATATCGCTGACTCAAAAACCTTCGAATATATAATACTGGTCGTACTGGTCATTCGTGTACAGTCATAACAAAAGTAAACGTACACTACTGAAAATTGTGACAAATTACAGAATATATGCACCTTAAAACTTCTTTATTTTCGCAAAAAAAAAAAAAAAAAAAATAGTTAGCTCAATGCTAAGGTACAAACAGGCTTTCTTTTTACAAATACAACACTTATAATCATCTTTACAATGTTCCTTTAAATCGTTTTACCCTGCACCCTTTGTGCTCCTATAACCTTTCTGATCTTCACACAGGTCCACCTCTAACACGCAACTACTCTAGCACCAATTCTGAACACAAACTACAATATTTACACGTAAACTGCTTCGCTACCGGTTCCACAGCTCGGCGATCCTTCACTCAGCTTGAAGCACCACACTGCTATTAACACACAAATTTCCTTCGTCTATTTAGCGTCGGCTTTTATATATCTACCGAGAGCGGTAAATCTTTCTAGAATTAGAACCCCCTGGAATTGCGGTTGCGAGAGGTCTTCTTAAGTAGTAATAATTTTATATGAAATCAAAAATAATTTACAAACAAAAGTCGCTCCTATGAAAATAAAGCTAATTTGCACATTTCTGGGGCACAAAAGGTAATGTACACTCCAAAAATAATGCAAATTATTACAACAGTATTGACATTCAGTATTTGTAGGATACGATCTTCTTGGTAGATAATGGACAAGTATTTTAATTTCTGTGTTTGGTATTTTGTTTCATTCTTCAATAAGAGACGTTTTTAATACTTCTTCAAGCTTTGCCCCAGGATATTCCTCATATGCTCGTTAGGGTTAATATCTGGTGGTGTATGAAGATGCTTAAAGGAATGATTTGCTAGCAGCGTGACGTTCAATCGTCTGAGCGCGGCGATGGCCAAGAACGCCACATTTGACGATTACATTATTCCCTAGGAAGCGTGGCCAAATGTGCACAGCGTGTCAGAGCTCCCGTACAGCCTAAGAAAAAGGTGCCGCTTCACATAAAATGTCATCAGTAGAGATCTTATTTTGCTGTAGTTAACTCATGAAAACGAAAGGAGGAAAGATAATCCACTATTTACGACGAGATGTTTTAAAGGCTTCGGCACCAAATTTACACAAGGGCCGACACGGCGGTATTGCCTCCGTGCCATTGCAATGCCATATTAAGATGAAGAAATACACATATTGTGTGGATACTCCCCGGTTACATTAAGAACTTGTTCATTATTCTTAAAGATGCAATGAAATGGATTGTCTTATTACCATAGTAGCTGACTATGCTAAGAGAGCTGCAAGATACAAGTTGGCAACCTTATTATTTTGCTCTTCTATAGATCCGTACCTCGTAAATCCGTGGTACAATTATTATAGCAAGATGCGGAGAGGCATAAAGCTTAGATATACCCGAAATTCGTATTTAAGGATAAGGTAAAATCCCACAAAAATTCTCATCCCGGTAACTCATCCTGACCGAAATTCGAACTCGGAACCTCCTGAACGTGAGGTTACCATCTAAACTATAGAGGCGAGAAACTTTGGTTATCGAACCACACTGATAAGGGGTTGGTGTACTGCAACTGGCTGGGATGAATGAAAATATGGTTATTAGCAATCTTTCCTATTTGTGATCTTAGCCGCGCTCAAATCTGCTAAATGCCTATAATGACATTTCCATTTTGCTTCCGAAGTTAATGATCCTAATTATAGCTTAGTTTACCAAAACATATCTTAAACCACAACAAATTGCACTGTCTCGGAAAAAAATGTTACTTTCTATTTGTTTTAACTTTTCAATAGTATAGTTTTCAATAACAGGAATATTTTATTCGTTTTCTTATCTCTCTGCCATGCAAAGAGGTTGGTCCTCTTTACAGAGCTAGGGCCTCTTTTGCTTGGTGCAAAAAACGAGGTGTAGAAACCTCGTCTTAAAAGATTTTATTATTGCTCAAAACCTACTGTATTGTCATATTCCTTTGCATATATAAGAAGATTAGCAATAAGGATATTTTTGAAAATGTTTATCTCAATTAAAGTAGATACAGTCTGATTTTTAAAAGAAGATATGCGAAGGTCTTCTGTGTCTCCACTTGGAGCTGCTATGTTGCCGAGAAGCAGACAGCGCGTCCTGCATATCGCCCTCTGTATCCTCTCAATATATGGAACATATAAACAAGCGTTCAAGTTTATCGCACCTCAGCATAAACATATACATTTAGTCTGTATTGCCCTATTTTAAGAACAAAAATTAATTGTTCTCAATACACATTCACTTTGTTGCAGCGGCTTCACAGTGGTGCGTAGTTTTTAAATAATTTATTAATGACTGCCAATTGAGATAATCATATCAGCAGTACCGGTGCGCCGGAATTTTGACACGAAAGAGTTCATGGTCCTAATCCATGACTTCCTGATTCATTCGTGATAGTCCACAGTGTTTGATCAGTCTGAAATACCAATGGACGCTACTGTTTGAAATAGTCTGTAAAGTTTTCCCTTGGTGGAATACCAGTTATGATCCTTAATTCTCCCTTTTTTAATTTAAACACTGGATTACTATAACCAGAATGTCTCCATAACTTTAATCCACATA
The DNA here is from genome assembly GCA_030765055.1 of Mantis religiosa. Classification (NCBI taxonomy): domain Eukaryota; kingdom Metazoa; phylum Arthropoda; class Insecta; order Mantodea; family Mantidae; genus Mantis; species Mantis religiosa. The sequence goes on along the minus strand of CM060948.1, from coordinate 284,028,647 downwards.
ATAATAATGAATGAAAATTAGCGAAATGCAGATTATTAGCACTTCGCTAGAAACACAAAACCTAAGCCGCTACAGGATTAAGCACACTTAATTTTGCTGTCAATTTTTGCAAACGTTTATCCCATCTCAGCTTTTTGTCATACCACAATTACAGAAATATTGCTTTAGTTGCTGGCTTTGTTATTATTGAGAAAAATTTAATGCTTGGCAGCCCCTGATACATCTGCGGTTTTATTACAGAGTTTAATTTTACTATGGTATTGAACTCTGATTATTGGTCGTCATTGATTACCAACTTATTTAATTTTAACCAGTTATGCCCGATTTCACCAACAGATGTTAAAATCGACGTTAACAAATGTAAATTAAGAATTGTCACAGCCCTAACGATTCTGTTAAATTTCTTGCTTTTCACCAACCTGTTTTATGAAAATGTTAACAAACATGTGTCAACGCCAAGAAACTTATAAATATTACAGCTATAGACGGCTATGGATGAGCCGTATTATTTTCTGAACGTACTGCGATGCGCTTTTGTCTTACTTTTCGTCTGCACACAGCTCAAAAAATGGCGGGTGAATAAAATAGTAAACAAAAGCTGTGAGAGAAATTCCTCTTCGATGGAGCAAAATTGTTAATTGAATTGGTGATGAAGTGTAAGTACATCGTCGAATTCGGTCGTCGGAAGTCGGATGCGGTGAATCTAAAAGAGAAAGATGCCACGTGCGAAAATATTGAAAACGAATTTAATTCAAATGCATGTGTCACTACTAAAAGCACCAAACAACTTCGCCATATTACGTAAATTTAAAACGAGGTGCGAAGGACAAGTGACTTGAAGTTTCAAGACGGAAGGTGGACAATGTATTATCCACATAGTTCAGTTAATTATAAAATCTCAAAGTTATTACTTAGTAATACTTAAAGCGAAGGCAAGATCGGCATATTCCTTTCGATGCATGTTTTAATTCAGTATTACGTAAATTTAAAACGAGGAGCGAAGGACAAGTGACTTGACAGTTTCAAGACGGGAGGTGGACAACGTATTATCCACATAATTCAGTGAATTATAAAATCGCAAGGTGCTTAATACTTGAAGCAAAGGCGAGATCACCATATTCCTTTCGATGTAGGTTCTAACCTCTCTTGTACATCCGCAGTAAACTTCATAGCATCTTGCTTCAACAGTCTATACCTCTGTAGAAAATTTTCTTCTGATAGCTCCTCAATATTATTTCTCCTCATAGCCCGTACTCTTTTACGAGTGCCATTTAGACGGTCTTAGATATAGTAAGTCGACATCAACAGCTGAGTTCATCCCCACCATCTTGATTATTTACAGTTGTTAAGGACTTAACATCAGAAATTTCGCTTGTTACTTTAACAAGAGATTTAACACGATTGTTACGCTAACACTTGTTGGTGAAATGCATTTCTTGTTTTAACTATTGCTAAACTCGTGTTAAGTTTTAACATCTGTTGGTGAAATCGGGCATTAGAAACGTTATTTGTAATGCTTACGTTATGTTCAAGTTTGTTACTGTCCTTGCCACTAATGAATATGCTTATGTAATCATGAAAGAGAGTGATGTTTACATCGGTTTTTTGTATTGTGTGGTAGATCATTGATGTAGATCAATAATAAAAGTGAATCCAGGACTGATCTTTGTAGCAGCCTAGAAAGTACTCCAGCCCCAAGAAAATTCACTTTAAGAATCTTGAATTTTGTATCTAAATAATCAATTTCTAATGTTTGTTCCTTCTTTTGTAGATAAGTATTAAACCAAATTACAGGCTTATTCCCCTTTATTGCGGTTTATGAAGCAGTATATGATAATTGACCATGTCGAATATCTTAGTTCGAGAAACAGTCACAGTCTTGGTTCACTATTCTCCATTGTGTCATAAATACTGTCAATAAAATTCTTGGTCGCTGCACTAGTTTCAGATTCCTGGAAAACAAACAGCAGAAAATGATTACATAAACCTTGTAAAACATTGAATCATTCCTATATACTTTAAACTGCATAATGTTTAAAATATATTCATTAAGGTTGGTGTCCCATTATTGCTGGTTTGAAGTTTCATTTTTTTAAAATGATTTTAGTATAGCTTTTTGTAATGCCTCTAGAAATCACCTATTTTACAGTCTATCATACATTTTGTCAATAAAGAACCGGGAATAAATAATATAAAAATCTCGTATAAAGGGGGATTCGAAATTATTGTTATCGATAAGTTAGTACATCTTTCTTCTATACCCATGCGTAGTTTGATGTCATCTAGGTTATTTACAGGGCGCCATTTTTCTAATGCATCTAAGATGTGTGTTGCGATTTTACAATGAATAAAAAATACTGAACAAAGAATCTGTCTCAAATTTTGCATTGTAAATGGTATTTCGTGTGCCGAATCTCTGAAAAAGTTACAAAGAGCTTACGGTGAATCGACTGTATCAAAAACACGTGCGTATCAGTGGTATAGTGATTTCAAAAGTGGTCAGGTTGCGGTGGAAGATCTGCCTCGCTCTGGTGGGCCAAAATCAACTGATATTAACTGAACATCGCCAAAGTGAAGAAAATTGTGTCTGAAAATCGTCATTTAGGTCTCAGAGATTTCCGTTGAATTTCGTGTCTCATGAATCGATTCGTACCATTTTAAATTATTGTTTGTGCATGACACGTGTTGCCGCTCGATTAGTTTCGAAATACTTGAACCTTCTGCAAAAACTCAATCACGTAAGGATCGCTGAAGACATGCTAGAACAAGCCAACTCCGACCGCACATTCATGAAGCGCATTATAACTGGTGAGAAGACGTGGGTTTACGAGTTTGTCACGCAAACTGATAAGTGTGAGAAAGATCTGAGGAGTTTGTAAAGAAGTATTGTGTAAAATACTTTTATACTTACTAGCTTTTATACTTTAAAAAGGCTGTGGATGTTAAAAGAATTAACCCTTAACATGGAAGAGATGAATTTCAGTGCATAAATGTTGAATATGCAATATCCACAATAGGTGCTAAAAGATATGTTACTTTTTAAGTCTGAATATTAGAAGTTTAAGAAACAAACTTTGTGACCTGGAAGAAACAGTGTATAAATTTAACTTATGTGATGTTATAGTGTTAAACAAAACCTGGTTAAAACTTGTGAAACCAATTATGTTAATTTAATTGGTTTTAAGGATATTTTCTTGTAGGGGTCATAGAACAAGGTAGGGGTGTAGCAATATATGTTCACCGGGTTGGATTCCTACCTGACCCATGGGTTTTTTCGGGGTTTACTCGGGTCGCTAGGAGAAATCTGGGTAGGTTAATTACTTCCTCCAAATTTCCTGTCCTTTCATTTCATCTCCATTATCATTTCACATCATCTCTCATCTGGTGGTCTCTTTCAGGTTAGAAGTATCGGCGGGTGTCTCGGTGGTGCATGGCAGGATGATAAGCTCTGAGGTAAACTACTTCCTCCTCCAGTAGGTCTGTTCCCGGTCTCTGCGCCTCTGATGGGACCATTTCGGGACACCCTACAGCTCTCAGGAGATGGCCAACAACTGCTGCAGAGCCATGGCCAACCTATGTGAGAGCTGCTGGTTAAGTTCATTTGCTTCCACAGACGCGGTCACCGTAATGGTTATTTCCATGGAGTGACTCGCAAACCTGACAGCAATCATCCAGAACACACGGAATGGCGAGTAGAACTAGGTCTGCTACCAGTAGTAAAGAGGTGACCTGGACAATTTGAACTTGAAGTTCGGACAATTTGCCCTTGAAAAAGTCACGTACAAGTTTAGAGGCATATTGGGGAAATTCCCGATTTTGGTGTAGGACATGCCGTTTTGGTAATTGTAATGCCGCGCATCGTTTTGGCTGTCTGTATCTGCCACCCACCCCCCGACGCACCTCTTCCCCTTGCACCCTCTCGAATCTCTGCATCTCCCACTTACCCCCAGGCACCCCATGCACCCTCTGGACACGCTGCATCCCTCGACGCACCCCAGGCAACCTTACGCGTCCCTTCCACCACCACGCATTCTGGCCAACTCGCTGCATCCCCCCAGGTACCCTCTTGACTCTCTGCATCTCCCACTTACCCCCAGACACCCTATTTAGCCTCTGGACTCAATTCATCTCCCAACGCACCCCTTCCACCCCCGTCCACTCTATTCACTCGCTGTATCCCCGACGCACCGCCAGGCACCTCTGTGAACCCCTAGGCATCCCCAGGTGACGTGACTTTTTTGGATTGGAGACATGATTAAGGGTCATGTGACTTTAGGAGAAGGAATGGAGAGACGCAAAGTGTCTAGTCGAGCGTCCAAGGATTTAAGGAAGAAAATGAGGTGGAAACACGATTTAAAATAAGGTGGGAAGTGACGTGTAAGGTTTTGATTGCTTAAAATAAAAATATTTTTAATTGGTTGAGAGGGGTAAAGGCAGACGTGTGATTGGTGCAAATAAAAGCGCTTGTGGTTGGTTGGAAAACGCCGGAAATACGATCCAAAGCAGTCAGTTTGTATTTAAATGTTATATTGCACAAATAGAAATGTAGTGTACATTTATGAAAATAATATTTTATATTGTGATGTTTGACTGCCTTTTTTCACTAGGCATTACATTTGTTTTGTTTCCAAAAGTTTGCGTTAAAGGATGCCAACCTACGGTCCCTAAAACTAGGTTAATAATTATGGACGCTGCGTAACTGTCCACATATGAAAAAAAACGATAACGAAATGCTTGCATTTGCTTTTTTCAGGACGACTTTTACTTCTGTTAACAATTCAGGTGGTAAATAACAACCGCATACGTAGTAGACTTCTGGGGGCTTTCTAAAGAGCTTTTTAATACGTAAGCGAGTTATGCTTAGCGTTTTAAATTCGAAACCTTTTGTTCTAGCAGAGCGTTTTCAGGCTAGACCGGCGCAAAAGTGTAACGTTGTAGGAATCGAATTTTGTTGTGTAAGCTTTTAATACTTCTGGGAAAGGAAGCACATGACAAAGAGAAGAAAACGAAAGAATTCACGATCAGTTATGAAAATAAAACATTGACTGAAGAGCAAATGATACTCGCCATGTTCACTTTTTGATAAAAAAAATTAATATTGGGCTACACCGGACATCTTTTTAGTTTATCATACGCCATAATAAAACGTCTTCTCATTCCCTCCCTCTTCCCGATACACTTTGGGGCAGTTGGCGCTAGGAGTGAATACGAAGTGATGAGGAGGCGGGGAGAGAGGTTGAATGTCATTTTGGAAATTTGGAGTTGATGTTTCAATATTAGAGAACGACAGAGAAGGTGGAGATGGAGATGAAGAAATAATTATTTTGGATGCAAGTTCTGATGACGAGTTTGCTGCTGCAGGTGTGCTTCGCTCCCAGGAGAAATTATCAAGGCCTGAATCTTCTGGAGGGGCACAGATGGAAACGTTGGCCACGTCGCTGGACTGGAGCAGTGGTTGCAGGGATAAAAACGAAGAAGACTGGTCCTGGTGTACACTTGATTGTTCTTGCAACGCGCTGGCAAAGCTTGTCACTGCGTAAATGTTGTCATCAGGATGACTGTAATAGGCTGGTGCTGCCAAGATTACTGTAGAAATTTGCTCTTCACGAGCTTTTAATTCTCTATATAAACGCCCAGAAGGGGAAATAAAAGGAACGTCCGGGACGACGGTCACTTGTGTAACTTCTATGATAGTAGCAAACGAACAGCAAGACTGAGAATGAAACTAGCAATGTAAAGTTCCGTAATTAAAAGAACAAGTAGTTTGAAGTATAACTGAAGTTGCAGTTTCTTGTGCCATCAAGATGTTTAAACGGTTGAGAACCATTCTGATTACATGGGCTGTTAAACGCACAACTTTTGTGTGTGCGCCGCGTTTATCTCGAAAGAACGGAATTGCATCTACTTAGGGTATAAAATGTCATATACTTCCTTTACCGGAAGCTTTCCGGTTGAAGAGAAAATAAACACCAGTGTAGCAGTTTTCCTGCTGACAGCTTACGATGTATTGTCATGCTTTAACTTAAATCGCGCTCAGGCAGAAAGCTACCGTTCGTTTTGAAATATAACTGAAATTGCTGTTTTGGTGCTTTCAAGGTGTTTAAACGGATGAGAACCATTCTAATTACATGAGCTGTTAAACGCACAACTTTTGTGTGTGCGCCGCCGTTTACTCTCATGCAAGGAATCCAAGACCTGACCAATGAACCCAAAGCCAAAGCCGATGCCTTCTTTGAATAGCTAGAGAGGAGTATGAGGCTACGTGATAACTCCCAGGAGCTAGACTTCTCCGACAGTCGCCTAGGAAGTTGTGTCGGTACCTTCAGCGTACTTCCGAGGAAGCTGAAGAACTTGACGTTATAAGACTTAATGTACTCCAAGGTATACTCCGGCGCCTCAACGCCAAAGAGGACCTGGCGGGTTCACCCTGGTCATGCTGCCCTGCCATCCCTTCATGACGCCTCCTTTTCTGCTAAGGACGCCAATCTGTGTCTCAAGTTGTGTCTCTTTCCATGTGAATGGAGGGAGACCCAATAATTTGCATCTTGAAGCCAGAAAAAGATCCGGTCCATCATGCAAAATACCACTCCATCAGCCATTTGTTGGTCCTCTCTAAACCGCTAGATGAGCTTTTACTAGCTCGCTTTCCACTCCTTTGGGTGACATTCAACACATCCCAGTCTAATTTTTTGTTTACTCCTGCAAACTCAACGTTTCAGCAGTTCTACGAGTCATAGGCTGCCACACTGAGATAACAGGACAGAGCCTACCCGCGGTGGTATTTCTGGATATTGAGGCCAACTTGATGACGCAGCTCATCTATTTAGGTTCATTCATCTGGAGTAGTACACATACTATCCTCATTTCTCAAATAGATATTTCGTGGCCTCAGTTGCCGGAAAAAATATAAACAAATACCAAATAGAGCGGAGACCCTGAAGATTGTATCCTATTTCTTTTAGCGTTTATGCCACAGTCAGCAAACCACCGTATGCTGATGACGTGCTGCTGTACTCAAAAGAAACCTCTACCCAGAATCTTCCGGCCCATTCAAAGATATAACCACCTCTTATTTTAGTTAATTGATGGAAATTAATCATGGTAGCTAAATGGGTAAGAGCGACTGGACGGAACCCAAGAGATCCGAGGTTCAAATCCCGGCAATGGCATCGAATGTTTCATGTTGACGCTACCAAAAAATCTCCACCTGTTTCAGTGGCGATACAGACGTTAGCAATTATTTGTCAACCCGGAGGAAAATCAACGTCATTTCATTTCACAAGAACTACTTTCCCATAGAAATCCCCATATCCACCTATCTCAGGAATGGGATGGTTTTTTAATTAACGTCTTCCACGGAATGAAATGGATGAATCATATTCAAATGACTGCAGGTTCCATAGAACTTATATTAAACCGGCATTTATTTTTCTATATAAGGGAAAACAGCAGAACAAACCTTACACAGATAACTCATGCTGACTGAGGTTCCAACACTTGAACGTGAGGCAGACTGCCTACGATCTATGCTACAGACGCAGGGGTTTGGGTTAAACCGCCTACAAAAAAGATTATATTTGCCACCGACGCTCTCAATTGTTAGGATCAAATCAGCATCGCCATTGTGCTGAACTTTTCTCATACAAGTGCTGCATTATATACAACAACATCAATTGATACTATGTTTTAGCTTTTAATCACACTTAACAACAAAGATTTGGGCCAGGTTTGATCTTAGCAATCAGTAGGCCAGGGCCTAGAAGCCTCAGCCCCCCATTCCGATGATTAACTACTTTCAGTCAATAGAGCCCACCTCCTAGTGTGGTGATAGCGCGTCTGCATCTTATTTAGGATCCATAGAGCTTAGCGTTGTCCAGGGGCGGCTGCTGTTTAGGAGCATAAGAGCACGTGAACCCCAATATTATTTCGTCTTGTAGAAGCCCTTTTCCTCTCTTCATTCGTTATTTCTATTTACCGCGCTCATTGCTGAATGTGTAGTAAGTACACGGCGATAGCTCGATATGTGGCAACGTTGCAGGTAGCACACTTCTCTTGTGCTAGCGTATGATGTAACGTTTAAAGCTCTGCGCATGCGTAGACGACAAATGCTTTAGACAGGTATTGGTTGGGTACACCCAGATCATGGCACAATTACGATGTGCACGTTAATTCACATTGTCACCGCCAGAGTTCTTGGTCATCTCTGGGAAGTGCTACTATCTATAGAGTTTAACTGCAACTATCTCTAATGAAAGAGAATGTTTACAACTCCTAGAGCTATGAGCCTTTGCTTTGTTGCTTTGAATACGGTGTGTTTTTAAAGTCCAGTTTCTAAACAGATGTTTTGTTTTAAACACTGTGATAAAAGTGGGATTTGTAGATAATCAGCAGATGAGACAATTGTAAGTTTCCTAGTACATAAGTACAACTCGTGTTTTAGCGCAAAACATTTACTCTTTGTTGTGTGCAGCGACCGATCGCGAGGTTTTCGGATCTTTGTGACTGTTGAACTTCTCTCAAGAGGTAGCTACGAACCCGGTGGATTTCATTTTGAGAAATAATATAGATAAAGTGACTTGCGAAGATACAATGTAATAAAGCGACTAGGACGTCCGCAGCCCAATTTGAAATTTAAGCGTGTTACAATAATCAGAAGCGGGACTACAGGCGCAAATTTAACAATGTATACACAACCTGTAAATGGCTATGCGGTTGCAGTATTAGAAATGTGCTTTTGTGCTTTCCGTGCCTTATGTTTAATTCTGAAGTGAGTAATTGGACAAAAGTAGGACTTGGTACATTTTAGTGAAAAGATAAAAGAAGCACGGGAATTCTCGCTGACGTAAAAATGTTTGCTCGTGTGAATATTAATGCTCAGCTAACATACTGTCAGTAAACCTACACAATGCTGATAGAAATATGTACACTTTTTTCTAGGCTAATAGATCGTATTACATTTTGTGGAGCGTTTGAGCTAACACTCATTAGTAGTAGTGATGGTAGCAGTAGCAGATAGTGCCAGTGTGAATTTAAAGTGTAGGTCTTGTGAACACCCACATGTTTATTCCACGAGCCGCCACTGGCATCGTCCCACCTTCAACTTTCAGGATAAAGGAAATCCCCGGGAAAAACTTTAACCAGTGAACTCACGTTGACTTAGATTCGAACTCGAGACCTCTAAAACGTGAGACAAACACTCTACCAACTACAACACAGAGGCGGGCAGAGGATAAAGTGGACAAATACTATCACGTATGTAGGAGTGAAGCTAGAAACATGTTTAATTTTAAAGAGCACGTCAGGGGCCTGTCACATTAGGCCAATAGGACTGCGCACTATTGCACCTTATATAATGATTTGAGATGCCTGTTCGCTTAAAGCTAAATTTTTTTCGGGCTCTGATTACCCCCGTCCTGTTTACCTCTACAAGATCTGAAGCATGACCACCGAATCCAGTCGGCTAATACCACAAGAGATGCATGAAACCACTGCACAAAGCCTCATCTCTTACATATGCGGAGGATGAAAATATGTGCCGAGCCGTATTATTTTATAACTCCTTAACATTCTATATATCTATTCGGGGACTAAGTAATACTCCAGAGCAGCCGCTTCAAGAGTCGCCTGTTTTCTTGCACGGCATGCACATCCGGTAACATAGAGAAATCAAGCAGCGAACAGATAAGTAACAAAAGCATGCCGTAGAATAGTCTCACTAACCTAGCCCACCAACGCATTACATCCACTACATTACACATATTCACCCCGACTACATCACCCTCCTAAACTTAAGCCACCATCACTGCCTATCACATTCTCAAAGACCCTCGAGGCCCCTCAAACTTCCCACGGCATCACTCAGGACGTCAGTCATGTGTGATGCCCTGGCCTGCATTCTTACACCCGCTCGTATGTATTGCATGCCAGCCTCCACCTTATCTTTACTAACCAGGGTGCTCATGGCGGAACCTGTTCACTGCACTGTAGAATCTAGTAGTACTCACAAGCACCCCTCCCTTGCTCTTGCATGTTTAGCTTGCTAACAGCATGTGCATGGGGAGACGATGTAGCGCACGGCCTTGCATGCCGGTCGATCGTCACCGGGGGCGGCGGGCGTGGGGCCGCCCCTACAAAAAAATAAAAAAAGCGAATATTAACTTTCTTACAAAGCTGATATTCAAAATTCCAACATAAGTCCCAAACATAATATTTTACACCAGAGGTGCAGAAGTGGCTCTTCCATCCTGACCAACAGATCTCGAGCAGCAATATACATCCTTTCCATTCTCAACCTGATTCTCCGCGCTCAAATTCCACATTCCGTTATTAAGTTGTTAAGACCTAACAAGGGCACCTACGCTCATAGCACACCTCGGGGTGTTCTCGTTCTGCCACCAGCGTTTATTGTTCGGTCCAACGGTTTCTTGCAATACTGAAAAAATAAATAAATAAATAAACAAATAAACAAACAAACAAGTAACTAAATAAATAAATAAAGAAATAAACAACTAAATAAATAAATAAATAAATAAGTAAGTAAGTAAGTAAGTAAGTAAGTAAGTAAATAAATAAATAAATAAATAAATAAATAAATAAATAAATAAATAAATAAATAAATAAATAAATAAATAAATAAATAAATAAATAAATAAATAAATAAATAAATAAATAAATAAATAAATAAATAAATAAATAAATAAATAAATAAATAAATAAATAAATAAATAAATAAATAAATAAATAAATAAATAAATAAATAAATAAATAAATAAATAAATAAATAAATAAATAAATAAATAAATAAATAAATAAATAAATAAATAAATAAATAAATAAATAAATAAATAAATAAATAAATAAATAAATAAATAAATAAATAAATAAATAAATAAATAAATAAATAAATAAATAAATAAATAAATAAATAAATAAATAAATAAATAAATAAATAAATAAATAAATAAATAAATAAATAAATAAATAAATAAATAAATAAATAAATAAATAAATAAATAAATAAATAAATAAATAAATAAATAAATAAATAAATAAATAAATAAATAAATAAATAAATAAATAAATAAATAAATAAATAAATAAATAAATAAATAAATAAATAAATAAATAAATAAATAAATAAATAAATAAATAAATAAATAAATAAATAAATAAAAACTTCAAAACACAATAACTTCTGGTCCCGGAACTGACAGAATTTAGCCCGTTTAAAACCCAAACAAAGCTCCCGAGAAGGCGATCACAAAGACAACTAAGACAAAATTATTAAAGTCAACAGGTGAGACTGGAGCACTTACCCACGAGTTTAATTCGTCCGACACCAGACACAGACTGTCTTTCCGACTTGAAGCAGTGTCGTAAGGAAGACTTTCGGAAACCCGCAGCGCTCAAAGAGACAAGCGGCGGGAATCCGAAGCGATCTCACGAGTAAACAGCCTCGAATCGGGAAGATAAGGAAATGAGTACCGAAAAAACGCGGATTACTCACTCCGTCGGTCTTCATTAGCCTCTTTTAGAGTACCTACATGTTCTTTACATTTGGTGGAGACCTAGATAAACTACACTGCTGGAAATGGAAATAAGAACACATTGACGCCGGTGTGTCAGACCCACCATACTTGCTCCGGACACTGCGAGAGGGCTGTACAAGCAATGATCACACGCACGGCACAGCGGACACACCAGGAACCGCGGTGTTGGCCGTCGAATGGCGCTAGCTGCGCAGCATTTGGGCACCGCCGCCGTCAGTGTCAGCCAGTTTGCCGTGGCATACGGAGCTCCATCGTAGTCTTTAACACTGATAGCTTGCTGCGACAGCGTGGACGTGAACCGTATGTGCAGTTGACGGACTTTGACCGAGGGCGTATAGTGGGCATTCGGGAGGCCGGGTAGACGTACAGCCGAATTGCTTAACACGCGGGGCGTGTGGTCTCCACAGTACATGAATGTTGTCGCCAGTGGTCGGTGGAAGGTGCACGTGCCCGTCGACCTGGGACCGGACCGCAGCGACGCACGGATGCACGCCAAGACCGTCGGATCCTACGCAGTGCCGTAGGGGACCGCACCGCCACTACCCAGCAAATTAGGGACACTTTTGCTCCTGGGGTATCGGCGAGGACCATTCGCAACCGTCTCCATGAAGCTGGGCTACGGTCCCGCGTACCGTTAGGCCATCTTCCGCTCACGCCCCAACATCGTGCAGCCCGCCTCCAGTGGTGTCGCGACAGACGTGAATGGAGGGACGATTGGAGAAGTGTCGTCTTCAGCGATGAGAGTCGCTTCTGCCTTGGTGCCAATGATGGTCGTATGCGTGTTTGGCGCCGTGCAGGTGAGCACACAATCAGGACTGCATACGACCGAGGCACACAGGGCCAACACCCGGCATTATGGTGTGGGGAGCGATCTCCTACACTGGCCGTACACCTCTGGTGATCGTCGAGGGGACACTGAATAGTGCACGGTACATCCAAACCGTCATCGAACCCATCGTTCGACCATTCCTAGACCGGCAAGGGAACTTGCTGTTCCAACAGGACAATGCACGTCCGCATGTATCCCGTGCCACCCAACGTGCTCTAGAAGGTGTAAGTCAACTACCCTGGCCAGTAAGATCTCCGGATCTGTCCCCCATTGAGCATGTTTGGGACTGGATTACGCGGTCAGCACGTCCAGCACGAACGCTGGTTCAACTGAGGTGCCAGCTGGAAATGGCATGGCAAGCCGTTCCACAGGACTACATCCAGCATCTCCACGATCGTCTCCATGGGAGAATAGCAGCCTGCATTGCTGCGAAAGGTGGATATACACGGTACTAGTGCCGACATTGTGCATGCTCTGTTGCCTGTGTCTATGTGCCTATGGTTCTGTCAGTGTGATCATGTGATGCATCTGACCCCAGGAATGTGCCAATAAAGTTTCCCCTTTCTGGGACAATGAATTCACGGTGTTCTTATTTCAATTTCCAGGAGTGTATGTCTAGGTTTAATATTGATTTAATTTATACTACTGATATTTCCATCTTATTACTCTCTATATCAAACTTTACAGTATACTCTCTAGACGTGCAGATGACGTCACGCCTGAATACTGCTTTAGCAAACGGCTGGCAGCTCCAGCAAAGTAGACACACCTTAAATCTAAATACTCTTATTCATTTATTCATTAGTTATATAATAACTATATTACTATTAAACATACCTTTTATTTAAAACTATAATACCATTCAAACATAAAAATACAAAATATAGTACAATTAAAGTAAACTTGTCGCCCCTTTAATAGAACTTCCAACAGTGAAAACAAACACATCCCTCACGTTCGCAAGCAGAGCACGAAATGGTGTGCGCTACTGAAAAATAAAGCTGTTTAGTTTTGTGAAATTTATTATATTCAGATGTCATTTGCAAGAGTAAATATTCAATTTTGCCATATTTTCTGTTAGCCATTATGTGAGTCTCATACTAAGGTACCATAATCCGTAAAAAGGCATTCTGAACACATAATGGCGTTTGTTAAATTGTGTTAAAAGAATCTTCAATTTCGTCTGATATGAGTTAACGTTGGAGAAAGTTAATTTAAAAAATCCCAATTTCATGTTGCTCCCGCTTCCTGTGCCCGCTATCCCCCCCCCCCACACACACACACAATTTTTCACGGAAGATCACACAGCCAATTCCTTGTTAATTTACGGAAATGAAACAAAAAATGCCATTTGGTGTTCTAAACTACCAGAGTAATGTGTAAACCAGGCTAATTGTGATTTTACAATAAATAAACTTTTAACTATTTTGCGAAGGGTGTAAGGATGATAACCATGTTTTATGCCCGATTTCACCAGCGATGTTAAGACTACACGAGTTTAACAACAGTTATAACAAAAATTGCAATTCACTAACATTTGTGTTAAATCTCTTGTTAAACCAACAAGCCAAATTTCTGTTGTTAAACCCTTAACAATTGTAAATAGTCAAGATGGCGGACATGAAGGCCGTGATTTAAGATTGCCTAAATGGCATTCGTATAAGGAGAAATGATTTTGAGAAGCTATCAACGGAATTTTTCTACAGAGGTGTTGACTGTCGAAACGAGTTTTATGAAGGTTACTGTGTAAGTAAAAGAGAGGTTTGAACATGTATCGAAAGGAATATGCCAATCTCACATTTGCATCAAGTATTAATACCTTTGGGATTTTATAGTCCACTGTCCTCCCGTCTTGAAACGTTCAAGTCAACCGCCACTTGTTTAGTGTGTAAAACATAAATAAGATCATATGGGACTACCACGCGGTGGACATAGAAATAACAAATTTAGACAACCTGAGAGATAAACAAAAAACAACTTAGGGTTGAAAGTATTTCGCTTGGTAAGAATTTGTTTATACTGTACTATAAATACCAGTGTGAAATGCACAACGATATACTTACTCTTACCCTCCACAAGAAGGCAAGGCAGAGGAATGTGTAACGTAATCACTTTTGTTGTCCGTATGATGTTTATGATCGCTTTCCGGATATGATAGGATTCTAGGTTCATGTAAAATACACAGTCTTGTCACATAACCCACTCATGCACAATGCGTATCACTGAAGTTACTGAAGCGAGCACAAAATCTGGCAGCATAGATAACTCACATGCACTCTCATACACTCCTTTCGTAGATACACCACCAGAGCAGATAAACAATTAAAACCCCTCTCCCTCTTCAGACCCCCTTGCCTTCTTGTAGTGGGCAGATAGAAGAAACCTTTTAAACACAAATAGTTCCAAAAATTTTAGCAATGAACTTCAAACATATTATACCACATAAAACTGCCATCCCCTTAAAATATAACTGATAGTGTTTAATGAATCTCGATGATAAAACAACTATTTTCAAAACGTTTTATGTGCATATAGTTTTGGAATGTTCCTTAATGGCGTTTAAATAAGCTAAACCCCTTAAAGTTTTGCAGTACACACCACACTTTAATGGGGAAGCATAATTATAAAAGGAAGGTATTAATTCACTGCATAAATATCCATCAGTGACGTCGCCGTTTTCTTGACAGTGAACAAGTCATCAGTGCTAACAATCAGAGGGGAGTAAAGTGGTAAAGCAGGAATGTACAGCTACATCTGCAGGCCTCTGCTTAAATGGTATTCGGAACGAAGAGATTTCCTTTACATGACTGCATTTCCGATGCCCCACTGATTTGTTTCTTCAGTAGCCCTTCAAAACAAATACACTAACATTGTGGCAGATGGTATATAATGTAATGCAATTATTCAAATCAGTCCAAACAACATAATCGACGCTCTAATTGCTTGCGGAAATATCATATCACTGACTTAGAAGATTTCTAAGGCTATATTAATCCAGTATGACCATAGATGGACTAAATATCTGATAGCAAGTAGCAATTCTCTTCCCGATGCGCAATTAAACTCCATTGCACTGGTTTTGCTGATAATGCTACTATAGCTTCATGACGTGAGCGATCATATTCTCTTGCACCCTGTCTGATCGACGTTCTCATTTCGTTCTCATGAAGGAGCCCAGATCAGGGGACCTTGGTTGCCAGTCCATGCAGATTATTTTTGGATGCCCTGTTAGCCAATCCCGGATATCTCATGTATGCACACCACTCTTCCTATTCTGGTAACCTGGAACTAAGGAATGGTAGCAAAATACTTTTGAGAATTTGTATACAGACTGCTCTCATTGATCTTGAATTAACTTCCCGAGTCTTATGCTGTCATATAAAACCAGAAACGTGCTAAAATTCTTCAGGAATGCTCTGGTCGAACGATGGATTGAAGCCGCATGTTATTTATGCGGCCATAGGTTCCCTTGCTGGTCGGATCAAAATACCTTCTCGTCACTGCAGATTATCAGGTCCCAGTAAAGCTAAGGAAAAAAATCGCGCTATACCAAAAATAAAATTCTTGCCTTGTATGCCATAGAGAGAAGCTTAGTGGCGAGGCAATCCAATGCAATATCGACATCCCTTAATCGTTCACATATGGTTTTATATGAACAACCATACTGAAGGACAGACCTGTGTCTTATTGGTTCCTCACATTCCTATCAGAATTACGTTATTGCACGAGGCCTACCTGAACGCCTGCGTCGTTTGGAATATTCAACTTTTCCCTTGTGATAACGGTCTAAGCGGTCACTGTTCTTCCGTCACGAGACAATTCTCTGACTATTCGCAGCGTGTTTTCACAATGATTAGCACGGCCCACAATTTCACACATTTAAACTGCAGTCAGCTCTGAGCAACCTCGTGGACGTGGCATGTTATTTTCCTGTAAGTGCGTGCGTACCTTAAAGACCTCTCAGCAACATTATGCGGAAATGCAAAAAATACAAGCTGAAAAAGTTGGAATAAAAAGCATGAATGTATGCATGGCATGAAACGTGAATCCTTACATCACTTTACACAGGACTGAACTACGACATGTGTTATAGGTAACGTAGGGTATATGCAACATAGCTGTGGTTCTATAAAAACTGTCAAGTCATGTGTTATTCGTATTCTTGCATATTCTCCAATATCACGAAGTAACAACTTGGCCGTAAACGCACATCTGAAAATTGGTTTCTGGTTGGTTTAACAAATTAAAAGGTTGGATAAATATATAAGTTGATCTGCGATCCGAACCAAAAACAGTCGACACACCTGACACAGCGTACATTTTACCACTGACCAATATCTGCGTTTTAAACCGCCGCTCATATGCAAACATAGATGTTGGTTGTATTAAAATTATGACTCACGTAGTTTCTGTTATGATTCATATTCTCCAATGTCATGCTTAATAGCTTATCCGCAACACAATTGTTGTAAGATGGTTCTTTATAAATCTAACAAACTAAAATATTTGAAATAAAAAGCATAAACACCGGTTCCAGCTATGAACCTTGTCTCGCTGACCATTGCATGGGTCAACATATGACATAGGTACTGGATCTATTAAAATCATAATTTCACGTGTTTTCCACCTCCTTTATTTTCCAACGCCATCAGGGACGTATTTAAGGGGGGTCCAGGGGGTCCGGAGCCCCCAAATGAATTATCATTTCAAATTTTTAATAGTTTAAATAAGACTTAGTTTAGAATAAATCGAAAAAAGTTTGTTCTAGCTTCTCATCTTAACGTCTCTATTCACTGTCAGGCAAACATTAAGTTATTTAAGAGATAAACGAAAAGTTACTGCACAGCAGCTGTGGAACTCGTTAAGATACACAAATAATGTATTGCAAAGTTCACAAATTCCGATATATTATTATTTGTTGATTAGAATTCCCATATACTTACTTAAAGGTATGTAATTTTTAACTTCTAAGTTTCTATTTCCTTTTTCATTCAAGGAGAACTAATACTTTAAATGCATCAATCAGTGGTTCGCTTTTTAAATATCTCATTACTGCTTATATCACTTTATCCCAGGTATAAGAACAAAAAATGTGCAATGTATAAGGACTTGACAAGACAAAAACGAACTTTTCTAAGAACAATTTGTAGAAGCTTGGGTGGAGAAAGTCATGTGAATATAGTATACTACACGTGTTTTTATTTTTTACTGATATGAGAAAACACATCCCTGATTAATTATTTATTAAAAGTAAATAATTCAACTAGATTTTTTGGACCCCCGGAAACTGACTTCTGAATACGTGCCTGAATGTCATGCAGTAAAAAGCTTAGCTAAAAGAGGACTTCTACCTGATATGTGATAGTCCATCTTCAGTACTTACATAGTAAGGCGCCACAAAATATGCGTATCTCATTGTACATGGGAGCTCCTAGTGGTTTACCGCGAAACATATGAGTCAGTTGGAGAATTTAATATCATAACAGCACGTTGGTCATGGTAGTTCAATGGTTAAGAGTGACCGGACGGAGACCGGGAGATCCGTGGTTCAAATCTTGGCCATGACATTGAATTTTTTCAGTTTAACTCTATTCAAATCTTAGCCTTAACACGGCTAGTGTGGACGAATTATTAAATTTCCACGTGAATACCTCGTTCACTTGCACTGCTCAAACGCGGTCCATAGTCTTCTCGTTAACTTTCGCACTGTACTTTAAAGTAACACAACTGTGGCCCTTAAGGCTGCGTATCCACTTGGAGTTCTCCCGTCACTTAACACCTAATAATTTAATAATGACGGTCTGGGGGAATGTGGCCTTGTCAGGTGTATTCTTGTGGTTTCTCGGCATGAGATGTTTCTTGCAATCAGGGTGTGGGTACGTCCTGACTTAATGTACTTTCCCTGAGAAAACACCGTAGCAGTTTAAATACTTTATTTGTTCCTATAAACTTGCTCCACTCACCACCATACGATTCTATTTGCGATTGCTCTCTATTGTGACTGCTGAACTTAGGGTGTTCCGATAAGATTATCTAATAACTTTCCTGAGTGCGAAGTGATACCGTTTCCTAGCGTTGTAACACACGTGTGATGACCCGTTCGGTGTTGGTTGCAGAGTGATCTCTTCACACAATTCACGTCTTGGCCATAATCCAAAATTCCCTCACTAGAGCTCAATTTTAAGTTTTATATCGACTGTGTGCTTATTTTCTTAATTTTCATTCGTTATTCTTAGGCCCACTTTTTGCCTGTATGATACGTTCCAAAAGGTCCGCGTTTTGCAGAAAACATTCTCACATGTATTTGTTATGCCTAAGCATCTACAGACTGAACCTTTCTCAACCTTGCCATCCTTAGTTCAGAGCATGTCGAAATTCTCATTACAGAAAGGGGTCCGCGGCAGGTTGTTGCCGAATCCATCTTCAGGGTATATTTTACGGCCTATTGCCTGTATGCCATGAATGTAGGCCATCACAATTTGTAAGTTCTCACGCTTCCGCAATTTTCTTTTACCACATTTTCCATGTATCTATTCCTATATATGACAACACATTTATATATGTATTGGGGCAATGTTAGTAGTTGTAACCCCCTTTCAAGCAATTGAAATAACGATATTTCTGTCACCAGGGGAAAGTGGAGCGCTAGTGTCGATTGGTTGTGGATTAGTCGTTTGAACATGTTGGCAGAAATATCGTTAACCCAATTGCTTGAAAAGGGGCCTTTTTTGTTTACATTTTATTAGGCACGTTGGCCATGGTAGCTCAATGGGTTAGAGCGACTGGACGGAAACCAGGAGATCCGTGTTTCAAATCCCGGCCATGGCACTGAATTCTTCAGGTTGACTATTAAAAGCCCAGTTTGCAGAAATTCCAAAATGCTCTTTATTTTCGTAGAAACACACTCTGGTCAACCCTTACAGTAGCAGAATTACGTAACATACACAAATACAATCTTCAAGGTCGTTGACCACAAACAAGAGTTCACTTTCCAAACACCGCTGCACGCACACGAGTTCAATTACGACTGCCCACACTTGTGAGCCATGGCTTCTTTTTATAGCTCCACTCATTGTTTGCGAAATTACCGGAATTTTCTGCAACAATAGAGACTGCACTAGAAAGACAAACCTTCCAGTCATCTATCTTCATCTGTTTCGGCAGGCTTTTATCTCCGCGTTGCACTATCTGTCCCTTTGTGCACGCCGGCCGTGCTTCCTCACAATGGTTCGCGACAATGTTTGTTTAATGTGTATTGTTTAACCGCTTCACCGATGGCCATTTAAACCCTTCAGGGGCCGGAAACGGAAACCCAATAAACAGAACAAGACATTTAAATTGTTAAATGCTGTAAAAATGCATCATAAATACAATTCCATATCATCCGTATTTATTAAGTTATTTAAACAAAACAAAAACTGGTTTAAAACCCATTAAAGGCAGTATACATCTACAGTAACAAAAAAGTGGAGACTACAGTAATAAATCATTCAAATTTCACTTGTTTCACTGTAGCAAAGGCCATTCTTTGTGCCAAATGCGTCTAATATTTGAATCATTTTGTTTTGTGTGTATACGAACGAAAGTATGTATGTATAGCTCTGCAAGCGACTTCTCTGGTTCAAGTTTAGTTTATTTATGCTATACCAAGTGATAATCATACGAGTATATGTTGTGTTACACTGTAAAGAAAACTCCCTGTCAGCATCTGTTATTACAGTGTTTCTCAACCAAGGTATCTGGTAGCCTTATGCAGCTGTTTTACTCAGTATTTTAGTTATTTATACTCTGTGCTCAGTGATTTCTTATAGCTATCAAGAGCTAAATGAATGGCAGATTTGAAGTTGTTAAATTTCAATGTTAACCATGGCTTATCCCCATAATGTAGCAAATAAATTACCTTGCATATGATGTATACAGGCTTCTGATATTACTGTAGAAAATCTGGAATATTTGTTGTGCGATTATGGAGAAGCTTAGGATATAGATAGCAGTGACGTGTTTTGGTCTACAGATGGCATGTTAGCTACTCCATTGTTTGGGGGAAATGGCGGGTCAGATATGGGTGATGTGGATCAGCTATTACTAGCTAGCCCTCATTACGAAAAACAGTTAAGTAATTTTCGGAGCTGTAAATTCATGCAAGACATTCACCTACCTGTACTTGCGTGTATAAATAGCTCGTAACCTAATTGAGTATTATAATACTCAGAGGCATCTTTATACTGGGGGTAAGAAATTCACGACATCACTCCTCATACTTGAGAGAAAACACTTTCCTAAAAGCATACCACCCACAACCAAAAAAGTCGCAACCATTTCGAAACTGTCTAGTGTTGCAAAAAAGAAATTTGCAAAGAAACCAATATTATTTGGTGTGAATCTGCAGATGTGCCCTTGGGTGTTTATCGAGGTTTAGAGGTGTACAATTAAAACAGAAACCTTTAAGGGTACTTGGTACATTTTAACTTGGACGTCATGACGTCCATATCGGTGAAAGGGTTAACAGCTGCTTTTACTACATATGGCACTGCATGTGATGACATACATGAGATAAACATGGGGCACTGGTGGAATGACACGGCACGGGAAACTGGAGATCCAGGAGAAAATCCACCCAGTGCTGTGTTGTCCATCACATTTCATATTGCAGTCATCTGCAATTGAATCCGGACCGCCTAGGTGAGAGCTAGGCGGTCTGAACACTCAGTGATGGTGCAGCCTATATGTCTGTTTATGTTCAATATTCAAATCTAATATTTAGATATATAAGCAATTAAACTGTGCATTTCCTTGACAGGTCCAATCTTTGCAGGCCTTTATGGCTATTCACTCAATGCAATCCAATCCTATTTACAAAGAGGAAAACGTTTGAGTGGGGGGGGGGGGGGGGGAAGGAACCTACAGTAGTGCTTGTTTTGACATTTATTTATAGCATTGGTTGGCCTCTTGTACAATAGGTAACTTAAACTACAGACAACAATACATACATCAATTTGAGTAACACTTTTAGGGATTGCATATTGTATATATGTCAAAAGCAAAACAGAAATCCACAGCTCATAAGTGTTTGGACAAAATAGTGCTGTACAGAAAAATAATACTAAAAGTTCTTTTTTGGAGAATGGCAACTAATATTTTGTTGCATAACCCTTTGCATTAATAAGTCTCACAACTTGCTGACATGGAAGGAATGAGGGCTTTAACTGTATCCTGAGGAAATTTTTACCATTTACATTTTAACATGTTGAAAAATACTACTATATTGGAAAACTCTCTTGTTCTGACACTTCTGCCCAACACCTTCCACATATGTTCAATTGGATTGAAGTCTGGATTTTGACTTGGCCATGGCAAAACATTAATTTTTTTTTTTTTTTTCTGTTGAAGATAGTCCATTACACAATGAGAGTGATGTTTCGACTGTCTTGCTGAAAAAACCATTTTTGGGACATCATCATGTCTACATATGTTAGTATATGACCTACACCCTGAGTGGAAGAACCCTAACAGATATCCCCCCTCCCCTCCCCTTACATATTTTATATTCTGAACCTCATAGTGTGGATTGCCACCTGCACCTTTAGGTCAATAAACATACTGAATACCATCAGAAGACAAATTAAATTTGCTGTCATTGCTGCATAATATTCTTGCCCATTCCTGGTTGCAAAGGCAAACTCTAGGAT
Organism: Mantis religiosa; assembly: GCA_030765055.1. NCBI lineage: Eukaryota > Metazoa > Arthropoda > Insecta > Mantodea > Mantidae > Mantis > Mantis religiosa. Next base: position 284,006,580 of record CM060948.1, on the reverse strand, counting down.
TTCTTGCATGGGCAATGAGCTGACAAATGCATGTTCTTTAATCTATTTTTTACAGCAGATACATGGACACCTATGCCATAATTCTGCTTCATATGGATATTGATTTGTCATGCAGACACTCATGGGTCTGATACTGATGCCTTTTAATTATTCTATTTTTTCTGGTTGTTTTTCTAGACCAATGCACGAACCTGATAATGTTTGTTCCAAACAGATACAAGTTATCTATTAGATAAAAATTACAAGCAACCTCTGCTTGTATTTTCCCTTCTTGTGTAGCATGTATTACAGCCTCTCAGAACTGTGCAGAGTATTCTTTACTTTAAGGTGGTGGCACAATATTTAGCGAATGACTTACAATTCTTACAATTCGTCTGAAACATATGCGAAATAAAATGTCAGAGAGAGAAATCTAAAAAGTTTTGTCAATAGACTTGAGCCAGCTCTGCTATGATATTGCCCCATTTAGAAGATACTTACCTAGATCTGTTGACTCTCCTATGTTAAAGTCAGGGGGTGGGATAGAGACTCTGATTCCACATTAAGCTTCTCGGAACGGCTGTGCGACAGATTGAGTGCTGCACATCAACTTTAAAATCTGTCGGTATCAAAAGATGTCTCTCTTTATACAACCTTAAAATTTGTCGGTGCCAATGGTATCTAAGCTAAGCCAAATTAAGCATAGAAAATGGTCATCAATTTGTAAAATTCGCAAGACTTGTAGGGCCTGCGATGACATATGAGCAGCAAGAAGGAAGACTTGTAAGGCCTGTGATGACATGAGCAGCAAGAAGGAAGGGAATGGACTTTCACAAAGACCTATTGGTAAGTAAGATGTTAGCATGTAGCTAAATACTGAAAATATCATAACTTAACCTGAATTATACCTTCATACATATTCATTTATAATTAAATTCTTTAGATTATGTAGCACTTTATAATGTATCATGAATGTTTAAATGAAAAAGCATTAGTTATACCCCTTAAGTATATTACTCCTGTTCTAAACCATGCCAACCCTTCTCTTCCTACTTTATCACAGATGTCAATATATTTTTCTCTGCCCCAATCATTTTTCAGTGTTTTATATAATTTCAGAGATCTTTTGTTATTAAGATTAGCCCATAATTCTTGTTTTTCAATATCTTCAATTCTTGTTTTTGCTTCTTTCCAGAATCCCTTTTCTATTCTTCCACTATCTAACCATAATGAACCCATACCTATTTCCTGTAGAATCTTTTGAATTTTATATATCCAAGTCTCTCTCCCCTTTATTCTTGTTTGTGTTACCAAACACTGTTTAACAATATTTTCCTCGACTAAATTCCATATTCTGAGCCAATATTTTAAAATTCTTTCCATCACCTTGCTTTTGTAACCTAATCTTCCTAATTCCTTTAAAGCCGCCTCATTTGGTGAGGATCTAGGTAAACAAACAAGTCTACAAAATAGTCTATTTATAACATTTATCGCTTTCCATCCTTTATCTGGCCTCCATATTTCTATTCTGTATAGCATTCTGCTTTCTACAGTTGAACCAAACACCCTTTCTAACCATTTTACTTGCATATTTGGTATTTTGTTAATACATGATCTAATAACACTCATAGCCATTTTTCCATCTGCCAGTGCTTTCCTTTTTTGGTCACTCCATTCACCAATACTAGATAATCTTACTCCTAGGTAATCAACATTTTTAATCACCTCAATTTCTGAACCTGCCCACCACCATTTTTCTTCTCTTTTTAGTTTGAAACCTTTTTTTACCACCATGATCTTAGATTTAGTTTCATTTATCTTCAAACCCCATTCTTTACAAAACTTGCCTATTGCTTCCAAGGATTGTTTTAAGCCTATACGTGTTATGAAACCTGTTACTAAATCATCTGCAAAGAGCAGACCTGGTATCTCTCTATTATTTAAAATTGGTAAATGCATAACATTTTTACTTATTACTTCTAGAATATCAATAAATAAATTAAATAGCTCTACACTTAATTTGCAACCTTGTCTAAGTCTTACATTGTTTGGTATCTTTTCTGTTATGATTCCCCCATCATATTTTATACTAAATTCATTTTCTCTGTAAATATTTTGGATTACTCTTATAAAGTTCTTGCTTACTCCTTTTTTTCTCAATTTAATCCTTCCCTAGAAATTGTATTGAAGGCTTTCTCTAAGTCTAGGAACAGTAATCTCCCTCTTTTGATGCTGAGATACTTATCTACTAATGTTCTAATTATAAAAATGTTGTCTGCCATTCTTTTACCTTTTCTAAACCCTAGTTGAAATGGTGAGAATTTTCCTTCTATCTCTGCCCAATTTTGTAATCTTTTTGTTAACGCTCCTGTGAAGACTTTCCCAAGTATTGAAAGTAAACTTATTCCTCTATAGTTTACCGGATTTCGCATGTCTCATTTACCTTTGTATAATGAGGTTACTATTCCCATTCTATTTTTGGGTACTTTACCCTCCTCTAAGATTAGGTTCAATACCTGCACTAGTATTCTGGATCTATTTAGGTCCTCTGCCCAAGCTCTCCAAAATTGCCCTGGTATTCCATCTATACCACAAGCCTTATTACCTTTTAAATTCTTAATTTGCTCTAGAATTTCATTCACAGTGAATTTACTATCCAACATGTCTATTTTCAACGGATTTATACTTACCAAATTATCCTGTATAAACAAAGTTTTAACTCCCAGAAGTCCTTGAAAGAAATTGCACCACGTTGCTGGTGATATATTAGTTGCTTCCCTACTTTTGTTTAATTTACCTACCATTGCCCAAATGGTTTTGTTATTCTCTTTTGCTACCTCATTTAACTTTTGGCTCAGCTTTTCCACCCACTCCTTTCTTTTCACTTCTAATAATGACCTATATCCGATCCTTTCTACTAGATAATTTTCCCTATCTATTTTGTCCCCTGTTTGCCTCCAATGCTTTAATTCTCTCTGTACCCTTCTTTTAGCTTCTAAACATTCAGTGCCAAACCAACTATAATTAGTTTTATGCCTGCTCTCTATCACTTTCATATCATTTCCAGCTTTTTTAACTACTTCCTCTAGGCTAAGAATACTTCCTTCTATATTTTTATCCTCCAATAAACTCTTTAGCTTATTTTCCTCTAACGATTCCATTTCTTGATTCAATTTAGTATAAAATTGTTCAGCTCGATCATTTTTCCATTTGTAAATATCTAATTTTACACCTAAACTAAAATCCTCTGGGTATTTGAGCTTAACAGTCAACATCCTTGCATGCAGTGATGCACAGCCACATAATTTTGAAAAGCAGATATAGCCGCACTTATTGTTTCATTCCATTGAACAGATAAGGAATTATGGACTGTCAAAAGAAATAATGCTAAGATGTGTAAGCATTTTAATTAGACCTATTAACAACTGAAACAGACAGTTCCAGCACTTTCCCTGCATAATTAAGACCACAAACAGCAGTAATGCTTCTGAGTGTAACCTTTCATTGATTTACTTATGTGACACACATTCAGTTGTATGTCTTAGCCTGAGAGGTTTACACTATGCAGAGAGCACCAATTGCCATCTTAGTACATATATAGCTTAAAGTCTTACCAATTTAAAGTAAGCCATTTACCAAAACAGTTGCTGTACCTACACATCAAGCAAATCATACTTCACAGTCAGATAATTACATGAAATTTTTTCCTGTTGGAAGATCCACTTTGCATTAAAATTTATTTTTAAAACTGCTTATTGTCTTTTTTCAGCATTTACTACTGTGCTTATACATGTCATTAAAGCATTTACAAATTCAAGGCTGTAATATTCCAGTGTTTCAAAGATAAAGTTAAGCTTACGACAATTTTAAATGAATGATAGTTTTTATGCACTTAATATTGTTCTTAGATTCATTGAACTTTATGTTTCATTAAAATCATAATCATTTATATTGCATGTGTGAATGATAATCCAACCAAAGTGATTAGAAGTATATAAAACAGTGTCTTTTATTAAATGTATATCTTCTGTTGCTGACACTGCCTCATGCACTAATTTGTGAGGTTTTACTATACTATTAATGTCATGAATCAATCACAAATTTCAGGTTTTCTTTAAATATTCTTTTGTAAACTTGTGCTGAAAATAATATATATACTACACAGCTTTTCAAATTCTTGGTAAATATAAGCTATTAACAGAGTTTCTTTGTTTTCTGTTTAAAGAGATAGTGCTATTTTTTGTACATAGTTGTTTGAATCTTTCTTTACAATTTATATATACATCTCTTTAGTGATGTTTTTTGTTTTTCTTTTGTTGTCTTTTCTTTTTGACACTTTCCTTCCAGGGAATTTTTCAACATTATTCTGTGTACAAAGAAATTGCATTACTCATAACCTTGTGATATCTGTTCCTGTTTTCCTGTACCTGCAAAATGCATTGATTTAGTGTCAGGTTTTCTTGTAATTATCACAGTAACAAGCTTTGGAATTCACACTTCAGGGAAAGGAAGTACAGGTTTATTGTATAACCTTGACAGCATCTTGAGTAATCACACTGTCAAAGTTGCAATTGTTTTTTAAAGACATACTTACTCATTTATTACACGAATATAAAGGCTATAATGCTTAGTGGCAACAGGAAAATGATCAAGTTTGGAAGTGGCTTCTGAGACCTTTTTTCCGAATTTAATTGGTCAACTTCTTTTGAAGTCACATCTCGCACACTGATGAATAATTTACGCACATTTACTCAGCATATTTAGCGCGTAATATGCTAATATGTGATAAATGAATTGTGCCATAAATTATTCATTAGTGCACAAGATTAGGCTTCGAAAGATGCTGGATTCAATCAGTCGCTGAACACAGCAGGGAAGGGTGGGGGGAGGTGAATGTACCATAGCTCGTCGAAATAGAAACTCACTGCATTACCGACATGTTGATTAGTTTGCTTGTCTGGCATCAAAAGGTTCAGGAGGAGCACCCTATGCGTCTTCAATCCCCACCACGGAGTTGAGAATCTGGTATTAATCTGTGGTTAAAGTACACACTGACAGCCATCTGCACCCTTGTATAATACACTTGAGTCATTTGTATAAGTGCTGCCAACATTAGAGATCAATCAGACTTTGTCAAAACACTTATGAGCGCTACTGTATCATACTGTGTTTCAGACTTCAGGGTTAACAGTAAACTTATTCAGCATTCAGCTAGTGGAGTAAAATGGAATGTATGTAACTAAATATAAGATTTCACTCTAAAAATGAATTATCTGACGACAGATCACATTTCAAATGCAATAGATAATTTATTTATCTGGAGGACAAAGTAAAATGTCACAGTATCATAATAAAATGAATGTGTACCATAATGGCTGTTTATAAGCAATGATTTTAAGAAAAATGGGAACGAAAGCTGTTTTGCCTTCACAAACACAATATGGTTAAACAATCATTTGTCTTAAAAATGCTATTTTAAATTCAAAATTAACAATTTAAAACAACTGGCAAGTACAACATTAAATGCACAGAGGGTATACAAAGGTAACGATGTTCTTACATATTCTTGAATTCATCTCCAGTGCTGTCTAACATGAGGATGTTAGGGTTTTCACGCTCAAAATCTGTCATCTCACGATCACGTTCATCCTTCCCCCATTCACCGAGTGTCTTCATCACATCTGGCTGGTTTCGCCGCCATTCCTCCTCTTTCTGCAAAGGGAGCGTTACCCCGTAGACAACAGCCAGGTCTACTTAACTACAGGTTTAACATCTACATCATATTCCAAAATGTACATTTCTCTAGCAACAAGTGGAGAACAAAAAAAGAAAGAAAAAGAAAGAAAGAAAGAAAGAAAGAAAGAAAGAAAGAAAGAAAGAAAGAAAGAAAGAAAGAAAGAAAGAAAGGAGAAAGAACACATACATAGAAATGACCTCCTGAAAAGCATGCACCCATTTGACAATGTAGAGAAACTTTATTTAAAATACCAATGCGCCTACATTATGCAGCTTGTACTTTTTGTAAACCAGAGCCACTGGGCTTCAGGTCAGAAGAGCCAGAATTATCATTACTTTCTTCATCAGTGCCACTCCTTCCATCAGCTCTAGTAGTGTTACTTTGTGAATCACTAGCAGCATTACCAGCATCAACTTTAGGAGTTTCCCCATCTTTCTCATTCTCTGACTTTGTGTTTTTTAGAGGATGACTATACGGTTTTCGGCTCTTAGGATTTTTCTCTTCAGGATCCTCTTTTATTTCATCTGGAACCACTTTCCCCTGACCCTCATCCCACCATCCGTACAGTAAACTATTGGTATCCTAGTGAATTTAAAAAAACAAATAAAAGAAAATAAACAAAATCTTCCTATGACTATTTTTTGGTAATTTAATGTGTCTTTCAATTTTCTTTCTTACACTGCAATCATTTTGGTTACAATGTTACTTTCCCAAAGTGTTTCATAATAAACAAAAAACAATCAAAATCTTCAAATTATATACAGTCAAAAAAATTCAGATATCTACAATTTTGACTATAAACTTCATTGCTTATTTCAGAAAACTAAACCCAACCTTCACTTGGTAACACAAAAACAAAGTACTTCAAGAAAGCAATTCAGTAATTTTTTTTGTCTTTCTTCAATGGAATGACATGAAATCACAAAAGAAATACATTCATTGTCCTGTTCATTGTTCCATCTGTATTGGAGTACCTACCTCCCTATCCCTTTGAGCGAACTTCTCAAACATGTTTGCATATATTTTCTTCTCACGCCCTTTCTGCTCCTTTATCATTTTGTTGCACATGACAATATGACTGGCAGCAGCTTTGTTATTTGGCTCCAATTTAAGAACAGCTTCAAAGTCTGCTTTTGCTCTCTCTGGTTCACCCATGCCCAGATTTGCTTGACCTCTGCAACACATGTAGGTACAAAAAGCGCAATTACTCTTAAGTTACTAAATTTTGCATTCATATGCAGGAAAATGCGTGATCTTAATTTTGTTAATGTTTGCACCACATGTTACATCAGTAATTTGTTGGCAACACTGTTTGTCAAAATAACGACATAATACTATAGAGAGAAAATAGGTTATCAGTTCTACTATAGAGCTATAACAAGGTCACAATATACTTATGAGTGTTAGAGTATATCAACTTTAAGATAGGAGAGAATGTGTAACATCATAAAACATTGAAAGGGTAGAGTCAGACTGAAAAATTCAATGCCGTAGCAGGGCTCTGAACCATGGATCTTCTGGTCTCTGTCCAGTTGGAGACTTTAATGTCATGCTGACACATTGGCCATAGCAGCTTAATGGTTAATGGACAGAGACCAGAAATTCTGTGGTTGAAATCCCGGCTATGGCATTGAATTTTTCAGTCTGACTCTACCTTTCCATAGTGCGTCCTACATGCGGCTAGTATGAAAGAACAATTAATTTCCATCATAAAGCATTGTTCTGTAGAAGAGGCAATATCTCATGGTTAGATACCTGCAAAAACACTACACCTTTTCATCTGTGGTTAAACTATATGGCTCAGTTGGTTAGGTAACGGCCTGCTGATCCTAAGGTTGCAGGCTCAAACTCAGTCCAGACCAATACTTTTTAAGTGTGCTCAACAGTTCAGTAGATTTGCTGGCATGTAAAAGAGCATAAAGGAGTTACTGCAGGATTAAATTCTGCCACACCAGCAGTGCTGATGTGATCCTGGCAAATGACAGCATTGTTAACAAAATATTTTTATATTTTTGTCACATGATTCAACGATTTCAGTAAACCTTCAAGGCAATCTCAAATATTAAGTATCACATCTCAAAAGTGACTTGCAATGCTGCAACCACTTTTCAGTTTTCGGGCAACACCGCAGTCAGCTTTAAGGGATGACATCTAATATTAGAAGGTTTTCTGTGCCACTGGGAATCAGATGAGAATGTTTAATGTGCATTACATAGTTGCTGCAGTGAGAGTATGGGCATCAAGAGCTGATGATCCGTGGCATTAAGATGCTTACACACAGCTACCTAGTGAGATGATGCCACAGTAATGAGTGCAGCTCGTATTTGAGAAGTCCCAGGTTCAATCCCTGATGACCACTCACTGTGACCCATGGGTTTTTGATGGTTTAACTGGGTTGATAGATGAATGTTAGATCAGTTTCTCTTTTATTACGTCTTTCCTGTATACGCTTTTCTTCATTATCATCAGTTTCAGGGTTGTAGGACCAGACAACTATGTTTAGTGGATCATGACTGGGCAGTGGATGTGCACTCTGTCAATGTTTCTTTCCTGATATTGGTTGGGGCTGCTTAGTTGGGACCCATCTAGGGAGACCACTAGGGATTAGAAGCTTATGAGTGGATTCAGGTGGGATTCGAATTATTCAAAATAGAAATGTTAAAGACACTACCCATGCTTGTGCCTGTCGGTTGCCCTTCGGGTCTCTCTTCTCATCCTTCTCTGCCAGGGGTCACGGTAGAAGCACAAAGGGTCTGGTGACCTATGTGAAATGCTCTGCTTTGGTTGGAGGAGCCCTTCTATAGTATGCACCTTGACCTTTTACACATATTTATCACCCAAAATATTCCACTGAATAACCTCATTCATAAACACAATATTATACTAGAAACACAACATGGATTCTGTAAAGGCAAATCCAAAGATCTCAAACAGAAATTTGGAGGAACCTTATTATAATTTTGACAGGAATAAAAAGTTATTAATGAAACATGGTTAAGGTTGACAATGTTGGGTGCCATGTTGATTTAGGTGTCAAACTTGCTGTTGGAGCAAAAGCCTCCTGAGGATTCCCTGCTCTGGTGGACACTGTCTTTCAGTGGTCCAACAATAATATTACTGAAGGCAGAAATTCCCTACCTTGCTATTCTCTGAAATGTGTCAATGTTGTTCTGAGCTGTTAGGAGAACTACACCACATACTTACACTTAAAGAACCCTGCCAAGGAGTTCAGGGCTATTCTTTAGGATAATTTTGCAATGGAACATCAACTGATTTACTATAGTAATGGAAGCTGGAAGTGAACTATATAAATAATTACTCATGGAGTAGTGCCAGTGAAAGTGATATTTATCCACAAAATATTAACAGAATTCAAAATATTAAAATTGCACTATTTCTTGAACTATGTCAATGCTTGCTTACATTAGAAAGATAAGAGTTACAAAGAACTGTAGGTATCAATATTAACACAATTCTGTGAGTCATAACTCTGTGTCAATCCTTCTTAAAATTCTAAGATCACTGTATATAGTACGGGTAAACTGCAAGAAAAATCAGGAAGAGGAATCAATGGCATCTGTGATTGGCTGGTCATTGGTTTCCCATTCCTGATACTGTATCAACACCCAATCTTACTTTAACATTAACTACTGCATTATTGCAGTGACACCACTTTTGTAATAAAAACATTACATATTACTCTACAGTTGCGTATATCACAGTATAAATTGTCGCGAACGCATTGATGATTCGAGGCGCCACGGGCAAAGAGTTCAAAGAGACTGGCAGCGCAGTGTGGAGATAAAAGCTCGCCGAAATGGTGGGGGGAAGGAGATGGATTTCTAGAGAGTTTGTCTTTATTCTACAATAAAAATAATAGGGTATCTAATCCTAGTTTATATTTTTATTTTCACAACAATCATACTAAAATAATAAACCTCAAAATATTATAAATATTTCACCTTATAATATTCTAATTCCTATTAAAAAAATTCATATTAATTACTTAAAAACCAATAATGTTCATTTGATTTTGCTGTATAACCGCGGATGCTGGCACAGCTTTTACCAAACCTAAAAACATTTACCAAATCTAAATTAACTTAATATCAATAAAATTATCTACTGCCCTCATAAGTTTAATTTTCTTCTAGAAAATTAAATTACAAAAATTTACATATAGATTAATGTTAAAATGAACAGTTCAAGCAAGAATAAAACTTAAACTTATTAATTTATAAATAAATCATGGATCAATTTTTAATAAAACCAATGCTTTTAAAAAAACATTAGAATCGAAAAGAATCAAATTTTGGACCAGATCAAAATAAATCTTTAAATTTTAAAACAGTTTATAAAATTAAGTAAAACGAGCAAAAAGCCCACCTCCCAAAAATTTTTTTTGCCCAATTTTTCGATTCTAATGCCTGCCACAGTCAGTCAGTTGTTAATTGAACTGGCGTACGTGAACCGCTGTGTGAGCTGTGTTGTGGTCGTTAACCTTGCAAGTTGTATTGTGTATGTGACATAATTCTGCTACTGTAAAAATTGGCAAAGTGTTTCTACGGAAATAAAGAGCAATTTTTAGTGTTTGTAACCTGGACTCTTTAATATCCCGAACCCACAAAGTCACAATTGGTGTCAGGAGTGAGACATTACGACATGGAGGCTGCATTGGCAGAGATTCTAGATAAGTTGGAGACGGCAAGTAACAACTTGGTCGCGACGATGACTGCAAAGATGACCGAATTAACAACGAAGACGGAAGATGCAAACAACAACCTGACCGCCGAGTTGAATGAAATAAACACAGCGAATGACACCCTCGCTGCGAAGTTAGAGATCACAAATCACAACCTGACTGCAATGAAGGCCGAATTAACCACAGAAATGAAGGCTGCGAACGAGGCCCTTGCCGCCAAATTTGAGGAACAGTTGGCCGGCATGAAGGAGGACGCCACAGAGCTAGGCGAGCGCTTCGAATACCTGGCGAGCCGCGTTAACAACCTAGAGGGACAGGCTGACACCAACACTAAGTCCCTGAACGCCATGGTGGATGACAACGTCGGCAGAAGGATTGAAAGAGTTAAAGGCCGATGCGTCGGGACGCGACACATCTGCACGCGTGAAACCGCCCAAGTACGACGGCACGTCCACGTTCTACGTCTTCCACCGCCAATTCGACACGGTGGCAAAGCACAAGTGGACACAAGAGGAGGCCGCACAGCTAATACCAGCTTCCAGGGACCGGCCGCAGAAGTCCTGAACGCGGTACAGACAGCGGCGGTGCCCAAGGACATTTGCGAAGCCCTGGAAAACAGCTTCGGGAACCACTGTTTGGCCGCAGCCTAACACAGCCAACTGAAGTCAAGGACGCAGCAGCCAGGGGAGACGCTGCAGGAGTTCGCCTTGGCAATTATACAGCTGGCAAGCAAAGCTTTGGTCGACCTCCAACCTGAACTCGTATCCCGGGAAGCCGCCTACACCTTGGTTGACGGGGTGCAAGACATTGAGATACGCCAGCGCCTAATGCTCGGCGACTACAAAACCATCCACGAGGCGCTAACGGCAGCATTGAGGATGGAGGTGGCCTAGGTGACAGCTACTCCGGCGTCGAGAACAAGGAGTATCCGCTACGCTGGAGATCGAAGACCAGCTGAGGGACGCCGGCGAAAACCAAGTGGCGAGTGTTGAGGGTGGGGACAGCCGGGACACCTTGAAAGAGACTGCCCACACCAGGGAGAGCAGCCGGAAAATGAGTAAAGGCCGTCGTGGCAAAGGGCACGTCGGCGTCGTCCCCTCGAGTGACACTGCGCGCCGTCAGCCGGCATATATATGACAGCCTCATCGTGGACGGTTGGGTGAGAGGGAAACCGTGCCGCGTGCTCGTAGACACCGGGGCAGCCGTGACCATCATCAGACCTGACGTGGCCAAGGGTTTGCCGTCGAGGAAACCGAGCCGATCATACCAGCTAGTGACAGCATCGGGCGACACCTTGCCCGTGGAGAGGGAGGCCCTGCTGCAGTTGACCTTGGGGCGAAGTGCCGCACGTCTCTGGCTGTTCGTCGCGAAGGTGACTGGGGTGATACTGGGACTGGATGCACTCAGGAGCCACGAGGCGACGGTCGACGTCGGAAGGAAGGTCCTGCAGCTCAATGGAGAAGAGGTGATACTCCGGCAACCTGAAGAACGCCTGGGAATTTGCAGGTGTGTCCTGAGGGAAGACGTGGTTGTCCACGCGAGAAGCGAGGTGGTGGTGAGGGCGCGACAGAAGGCCAGCGGACCAAGAACTTGATGGACCAGAAGGCGCCTGTGCACGGACTCTGTGTAGCCAGAACATTGTTGCCGTGCCGAAAGGAGGTGTCTGTGAGACGGCTCAACCCAACGGACACCGATCACGACGTCCAGACACGGACGGAGATGGGAAAGTGCGAGCCGGTGGTCAGCGTAACATCAATCGATAAGACCCAGGAGCCGGTGCCGACGCAACACCTGAGCCCCGACTGGAAGGCTTATTGGAGACCACCTGACCGCAGAACAGCTCGAGAATGTTCGAGTGAGTGAGTGAGTGTGTGGTGTTTTAGGGCCCGTCGACAACAAGGTCATTTGGGCCCGAACACTAAAACCTAAAAGCTATAAAAATTAGCTAAAAAGGTAAAATATAATAAAAACACTCAACTGTTAAAAGGACATAAAAAACCATCTAAAGACTAAAAATTTAAAAACTCTAAAATTAGTAAATATAAAATGCAAGTTAGACTTGTTTATTAAAATCGATTTCGGCAACAAACCGCAGTGCCTTAACCACGGCCACTGGGTCGTCCCCTAAAACATCCAGCAAGTTAGTTCCCAAGCCGACTGACTGGCGAATGCGGACGTACTGCGGGCAATCGAGCAGTACATGCCGCACAGTGAGGCGTACTGCACATGGAGCACACACTGGGGCCGGTTCCCCTCTTAACAAATGGCCGTGAGTCGCTCGTGTGTCCAATTCTCAGCCGGGTGAGTACCACCTCGGCTCGCCGGTTATCCCTGCAGGAAGTTAGCCAGGGAGAATGTTCGACAACTGCTCAGACGATACCAGCGCGTCTTCAGCCCAAGGGAACAGCGACTACGGCCCCACGGACCGGGTCACCACCGCATCGACACCGGAGATGCCCGGCCTATTCAGCAACCACCTAGACGCGTCCCACTGGCAAAACTAACAGCGGTACGGGACATGCTGGAGGACATGAGATCCAGGGGAGTGATTGAAGAGTCTGACAGCCCTTGGTGTTCCCCTGTAGTCTTGGTGACAAAGAACAACGGTGAGCTACACTTCTGTATGGACTACAGGAACCTGAATGCTGTCACCAGGAAGGACTGTTTCCCCTTACCCGGAGTGACGACACCCTGGACACGCTGGCTGGTGCACAGTGGTTCTTGACCCTGTACCTCAAGTCTTGTTACTGACACATAGCTCTAGACCCGAGAGACAAGGAGAAAACCGCATTCTCGACAGGCCAAGGGCTTTGGCAGTTCAGTTATGCCCTATGGCCTCTGCAACGCACCAGCTACCTTCCAACGCCTCATGGAGTCAGTGATGAGAGGATTGACTTATGATGCCTACCTGCTATACCTGGACATCATCATCGTCGGCAAGACATTCGAAGACCATCTCGAAAACCTGAGAAAGGTGCTACAGAGACTGCAGGCAACCAACCTGAAGATGAACGCGAAGAAGTGCCAGTTCTTCCGCAAGGAAGTCAACTACTTGGGCCACAGTCTCACCAAGCGGAGTGGCCACAGACCCGGAGAAGACACAGGCCATGAGAGATTGGCCTCGGCCAAAGGATAAGAGAGAATTGCGCAGCTTCCTGGGGCTGTGCAGTTATTAAACCCGTTTCATAAAGGGCTTCTCCAACTTCGCCAAGCCCCTCACCCGCCTGACGGAAGAACACCGGCCGTATGTGTGGACGGAGGATGCCGAAGTTGCTTTCCAGGAGCTGAAGAAGACACTTTGCAGTGCTCCTATTTTGGGATACCCACTACCAGGTGGCGCTTTCATTGTGGACACAGACGTCAGCGACCACTGCATTGGGGGTGTCCTCTCCCAAGTCCAGGACGGCCACGAGCGGGTGATGGCCTACTACAGCAAGACACTTTCCAAGGCAGAGGACAAATACTGCGTTACCCGGCGAGAACTACTGGCGGCAGTTAAGACCTTGGAGCACTTCCACAAGTAAATGTACGGTCAGCCATTCCACCTGAGGACTGACCACTCCACCCTAACCTGGCTACTGAACTTTAGAAACCTGGAAGGCCAGACAGCACGTTGGGTCCAGAGGCTGCAGGAGTACGACTTCACCTCTGAACATCGTAGAGGGAAGAGCCACGGCAACGCAGATGCCATGTCCCAAAGACCATCCCCAGAAGAGTGCGGCCAGTGCACAAGAGTGGAAGAGAAGGTGCGTGCCGCAGCTGTCAGAGTGGTCACGGCAGTGCCTGCGGGTGGCTGGGATAGCGCAGGCCTGAGGAGGGAGCAGCTGGCGGACGCCGACTTGGGGCCACTCTTGGGGGAAGTAGAGGCAGGGACGAGACCGACCTGGGAGGACATCGCACCCAGAAGCGCTGTGTACAAGTCATACTGGGCCCAATGGGAGTCGAAGACCAAATAGGGTGTGCTGTTCTGGGTGTGGGAATCACTCAATGGGAAGATACAGAGGGAGCAGTTGGTACTTTACCGGAGTAAGGTCCCGGTACTTCAGGAGGACACCTGGGAGCAAACCAAACGATCGACACACATGCGACATGCACGAGATGGCTCGTCAGAACATCCAGATGGCGAGTGACCGCATGAAGACCCGATACGATGGGCAAGCCAACAGAAAAGGGTTCCAGCAAGGTGACTTGGTCTGGTTGTACCGCCCTACCTGGACCAAGGAATACTGCCCGAAGCTTCAGCAAGCATGGCAAGGACTGTACCGGGTGGTAAAGAGGATTAACGACGTGGTCTACCACATGCAGAAGGTGCCCCGAGGAAAACATGTTGGTGGTACACCTGGATCGTCTGGCCCGATACGATGGTGCTGTTCGGGACGACCAGCCTTGAGGAGGGAGCAGTGTCGCGAATGCATTGTTGATTCGAGGCAGCGCAGGTGAAGAGTTCAAAGAGACGGGCAGTGAGGTGTGGAGATAAAAGCTTGTCGAAACGGTGCGGGGAAGGAGATAGATTTCTAGAGAGTTTGTCTTTATTCTAGCGCCGTCTTGATTGAGAATATTCCGGATAGTGAGTAATCTATAAAAAGGGAGCCTGCTCGCCACAGTCAGTCAGTTGTTCATTTAACTCGCATGCGTGAACAGCTGTGTGAGCTGTATTGTGGTCATTGACCTTGCATGTTGTATTGTGTATGCGACGTAATTCAGCTACTGTAAAAATTGACAAAATGATTCTACGGAAACAAAGAGCAATTTTTAGTGTTTGTAACCTGGACTTTTTAATTTCGCGAACCCACATGTCACAATATTAAATTATACCATGATTCACTTAACACTATTTAAAATAAAGATATGTACAATAATACAAATTTTAAGGTTATCATCAACAAAATGAAAGTAATTCCATGGGACTATGCTTACACCACATTTTACTAAGTTGTTTTATGTGGATTTATAGGAAATATGCAAAATAGGTTTGCTTCTTATCTAATATGTAGAAAACAAATGGAAGAAGTTGAGTAAGCTGTTACAGAATGCACATACGGAAACTAACTTTACAATAAAGTGATAGGTTCTATCTTGGGTCCTCTCCATTTCTGACCAACTGACTTCTGCAATTTAGGATGGCTGCAATTTAGGTAGCTTCCTGAACTCAATTAATTTGTCTCCCCCAATTCCTCACAAAATAACTGCACAATTAGCTAGAAGATTTGTATGCTTTTATGCTGAATCCTCTGTTTTATGCCTTATAATTTCAAATAATAATAATAATAATAATAATAATAATAATAATAATAATAATAATAATAATAATAATAATAATAATAATAATAATAATAATAATAATAATAATAATAATAATAATAATAATAATAATAATAATAATAATAATAATAATAATAATAATAATAATAATAATAATAATAATAATAATAATAATAATAATAATAATAATAATAATAATAATAATAATAATGTCCAAGAAATACCCTAATATTCATACAAAAGGATGTGAAATATTAGCACAGTATCCAACTTCCTTTTAACCTCCAGCCAACAGGTTTGCAAATACTGGAAATGTTGCTCAGCCTTTTAATTACTCTTTGGTATAAAATATCATTGATTGCATTTAAAATATATAATTATATATAATTCCAGTAGGTGAAAGTTTATACTTCTGTACCTTCTTCTTGGTACCACTGTTACAGATAACATAGAAGCTGCATAGTTTTCACATTATAAGAAGCCATTAACATATATAACAGAGTAGAGATGAAACTGGGAAATATTAAGATTCCACAATTCAGGCCACCGAAATTAACTGGTTTGTAAAAGAGAAATATAATCTACAATTACAGAGAAAAATAGCCTCAGATCTTATTTTATCAAATTGACTGATTTCTAATGTTTACTTGACAATTTTCTCTCTTTATACAACTATTTAACATATGCTGCTAACAAGCGTGATAACAAAATACAAAGAAAATAAAGCTACTTTTACATAAGAACTATTACAATATTTTGACAAAGCATCACACACTGTACCTGTATTAGCATATTCAATTAATGCTTTTTTCTTTGTAATATTGGTATATATTTATTTAAAATTATGTAACCAGCAGTACTATACATAATATGAACCTGGTAGTACACAAGCCTGGAATCTCAATGTCATTACTATACTTGGATTTTTATGCACTAAAAAATTAAGATATTTATGTTTTATGTGCTAATGATTCTAAAAACATGTCCTCAAAACTGAAAAATATTTTAAAAAAATATTAGAACAAAACATAAGAAAAATCTAGCTTATAGAACAATTAATACTGGAACTCAGTGATTTGCAGTTTAACATCATATATAAACATCTTAGAGTTGCCCTGCAAACAAGTATCTCCAGATTGTGCATCATATGGCCTTGTATATTATCTTTGAACTAATGCCTTATACTGGGAAAAGGAACGTTGTACATCACACGATGTCAACTTTGCATGCTTGAAGATGGGAACATTACTAACCAACACATTTTTGAAGTTCCGTTAAATTTGAGCCACCTGACTTGAGGATACAGTAGTCACTGTTTTTTCTAAAATAAATCCTTAACTTTTATCCCACAACCTCTGCTTCTGATAGTCTAAAGCTGTTTTTCAACAAACTGTATTTCTTTAACTGAATTACTTAATAAGTCACCAGATGTTTCTAATTTATCAAACGAATCAAGAAATAAAAATTGGAAGGCCAAGTCACATTTAAAATTAGCATCACTTAATAAATTCTGGATAACCTAAATTGCAAAGCTTCAAAATGGTCTGCATAATATACCATGGCTTTAACCAGGTACCCCACATGCATGATACCAGTGTAGGAGGCAATGGAAGATCAGAATTGGTATTTTTGAAAGCAGCAATCCATGATGGAGCTTTTATGAACACTTTTTTCCTATTGTACACTAGCTTGTATACATTAAGAATAAATGGTTCAGATTAATATAATTTTGAGTCAAACTAGTACTCGATGCTCCATATATTGCTAGTGCTTGATATAGAAAGAGAAAACCACTTATTAAAAAGTGTTCAGGGTCCTACTGCATTAACCATGTGGGAAAAGATATTCATAAAGAAATATGAAAAAACTGTTCAATTTCAACACCACCTTTGAAGAGAGCCTAAACTTTAAGTTCATCAAGATACCAACAGAGACGCCGATATCGCCTCCAAGGAGTTCATCAAATCAACATTCAATAGTCGACATTAGCTGAGGATGTCAGGAACATCCTAACGAAACGCATTCCAGGTAAACATTAGCAATATAAGGAGCATTGAGTACTAGTTTGACTCAAAATTATATTAATTTTGTGCTTCATTGTATCTAAGTCTTTACTAATAGGAATATGGTTCAGATTGCTTCACACAATCTTTGCCAGTTATGAGTGATGCAAGTTACATGAATCATATTCAGGAAACTTACACTTAGACCTTGGACATGTTTCTTCATATGTGCTGTGGAGTCCGGAAGCAGAAGCAATGCATTATCATAGTTTACAACATTTGGCATGAGGTTTCCAAAACTTCATTCAACACCCTAGCTATTGTTACGTGATTTACAGCTGGCATTTCTTTACAGCTAAGAAAACTTTTTGTTCAGAAATTCATTTTGTAATTTTTTCAATATGCTTACATTTTTTGCTTTTCTGCCACTGGCGTTGGTAGTTTCATCAATGGCAACCCAAATTTGTTCACTTTCACAAATGGATATTATAAGACAATATTTGCTCTTAACAATTTGGCATCCACTCATCAGGATGATTTATATTTGTGTATTTAGTAAGAAACTTTCCGAGCCCAGAATTGTTAATCTTATAAAGAACTATGCCAACTGAAATAAAAAGTGTCTGTCTTGATTTGTGGGCATAATGAAGATGGAGAACATACGACGTCCGTTCAAAAAGTATAGTGAATGTTGTGTTTTTTCAAAAAGTATTTATTTATTCATGAATACCTATTTTGCTCCCTTCAAAGAAATTCCCACCAGATATTATACACTTGAGCCAACGTTTTCTCCAATCCTAAGTGCTTTATAAAATTGTTTTTGTGATCTTCTTCAGCTCCACCTTTGATGTCATCTTTATCTCCTCAATTGTAGCATAGCATTGTCCTTTCATGGGCCTCTTCAGATTTGGGGGGGGGGGGGGGGAATCACAGGGGGCCAGGTCTGAGGAGTACTGTAGTGTGTTGTTTTTGGCCAAAAATTTGAGCATAAGCAATGATGTGTGAGCAAGGGCATTATCATGGTGCAAAAGCCAATTTTTGTTCTTCCACAAATCTGGGCATTTCTGGCAGATTGCTTCGCGCAAATTGCACATAACTTGCAGGTAATATTCCTTATTGACCATTCCACCCTGTGGCAAGAACTCATGATGCACCATGCCGCTGCAATCGAAGAAAACTGTAAGCAAAACCTTCACATTCGACCAAACTTGGCGCGCTTTTTCTGGTCTTGGCTCGTATGGCAGCATCCATTGGGATGATTGAGCTTTAGTTTCCAAGTAATAACCAGAAACCCATGATTCGTCACCAGTTATGACCTCTGGAGCAAATTTGGATCATCACAGACGGAGTTCAACAGCTCCTTAGCAACATTAATGCGATGGTGGTTTTGGTTGAAACTGAGGAATTCTGGTACGAATTTTGTGGCGACCTGTCTCATGCCCAAATCATTGGTCAAAATTGAATGGCATGAGCCAATTGACATGTTTAGGTCTTCAGCAACTTTTTTAACGGTGATTTGACAATTGGCCAATACTATTTTCTTCACTTCTTCAGTGTTTTCGTCTGTTGTTGACCAGCTTGGGCATCAAGGATGCTCTTCCCATGAAAATTTAAAATTCAGGATACCTTTTGAACAGACCTCGTATTTTAGGAGAGTGTAGAACAAGAGCTATGTAAATGCAGAAAAGAGCTGATAAGGAAAAAATAGTTGAGAAACAAAAGAATTGTTATGGTAAACAGAATGCTCGCTGATCAGTTGATAAAGTGATGAATGATAGTTAATTAGTGCAAACAATAGATTATAGACTAATTAATGGAAATGAGTTGTTCTTCCACAGTAGTCATCTGTACGGCAAGGTTTGGATAGGAAGAATCAGTCTTTTTAAGGAAAGGAGACTGTGTAAAGTGTATGTAGCATTGGACTTCTGTTAGAAAAGTGGCGAGCACCAATTTCAGTAAATGTCATATGTAGTAACTTAGCACTTAATAAATAAATATTAATTTTCTAAAAGAATATTTCCATTGTTAAAATACCACATAAGTTGTGCAGCACACATTATTATATAGTAAACAATTCTCACCTGCGGAATAGTCCTTTCTCACTCTTTGGGTGTATTTCTAATGCCTTATCACAATGCTCTCTGGCCTCCACATGCTCATTCAGTTTCAGGTAACATAATGCCAAATTAAGATGACTAGAAAGGAGGAAAGATTTTCTTTCTTCTTCATTCTCATTCCCAAATCCTGAAAAGCAAAAATGCAAAAGGCTTAACAAAAACATTTATTACACTTAAAGTTGCAATCAAAGCTTAGTAAGACAACATCAGAAAATAAGTTGCTGGTTGGTGTCCTTTACTTCCCCAACACAGATTTATAAAAATTGAAAACAATTACAGCAATGGCAAAGAACTGTCAATTTATTTTCAATCCAGAATAAGCCAATTGTGGGGTGAAGTTATCTTTAGACCTCTTTAAAACATTCAACTCTTGAATACTAAATGCGGTAAGTACAAAATGATACTTTTACATGACTTTCCCTACTCATTTTTTTTCAAATAATTATAACAAAAGCTTATTTTTATATTTATTTCATGTTAATAAAGATACACATTTGAATAAATGTATTGTACAGGGTTCTTCATTTAAAAACTAACGGATGCACGGTATTTTGCCTGTGTGTGATTGGGTGTGCCACAACTGGCTTTGCTCATTCATAAACTCCACGTGTAAAGCATGTATAACACTCTTACCTTATAGATTAAGTTCAGCCACTGTAATGTTTTTGATTTCATTTCTAATATTTTGTTTTCCAATGTATGAGGATTTGTCTTGTAAACGTTGTCTTTCAGGTTACCCTCCAAGTAAAAACACACTTGTTATTTTAGTTAATTGATGGAAATTAATCATTTCTCCACACTAGCCGTTTATAGGCTAAGGTTTTTGATGGATAGAGTCAACATGAAAAATTCGATGCCATGGCCGGGATTTGAACCACGGATCTACTGGTTTCCATCCAGTCGCTCTTAACCTTTGAGCTACCATGGCCAACGTGCCGTCCTGACATTAAACGAGTCAAATGGAGAATTTAATGTCAGGACGGCACGTTGGCCATAATAGCTCAAAGGTTAAGAGCGACTGGACGTAAACCAGGAGATCCGTGGTTCAAATCCCGGCCATGGCATTGAATTATTCATGTCGACTCTTATCCATCAAAAACCTTAGCCTATAAACTGCTAGTGTGGAGAAATGATTAATTTCCATCAATTAACTAAAATAATAAGAGTTAAATGATGAAGGCTGGGACTCAAGTACTTACGATAGTAAGTCGCCACAAACGGTGTATCTCGGATGCTAAAGCCCCTAGTGGTCTACCAGTCAAATGGAGAATTTAATGTCAGGACGGCACGTTGGCCATGGTAGCTCAAAGGTTAAGAGCGACTGGCGGAAACCAGGATATCCGTGGTTCAAATCCTGGCCATGGCATTGAATTTTTCATGTCGACTCTGTCCATAAAAAATCACACTGCTAGATAGGAGTGAGAGGGCTGTACACCAGTACTAATCATTCCATCTTCAAATACTTCCTTAATTTTATTCATGGGCTCCTCTTAATTTCTCTTCTTCTGTCAATTCATTATAAAATAAAGTCAAAATGTCATTTTGGTACCTCTCTGCATTTACAGTCCGTTTGTAGAATATTGGACCAATTACAAGTCCAGTGCTAACAGCACACCAAACTCCAAATTTCTGATCATAATGAGATATTTCTTGAACGTGATGTGGATTTTCAGAGGACAAGTACCAAATGTTAGGAGTATTCACATGACCACCGAGGTAGAATCACGTCTCATCAGAAAAGGAAAAACTGTGAATCAATTAAACTGCCATTCATCAATGACAGAAACCATTCACAATAATGCATTCATAATAGTGGGTCACCTTACTTTAAAGCACAGACACTTTTATGCTTATACACTTTTAGTTTTAATAATTTAGTTGTTTTATGTGCAGAGAAGTCTGAAATTTCCACCTGTTGTGCTAATTTTGGGTTGGATTTGGTTGGTGAATGATCAAAACATGCGCCTAAGTCATATAACTTTTCCTCTGTTAACCCTGTGTGTTTTTGCTTTCATTTTTTGTTTCATACAGAACAGTGGTTTTGAATTTTTTCACAATCTTGTGAATTGTAAATCTGGAAGGAGGCACTTCATCAAGAAACGTTTGAATATACTCTGTGTGAATACAGCTTGGTGATTCCCATTTATAATAACTTTTACACATGACAATGCATTGCCCTAGAGTCAAATGCCTGTTCATGTCAGAGGCCACTACAATACTGCCGAGTGGAATGCATACTGCTAGCCCCTACACACAACGGCAGCCGGTAGTGGGGGAATCCAATAGGGTCACAAGAGAGATGAAACACTGTATGCTCCATCAAGTTTTAGATGAAGAACCCTGTATACTTCCTTGATACAAAGGGATTAGAGAAATACAGTATGCCTACACAAGTCAAATTTTTAAGTGGATTGTTTTATGTACTGGGTTAGAAGGTTGTTTTTTTTAATAGGATCATTAAGAAAACAAGAAATAGCAATTTTCCACTTGAGAAAACTATTAAATAGTTGAAACTTAGAAAAAATAACAAACGAATCTCAGGAATGTTAATGTCACAAAAATATTTGCCATCAATTATGTGCTTTAATGAGGTGTCCATTTTTTATGTAGTAAGATATTGCCTCTCTTTAAGTTGTTCAAAATGAAAAGGCTATTTTCAGGAAATTTAAGATGTTCTTTCTGTCAAGAAAATATCTTAAATACACAATATTTTAATTTAAATTAAGAGTCATTTTGGGACACAAAATATTCCTTTAAAAAGCTTTTTTTCTAAAGATGCTTAAATTTTAGGGCCTTTGAAACATGTTATTTCCAGTAAAATCTCAATATATTAGTTTTGGATGAAATACAATATTTCCCTACTTAATGCAAGTATGCAGTAATAAAAGTAATATGTGTCCTAATTAAACAGTCCTGCAAAGGTTGCAAATAATCTATTTTAATACAAATTGTTAAAGCCATTTTTGAAAAAGCAGAAGTAACTTCATATTTTCCATGTAAAGCTTACTTGAAAATCTTTGTTACATCGTTAGAAGTCACTGAACTTATACCTTGTTTCAAGTAAGCTTGCCCAGTATCTCCTAACGGTCACATGACCTAATCACCTCTCATTGGTTGCTGTTGTGGTAATGACTCGTGCGGTAAAAATTAGTTTGTTATTTAACATGGTGATATATCATTATATGTTGGAAGAGAATTGTCAAATTTATATTTTCGTAACTGTTTGAATTAAATATATTATGCAACAAGTTGATTTATCTGAAATGCATGTTAATTCTTAAACGAAGTAAAAAGCAGGTTCCTTTGTTCTCAAGCACATGGCACGATAGCACGTGATTTAGCGGTAGTGGTGACATTTGTTTATATGACTTTTATCACTGACCTTGTTTTGAACTGGATTAATCATGCATCGCCATTCGAGAGTGCGAGAGCTAAATTATTTTATTGATCGTTTATTGCGCGTGTACTTATTATATGTATAATGGCAGAGTCTACCGCCAGTTTTTCGCTGAAGTATCGCAAGGATAGTTACTTACAAACAGGCGAAAAAAGAATTGTGTTGCATGTGTTTAATGCACTCACAGAGAAGAATCCGTCTTTGTCAGTGAGAGAAGTTGAACAGCTGTGCTCTGAAATTACAGGTGTGAGTGTTAGATCCGTAGGAACATCGCGACATGATATTGAGGAAACAGGAAAATTTACCACTCCAGGCAAAAGCAGGAATAAACAAAAGTGCGTGCTCGGAGAAAATACGTGAAAAGTGCTGTGCGTCGTCATGTGTGTAGTTTTTCTTTAGAAACGAACTCCCTAACATAAGTAACATTTCGTCTGCTGTAAATCAGGATGCAGATTTACCAAATTTCAGCAGATTGCTTATACAGCTGGGATTTGTGAATGAAGAAAGAGGCAAGAAAAATGTGCTAAAAGACAGAGGCGATATTGTTGTGTGGCGAAGACGTTATTTAAGGACACCCACAATGCACCGAGATACAAATCGCAAACTATACACGAAGAACACACGAAAAGTAAAGTATGGTGTGACACGACTTTTAAGACTGAAAGACAAGCATTTTTGAAAGGTATGTGTGCTGGTTTAAAAAATCCCAGTGGAAAAGGCCAAAGGCCTTTCATTATAGACTATTTCAGTTTCATTGCTCAGTCATTCTGTTTCAATTTGCTCAGTTCATTATAAACTTGTATTTTTGCATGCCTTCATATCCTTATTTGTATGATTTTATTTATCTTCCCGGCAATTATTACAACATTTACTGCAGGTTTAAATGTGACGGGAAGGCACCGCCTATGGCCTATGACGCGAAAGCATTAGCCAATTAGGGCAAGGGGGAGGGTAGTTGAACGCGGAGTGATACATTTCAGCGGGGCAAGGTTATGTGAAACAGAGATTAAATATCAAGTTTGGTTCCAAAGTGTATGGATACAATGATACAATGAAGCACAAAATTAGTATAATTTTGAGTCAAACTAATATTCTTCTTCTTTCTCTAACTCCTTTGTGCTGTTAAGCGTGGAGTACAAGCCTCTTCTACCCATTTCCTCCACTTTTTCTCGGTCCATTATCATTCAAACTAATATTCAATGCTCCACTTATTGCTAGTATTTACCTACAACGCATTTCATTATGATCTTCCTATCATCATCAGCTGTTGTCGACTATTATGTGTTTCAAATGGGAAGGGTTCTGGAGTCCAGCTAATCAGATGCCGTATCACGCTCAGCATTGCCAGCTTGGTACCCTACTCCTTTTATATTTCCCTCTCTCTCGCACACTCATACAACATGCACATCTGCTTGGCGCAGACATAAGGGTAAGCAAATTATATTTTACAAACTTTTACAATGATGCAGTTGCCAAAATCAAAATAGGAAACACCATTTTTGCAAATTATGTATATTTTAAAATACTATAACTATAATTATGGTTTATGAATTACCTGTTTTTCTAATCCAATGGAACTGCCAGTAGCTCATCCATATCGCTGTCAATGTCACTTCCGTTAAGAGAAAATTCGTCATTATAACTGTCACTGTCTTCATCTTCTGAGTCTTGCAAACTTATGATTATAGGTTCCAAGATCTCGTCACGTGCTATTTGTTTCTTAAAATCGTCTTCTTGAAGGTTTTCTGCATGCTTCACGCAGTTTTCCCAGTCCTGTTGTCTTACCATGTCAATTTCTTCGTAAACAAGTCGTTTAACATCCGTCAGTTTAAAAGTATTATTTATTTTTGCAATTCCCCTTTTTATTTGAGCCCACACCAACTCAATTGGATTATATTGGCAGTGGTAAGGTGGGAACCATATTACCTCGTGTACCGTTTCAATTGCAAGTTGATCCAGCTGATACACCTTTTCCATGTTTTTAAACAGAAGTACTCTTTGCAATAACTCATTTTTAGTTTCTGTTTCCGAAACATTTTTGAAGAATGTGTACACCTTAAAAATAGTACTTCAAGCCTGACTTTCCAATATCAGCCTTTTTGACTCGCCACTAAATTTACCGCAAGAAGCCATTGCACTATTTAACTCTTACTCTACTGTTGTGTAAAGAACAACTGAATGATATTGATCTGAACTCTCCTGAGTAAATAAACACTTCTTACCCAGCATTCATTCATAAATATAAACATACAGCATTCCACAGGCTAACAGGAAATGAAGTGTTTGCTCTTTCTCGAATTTAACACCTTTACTTATTCACAGTAATTCTTTTATCTCGTCATGTCAGTAGTTTAAATTTCAGTTCTGAGTAATTAAAAGTATATGTACATACATACACACCAACCACTTTGAACTCTCTAGAGTAAATAGAGATTACGAACCATTCATAAACAAAGATATGTGACGAGACACGTTCTGCCAGGGCAGCGGGAAATTTGTTTCCTCTCACTCAAATTGGATTACTCAAAGCAATTCTTTTATCACGCCATGTCAAACATTTACGTTTCAATTCTGAGTAATTACAAATATACGTACACGCATACATGCCAACCAATAATGATATCCATACAGTGCTTATGTTGTGATTTATTGTTATAATACAGGTAATAGTGGTTTATTTATTTGTATTAGAAAAACTATTTGAGCCAAAAATATGGGGTTTTCATGGTTATGTTAGATACATTACTCTGTACCTTCCACATAGATCAGTTTTGGCAAAATCTTAATTTTTGTCTTAGCGCGAATAGTAGTTCATACAGATTGATTAGGTTGGAGCTCCTCACACACCACTTAGCAGGAATGCAACACGACAACACCACAGGACTCCAATTGGCTGCTCACCTAATAGCGCTTAAGGACAAACACCTTCCCATTTGAAACACATAATGGACGTTGGTTTGGTAAACTCATTGGAGGTGATAGGTGCATGTCTGTCGGTATCTTGATGAACATGAAGTTTGGGTTTTCTTCAAAGGTAGTGTCGAAATTAAACAATTTTCTTTTATATTTCTTTATGAAGATTTTTTCTCACATGGTTAATGCGTGTTGGACACTTGGATGTGTCACTTTTTAATAAGTGGATTTCTTGTTCTATATCATGATTTTCCTTCTAAAAATGGTACGCTACCGCCGATTTATCTATTTCTTTGTTCCTGATGTTCCTAAAATGCTCTTTAAGCCTAATGTTCAAGTTCCTTTTTGTTTTTCCAATGTAAAAGTTGTCACAGCCTTTGCAGTTTATCCGGTACACACCTGATTTTTTGTCTGTGGGTATCTCCTTTGTATTATGTGATTTCAAAAGGTGTTGTACACTAAATTTGTTCTGTGGGGCCAAAGTAATATTGTGCTCTTTGAAGACTTTTTGGAAAACGTGTTTAGCTCTGGGATGATAAGTAAATTTTCTGTATGAAGTTTCATTGCTGATTAGGGAAAGAGTAGTTACTTGTTTGCATCTTTGTTGTCTTTTGAATTTATCAATTTTCTTTTTTACCAATTCAGCACTGAATCCATTGTATTCTGCAATGTGAATTATATT
Organism: Mantis religiosa; assembly: GCA_030765055.1. Taxonomy (NCBI): domain Eukaryota; kingdom Metazoa; phylum Arthropoda; class Insecta; order Mantodea; family Mantidae; genus Mantis; species Mantis religiosa. Next base: position 283,979,788 of record CM060948.1, on the reverse strand, counting down.
ATTGTACTCTTTGATATGTTCCATCTTGTTTAAAGGTACATTAACCAGCTTGTAAGTTAAACTGTTGATAACAGCATGCTTGTGTTGTCTTGGGTTATATCCATCTGATTTTATGAAGTTTTCTGTGTGTGTTTCCTTCCTATGTATGCCAAATTCAGGTTTAATATGATTTCTGGTACACTTACTTCTGGTAATTACATTGCAGTCAAATAAAGAAAACCGTGATCAAATGTAAATAAATGTAGGAATGTAGAAAATCATAACGTACCTGATACATGCAGGTAGTACAGAGAGGTCAGTAAAGTATTATTGTTCACTCATATGACCAATTTACAAATGCGAACATTGATATGTACACATAATATGCCTTCACATACACAGATTAACACATGTCATGATAGCTATTTCACATAACCATACTACAGTTTGATTTACATGTCATGACAAATCCATAGAGATGCAAAAGAATGGACGATTCACCTTCTGTTTCAAGAGGAGAAAGAATTAGATGTAATTGCAAAGCACACATGGTAACACATCCAACGTGCAAAATGACAACTGAAACACATGTAACAGAAACACAGGAACGAGCACTCATTCCAAGGTTCTAATTTGCAACATCTGAATCACGTAAAGAAAAGAATGGAGATTATATTAGGATATAAAATAAGAATTAACATTCAACAGTCAGTACTCCAACTTAATGAGTAATCAGATAACAAATGTTTAGCTATTCTGGTACTCCACAGGATGGTTGCATTGCAAAGTTAAATGAAAGGAGTAAAATACAGTGTCTTATTTCTGACTACTGGCCTGCTGCTGCCGCAGGATCACAAACACTGCTGCTGGTCAAGTAGAATATTCTTGGCTGGCAATGAGCTGAAGCGCACAGCATGCCAGCAATCCAAGCACATAGATTTATATTCATTCATAAATGCATACAATAACCACATACCTTTATCACAGAAGGAGCATGCTTCCTCGCATCTCTCATAGCCTTTTAAGAAAATTTTCATTAACATGAATTAATTCTTCTGAAATTGCAGTAATTTCAGGTCTGGTCATCACGGTGGCCACAGTGCTTTACTAATAACCATACTTTCAAAAACATCTTCAATTAATTTCAACGAGAGCAAATGTATGTGCTGCAGCACAGTCTTGTTGAAAATAGACCTGTGTATAATGCCACCATGATCCCCAGACCTTATGGTATACTACTTTTATCTATGGGAGAACTTAAAAAATGAAGTGCACTGGAACAACCCATATACCAGGGTGGTCTGAAAAGTTTCCGACCTAATAAACATTCCAGACAGTTTTTCAGAATTTTTTTATAGTCTCCTTGTAACTCTACACACTTCTCCCAGTGATGTTCCCATCTATGTGACCCGTCCAAATAGTACTCAGCGTTTTTCCCTGCAAAATATTTGTTCACGAAGGTGATTGCCTCTTCATTGGATGAAAATCTGTCCTCTGAGCTCAATTTTCCGATGAGGGAACCAAAAGAAGTCACTTGGGGGCTAGATCTAGTGAATAAGGCAGATGGTCAAGCAGTTCAAACGGTAATTCGTAGATTTTTGCCATTGCAACCGCTGAGGTGTGAGACATTACATGTCTTGGTGAGAAAGGATTTTGTTTTTCTGCAAATGTGGCCGTTTTTCCGCCAGTTTTGGCTTCAGCTTGTCAAGTAATGATGCGTGGTATGCTCCTGTAATGGCTTTTTCTTTTTGAAGATAATAAATTCAAATAATTCCATGACTATCCCAAAAAACAGTTGCCAACACTTTCCCAACCGAAAAAATAGTTTTTGCTTTTTAAGGAGCTGGCTCCCCCTTTGCAGTCCACTGTTTGGACTGTATTTTTGTTTCGGGCATGTAATGGTGTAACCAAGTTTGAGCTACAGTAATTAATCACAGCCAAAACTCAGATTTATTGCACCTAAACTGTGCCAACTGAGCGCTCAAAATGTTCATTCAAACACATTTTTGGTCTAATGTGAGCAAATGTGGCACCCGATGCGTGGACAGCTTTCTCATGTCTAAATGTAGATTTAATATGTAACAAACATGTTATTTCCACATGTTCATAACCTCTGCTATTTCTCTCACTTTAATTCGGCAGTCGTCTAGCACCATTTGGTGAACTTTGGTGATATTTTCATTGGTAGTTGCAGTTTTTGGATATTCCGAACGTTCTTTGTCTCCCAAGCTCTTACGCCCACGTTTAAATTCAGCTGCCAAAAATTTCACTGTGGTTGCCTTTCAAAAACAAATATTTAATGACAGTTCGATACTCGATTTTGTCCATTTTCAAAAAAACTTACATCCACTCAAACGACTGTTACATAACACCTGAGCGTCCAAAATGGCTGAAACTTTGGTGAGTAACTGTCAACAGATGAACGAAATTCACAAGCTTTTATTTATGAGTGCTGCCATCTTCATGCTGAGGTCGGAAACTTTTCAGACCACCCTCATACATTAAAAAGAATTGAAAGATAACACTGGTCAACAATGAAAATGTTAAATAATTTCTGCTGATTCTTACGTATTTGCATGTGCCAAAATTCTCCATCACCCACCAATTTTTTGTAATATTAAAAAAACTGTTATGATTATTAGCATAGGGTGGTAAATGTGCTGATTAAAAGAAAGTAGTTTTATCTAGGGCAACAAATGACATATTTGCTTTAGGTGATTGTTGTCTGTGACTTCAGGAATGACAATGTCACACAATAAGCCTCTCCAAAACTATGCTATTACCGTCCAGGTGAATGTTTACTCCAACAGCAGACAAGGTAGGTTTGTTGCAGATACAAACTGTCCTGCATAGTTAAACAATAATAATTTAGTCACCATTCAGTAATTACAATAATTACAATAGGCTTCGTCACATGTAACAGCTACCTTAAATCTAGTAAAAACACTATATATAACTATATTTCAGAAACATAAAAAAAAAAACATGTTTTATATGTCTTCCTTACATTTGTCTATAAACTCTTATAAGTTATAAAAGGGGTTCTCAGTTAACCATTTGTACAGTCTCTCCTTAAACATTTGAGTAGGTAATTTGTGTATTCTTACAGGAAGTAGATTGAAGAGTTTTATGCCATTTATTTTATAATACTGAGAGGTCTTCTGAAGCCTATGGAAGGCCATATCCATTTTTTTCATGTTGCGCATATTGTATGTATGTATTTCATTTTTTTATGTTATAATTTTGTGTATTTTCTTTAATACGAGGCATGTTTTTTAAGTCAGTACTGTTTTGCAATTCTGCCGCCGCAGCGCTACAGTTGGCATTCCGCGCATGCGCGCTGGTTACCTACATCTCTTGTCTACGTACTGACGCCATTACAGTCTGATTCTTCATTGTATACGTTGGTTACTGAGTGTTTAAGATGCTTCTGACAATCGTGAGTCGCACCGATTGTGAAGTACAGGCTGTTATACGATTTCTTAGTGCTAAAGGCGTAAAACAGATCGATATTCATTAAGAGATCTGTGAAGTCTAAGGATGAGTGATGGAATGGTAAGGAAATGGGTGAGAGCATTTAAAGATGGCCGCACAAATGTGCATGATGAAGAACGGAGTGGGCTTCCTTCAGTCGTTACTGAAGATTTGGTGCAGAAAGTGGACGAAAAGGTGAGAGAAAACAGACGCTTTATAATTTCATCATTGTGCAACTATTTTCCTCAATATTCTCGTAGTGTTTTGTATCGCATTGTGACCGAGAACTTGCAGTACCGGAAATTGTGTTCATGTTGGGTTCCGAAAATGTTGACGGATTTGCACAAAACCCAACGTTTAGGCAGTGCATTGACTTTCCTTGAGCATTATCACAATGAAGGTGAAGATTTTTTAGACCAAATTGTTACTGGTGACGAAACATGGGTGGCCTACGTCACACCAGAATCGAAATAACAATCCACGGAATGGTAACATTCATCATCACCCACAAAAAAGAAGTTTAAGCAAACAATTTCTGCCCGGAAAATCATGTGCACAGTTTTTTTGGGACAGAAAAGGAGTATTGCTAGTGGAGTTTCTGCCTCATAATCAGACAATCAATGCAGTATCTTACTGTGAGACATTGAACAATCTGCACCGTGCAATCCAGAACAAAAGACGTGGCAAGTTGAGTAAGGGTATCGTTTTGCTGCATAACAATGCCCGTCCACATACGGCTAATCGGACCAAAGATCTCATCAAATCTTTTCAATGGGAAACTCTAGATCATCCTCCATACAGCCCTGATCTGGCGCCCAGTGACTACCATTTGTTCCTGCACTTGAAGAAACATCTGGGCGGTCAGCGCCTTCAAGACGATAACGAAGTCAAAACAGTTGTGATACAGTGGTTAACACGTCAGGCAGCAGAATTATATGAGGAGGGTATTAAAAAACTGGTGCCACGTTATGACAAGTGCCTCAATATTCACGAAAATTATGTAGAAAAGTAGATTAAGGTACAGGCTTTCATGTAAAAATAAAATTATTGCGATATCTATGCATGTCTTTTTTTAATTCCACAATGGTACTGACTTAAAAAACATGCCTCATATATACCAGCACATCATAAATATATAAATTAACTACTGTAGGAATTTTAGCTGCTATAAACAGTGGCTTAAAATGCTCTAATTTCTTTGAATCTGTTAATATTCGAATAGCCTTCTTTTGGAGTTTTAGTACCTCCACTATTTTTGGACTACTACCACATAGTATCAAACCATATCTAAAAATACTTTGGAAGAATGAAAAATATGCCATGCGTACATATTCTTTTGATATAGCTCTTTTTAAATTTGCTAATAAGAATATCACACATGATAACTTATTACAGACATATTCAGTATGAGGGTTCCATGATAAATTGTGATCGATAGTCATGCCCCAGGAGCTTTACAGTTTTACTTGTTTTGTCATTTAAACAATTTATATTTTTTAAAGTAAAAAGGATATTTTGGGATTTAGTTTCATTCATAAAGAGGCCATTGCTTTCGAACCAAAGTTGGGCTTGTATTAAGGTTTTATTTACTGACTCTGATAACAATTTGAACTCACTGTCTACATTCAAGAATGATGTATCTTCTGCATACACCACAGTGTGGCATGGAACACACTTCTCTAAATGGCCACTGTACCTTTAATGACACAGTTCATAATCATAATATTAGACAAAGAATGGATATTCATGTGAATAGAAGTAACACAAGAGCTCATAAAAACAGTGTAATAAACCTAGGAATCACTTTTTTTTAATAAACTTCCTATAGCCAATAAAACCACTTGCAATTTTTCAGCATTTAAAAAGTCAGTTTTGGCATACTCGCTAGACCATTTTTTTTTTTATTCTGTTAGTGAATTTATGGAAAATTTATAATATTGTTACATTTCTGAATTAATTGTGTATATTATAAAATTCTTGAGATATCTTTATAAAACATTATTTTGTACAAACACTGACTTGTCCTTATTGGATGTGACTTGTTAATTTACAAGTATAGTTAATTGCACTGTAAATTCACAATTTGATGTGTCTTATATCATAGTACTCATGTACAATATATGATTTACAAGATGAATAAATTATCTATCTAGAAGACATTCAAAAATCTTTGCTATTGTTGGAATTATTGAGATTGGTCTGTAACTAATTAGTTTACTCCTGTCTCCCTTTTTGTATATTGGAATAACTTTTGAAAATAGTTGTCACAGGAGTAGAAGCTAATATAAGCTAATCTGTAGGTTCCCAATAGTAAATTAACAAGTGTAGTGTTTCTAATAGTGTGTTTTCTTAAGCATTGGGAATTAGGAGAATAAATGTCTCGCAAATGTGTAAATGATAAAAACGATTTTTGTTACATTTGTTGTGAGCTCACTTTAAAAGCATAGGGGCGAAATTTGACTTCTCGAATTAAAAGAGCTTATGAGTGTTATTTTGACAATAAAATTGATGAGAATAAGTTTTGGGCTCCAGAAATCTATTGTGCCAAATGTACAACACTATTAACTGGCTGGTTGAAACGGAACCGTCATATGCCTTCTGCAGTTTCTATGATATGGCGGGAACTTAAGGATCATATAACAGACTTGCTACTTCTGCTTGATGAATACATCTGAAGTAAGTTCCAAATCCAAACACACTGTTAAAGATCCATCTTTGGAATCAGCAATTCGACCAGTACCTCATGGACTAGGCCTTCCCGTACCAACTCCACCAGACAGCAGAAATGTGACTGAAAATTTTAAAACTGTTGATGACATTAGTGAATTACAATAAAGTGACCCAGATTTTGTGGAAGAAGTTATCGTAAACAAGCCACACTTATTAACCAAGAATGATCTAAATGATTTGGTTTGTGATCTCAAGTTATCTAAAAGTAAAGCTGAGTTACTTGCTTCAAGATTGAAAGGCTGACATCTCCTGCAGGATGGTGCCAAAATAACTTCTGTTCTTACTAAAATTAGACAAGTGAGTCAACCTTGTATATACTTTTCTCCACTTACAAGTTTTTTATGAAGACTAGTTTCTGGGGACTTCTCCCCTATCGTCAGCTCTGTGGTAGACTTCTGTTCGTTGACGCCAAAAGAAATTTGAGCACTAATTTTCTAAACAGGACCTAGTGTTCTGTAATGTCGATTCTTTGATGGAGTCCCTGGATGTTCAACATAAGCCTGAAGATTGGTGCTTGTTCAATGACTCTTCGAAAACAAGCTTGAAAGGAGTCTTGCTCCATAATGGAAACAAGTTTCCATCCATTCCTACAGCCCATGCAGTTGCTATGAAGGAGAGTTATGTGAACATGCAACTCTTGCTATGCTGAATCCGATATGATAACTACTCATGGCAGATATGTACAGATTTTAAAGTGATACTACCTTACTTGGATTACAACTTGGTTATAAAAATTTTTTCTGTTTCTTGTGCATGTGGAATAGTAGAGACAAAAGCAATCATTATGTTAAAAAAAGTTAGCCAAAGAGAGAGCCATTCAACCCAGGACAGGCATCTGTAAGTGCTGACAAAATCTTATTACACATCAAACTAGGTTTGTTTTAAGAACTTTGTGAAAGCAATGGATCATGATGGGAGTGCAATTCTATTCCTGAAAATTAAGTTTCCAAAGATCAGTGAAGCACAAATAAAAGAGGAAATATTTGTTGGCCCTCAAATTAGATAACTTGTGAACAATTCACAGTTTGAAAGCCTTTTAAATATGCAACGAGCTGCATGGTTCTCTTTCAAAAACACTGTCATAAACTTTCTTGGAAACCACAGGTCTGAACATTATGCAGAACTTGTCAGTGAGCTGATTGAGAACTACAAGGTCATGGGATGTAATATGTCCTTGAAAATACACATGTTGAACTACCATCTTGACTTCTTTCCTGAGATCCTTGGCACTGTCAGCAACAAACATGGTAAGCATTTCCATTAGGACATCACTGAAATGGAAAGACACTACCAGGGAAAATGGACTCCAAATATGTTGGCAGACTACTCCTGGACACTCAGAGAGATGTTCCTCAAGCAAAGTACAGTTGAAAGTCTAATTCACATACATTTTAGGTATGTAAAAGGTACTCAAGCTAAGGTGCTACACATATTAACTGTTCAATTACAAGAAATCTTAATGCAATGACTCAAAAACTATGGGAGATGGAAAAGTTCTGCAAAAAGATTTGTAATCACCCCACAAAATTCAGTAAGAATCACTCTTTATACTTCTTTTAACATTAAACAACTTAAATTTTGTTGACCAGTGTAATAGATGAGAAATTACTGTAATTTCAAAGAAAGAATTAATGCATGTTAATGCAAATTTTCTAAAAGGTAAAAGAGATGTATGACAGCACAAGGACATAATTTCCAACACCTTCTGTAATAAAGGTTGTGGTTATTGTATGCATGTACAGATGTATTATTATATCTTGACAGATGGAGAGCAATGCGCAGTGGTATCTGGATGAGTCCACCTCAGAACGGTAGCAACTGGAGGGGAGGGCTGGTCAGTTGTGTATCAGTTGCGAGCGAGTAAACACGTGCAGAGCTACTCGGTAACACTACAGCTTGTTTCAAAATGTGCGTGTCTCCTGGTTCCAAGAGAACATTTAGAAATGGCGCCTCCTAGAAGCACATTAGGAAATAAAGTGCTACATTTAAAAACACGAGAAGTAATAACCAATATCTATAGATTTATAAAAAAAAGAACAATGATCTGGGTCTGCTATAAAAATCTGGGAAAGGGCATCTGAGGCAACAGTTGTGTCTGAAAGCAGTTTAAGACAGTCATTAAGGAAAGAAAAGCCATTGATGCTAGTGCAACAACGTCCTTCTCTATGCCCAGAAAACAAACATTAAGAACATGCACAAAATCTAATTTGGATGTTTTAATTCAGAAGTAGTTAGGCGAACTATGAATAATTTTTAAAGCACAGAAAAACAAAGACCAACTCTGAAGAAAGTGCTTATGAAGCTTCAAAATTCAATTGACTTCCAAGGCAGTTTCTGAACATTAAGAAGAGTTCTTTTGAAGCTAAGATTTATATGAAAAAAGGGGAGGGGGAAAAAAAACCTAAGCGTGACAGACAAATTTTAATCGAACACCGTACCATACGAGCAAAAATGCTTAAGTATTTACGAAATATTCGGAGATATCGAAGTGAAGTTTATATAGTTTATATGGATGAAACATATCAATGCAGCACATACTAGACCATATGCCTAGAGTGAAATTCGTTACAGGGACCACATACTAGACTATATGCCTGGAGTGAAATTCGTTACAGGGACTCTGCAGCGATGTCGAAGGGCAGACAGTTGGTTATCATGCCTGGGGAGCAGAACAGTGTTTTGTTACAAACACCTATGTACTAAATCCTTTTATGGAAGTGTTGAAAACAGTGTTATTAATCGACTCCTAATTAACCTATGTACTATTTAAGATCCAACAAAAGTGTGGAGATTACTACCATAGTAAGAATTATAACTTAGTTTATAAGAGCTGCAATACTGACTTCGAGGGTGAGATTTGTTTTAGACACCTTATCCACTGCACTCCCCTCTTGTAATCCTATGCTTGTGACGCATTGTGACAATAGGTGCACCATCCCCACCACAGTTGCTACTCATCCCTACCGCACAGGATTCCTGTCAAGATAAAATAATACATATGTATATCTTATGTACTCTAAATATTGAACTTGGTTGCCAGCAACATATGGTCCTGCAAAGCAGCCAGCCAGGAATCAGAAATAAGGGACTGTCTTGTAAATCCTCTACAAATTAAGCATTTGGGTTTGTGAAAATACTTGTTTTACTTGACATAGGAGCTAGCACTTCATTAACATGTGAAGTATTATAAGCAATCATAGGGTAGAATAGTTAACTGTGAGTAATGTGCCATGCAGTATACATTGGTAAGAAGGAAAGAATGAAACATACTTCTTGAAGCGTGTAAAAGAGAATACCATTTCAGTTTCATTACTTCAGTAATACCACACTTATCACATGAGATTACAATAGGTTATGACTTGTTATATCATTGGCAGGCCATTTGAGGTTTTAATCTATACGAAGTGAAAGTAAACGAAAATTCTGCGAGAAATACAAAATCGTTGAAAGAGAACACTAATGAAAGAAATGAAGGCTGCAATGAAATACACAATAAGACAGTTTTTAAAGAGAATATTTTACTGCACCAAGAAGATGAAGAAAAATACATGGAAGTGACATATGGTTAACCCTCCTGTGTAGAGCTGCTAATAATGTAAATCCTCAAACGTCAAATGAATCTGAAAAGCCAAAAGATGTATTTAGCTTGATATACATGAAAATAAACAAAGCTCATAATCTCTCTGCAACCCAAAGAAAAAGATGCTACAAAAAAGCTTACAGAAGATTAACATAATATTTAGTTTTATACAAAAGTTATGCAAAAAATGTAACCTTTACAGTGAAAGATATAATACCTATTTCACACAAATGGGTTGAACCTTTATGCAATAAGATGACAAGCCTAATGATGTAACTAGAAATATGCTGGAACATCATTAGTAGATTTCAAATTCATCCTTGTTGCACCCTCTATGTTGGATTCAAAAGGTAGATGGTTCTTCATAGATAATAGAAAGGTAAATATTTTAACTCAACCAGATCATTTTTGATCCCAGGGATACTTTGCCAAGCTAACCATAGAGGTTGGTACAGCATATGCTCTGTCATTCTGTACATCTTAAACCATTCAATTACCCCAACAACAGGACACCTTACAAGCCATGGCAAATAAAAACTCTAGACATTTTGTATTAAACATACACAATACTCTAAAGCAAGGAGAAGAGATGTGCAAAAAGGAAAAATATAAAAGGACCTTTGAAAGGATCAGAAAGAAAGCTGAGAAGAAGATTAATAAAATCAAGAGTAAACAAAAAAGAATCCCACACATTGGGGAGGACACAGTGAAGCAACACTACACCTATTAGACGCACGAAGAAAAATTTATTGAAAGATGAATTTATAGTTCCATACATATCACAATAATTTTGGGAACACATATGAGCTCAGAGATGAACATGAAAGAGATATAGACAGATATAAAGTATTAATAAAACTGTTCAGAAAAAAGAAGAGACCCAAATACATTGATCACTAGGGCTCGGAAGTTTAGCAAAAAAAAAAAAAAAAAAAAAAAAAAAAAAAAAAAAAAAAAAAAAAAAAAAAAATACAACAGGTTAGTAGTGATGGGGTTACACACTACCTGTAGCTGATAAACAGAGGGGATGGGTTGAGTGCCATGCAATTGCTCATGTACTCATACAACCAAGGTCAGGGGCAATGGTAATCTATCAAAGGTAGTTACATGATGGATATATAGTCATTGAATATATTGCACATTTATTAAAAACTTATACAAAACAAACTTATATTTTCCAGATATATGAATATAAATAAAACAATTATTAATTTTAGTTAATTGATGGAAATAATCATTTCTTCACACTAGCCGTATATAGGCTAAGGTTTTTGATGGATAGAGTCAACATGAAAAATTCAATGCCATGGCTGGGATTTGAACCACGGATCTCCTGGTTTCCGTCCAGTCGTTCTAACCCATTGAGCTACCATGGCCAACGTGCTGTCCTGACATTAAATTCTTAATTTGACTCATATATTTCCCCGGTAAACCACTAGGGGCTCTCGCATCCGAGACACACTGTTTGTGGCGACTTACTTTTGTAGGTACTTGAGTCCCAGGCTTCATCTTTTAACTCTTATTATTTTAGTTAATTGATGGAAATTAATCATTTCTTCACACTAGCCATATATAGGCTAAAGTTTTTGATAGAGTCAACATGAAAAATTCAATGTTGGCCATGGTAGTTCAATGGGTTAGAGCGACTGGATGGAAACCAGGAGATTCGTGGTTCAAATCCCGGCCATGGCATTGAATTTTTCATGTTGACTCTATCCATCAAAAACCTTAGCCTATATACGGCTAGTGTGAAGAAATGATTAATTTCCATCAATTATCTAAAATAATAAAAGTTACATGATGAAGCCTGGGACTCAAGTACTTAAAATAGTAAGTCGCCACAAACGGTGTATCTTGGATGCGAGAGCCCCTAGTGGTTTACCAGGGAAATATACGAGTCAAATGGAGAATTTAATGTCAGGACGGCACGTTGACCATGGTAGCTCAATGGGTTAGAGCGACTGGATGGAAACCAGGAGATCTGTGGTTCAAATACCGGCCATGGCATTGAATTTTTCATGTTGACTCTATCCAACAATTATTAATATTTACAATGTGCACAGTAAATGAAAAACAAATTTGTTGTGACAATACTACATTATGTCTGTGCATATGCCTTGTTACAGTGAACAATATAATTTTTGAAGGTTTCAAACAAAAACGATCTTCTGTTCTCCTCCAGACATGCTCTTTATTGGGAAAAGCTTCTCTCTACATCGCACGATGTGACTGGGACAAACTTGAACCAAAAGAAGGTGCATTAATGTTTCCTTTTTGTGCATTACTATTTTCTTTAAAATCTTGTAGTTCATCCCAAATTTTACACAGAGTGAAATATCCTATACTTTTTTGGAGAAGTATTTTAGTTTCTGTTGTACCTGCAGAAGTATTCCATCTCTGCTTAGCGTAGCCAATGTGCATGATGTTCCACCAACAGCACAAGTGGATGACTAACCCAGTCGATGTGCACAACTAACTTCAGGTGCCTATTGATCACACTCAAACATACAAAAAACCACAATAACATGTGAATTGGATTACAAACCATTAGGTAGAAGAAATATTGGTACACCAAGAAAAAGATGGATACAGCACTTTTAATTTAAAATTTATGAGACTGGAACGAGCCTTGATGGCTTAAAACATGAAAAGTTGATGATGATGATGATGATGATGATGATGATGATGATGATGATGATGATGATGATGATGATGATATGAGTTGTAAATAATAAGAGATTGAAGAGTGAATGGAATAAAGGGATTTATTATCAGAATACATGTTTAGGCATTAATAAAACCAATCCAATTGAAAACGAAGGAAAACATATATTCTGATAAACACTTGAGAGAGATAATTTGAAAAATTATTCTAAAAGAAACTCACTTGGTATAATTCATATCCAAATATGTATTTCGAGTATTATGTTACAAATGTGAATGTTGTTATACGAAACTGAAGTTTGAAACAAAATGTAATTAAATACTACTTTATAGGGAACCAATATGTGTATATGTCAAAGTATTTTGTGCTATGTGTATATGTGTTAAAATATAAAATTATACTGACAAAATATAAATGACAGAAATTAAAAGAGTTGTGCTCGAATGTTTAAATTCTTACCATGATATTAATGATTACAGAAGTGTGCTGCCATGGAAAATAAACAGTGTACATCAGATGCCTGCAAAATGAGAACTCTAATGTAGTTAGGAATACTGTACCATACAACAGCAGACGATTTCAAAGGGAGGGGGAAATCAATGGAGTAGGTTTTGGTATGCAGTTAAACATTGTAAATATCTATGAGGTGTGATCAAACAATAATGAGATCTTTTTTAACCTTGGTGGTACACATCTACCTGATGCATGCTTCTTTTTAAGCTGCTTTGAATATTTGGTTTACTGTTGACAGTCGAAAAGCTTATACATATTTTTGAATGCTCTACAAATTTTTACTTAATTTGTATTATATTTTGCTTGAAAAATAGAAATAAATTGCAGAACTGCATTTGAAATGTTGACTGTGGCTTTTAGTGAATCTACTATGAGTAAGACAGGAGTTTACAAGTGGTAAACTTTTCAAGTCTTCGAAGAATACATTACCCTGGACCCACGGAATAATTTCAGTATACAACACCCTTTGAAATTACAAAATATAAAAGAGAAACCCACAAGCAAAAACTCAGGTGTGTACCGGATAAATTGCAAAGGGTGTGATAACTATTACATTGGCAAAACAAACATGAATTTGAACATTAGGCTTAAAGAGCATTTTAGGAAAATCAAGAATAAAGAAATAGATAAATTGGCAGTAGCATGCCCTTTTTGCAATATGAATCATGATGTAGAACAAGAAATCCACTTATTAAAAAGTGCTTAGGGTCCAATTGCATTAACCACATGGGAAAAGACATTCACAAAAAAATATGACTGAAAGCTCTTCAATTTTGATAGCACCTTTGAAGAGAACCCGAACTTCAAGTTCATCAAGATACCAACAAGAAACGTCCCTATCACCTTCAAGGGGTTCACCAAATCAAATTCAGCACTTGACCTTAGCTAAGGCTGTTAGGAAGGTCCTAGGAAAATGTGTTCTATGTAAACACTAGCAATATGTGGAGCATGGAGTACTAGTTCAACTCAAAATTACACTATAGTATTATCTGTCTATTTCAGGCAATGCTGTGAAACATATCACCTGAATTTTTAGATGAGCCTTATTTATTACACATCTGCTTCACTTTCGTACCTATTTTGAGGACATGTTTCGCAAATCGTTTGCATCTACGGCTCCTATGCATAAGAGCCGTAGATGCAAACGATGATTTGCGAAATATGTCCTCAAAATAGGTACGAAAGTGAAGCAGATGTGTAATAAATACGACTCATCTAAAAATTAATAATTTTTCGCTTCACTGTGGTGTTCCAATACAGTTAAATCTCGATATCACCTGAACTTTGTTTCAATTTTGGAATGCTTGAAGCATGACACCAATGCTGTGCACCATTTTCAAAAAGAACTAATAAAGCCTTTAAAAAAAGAAATTAAACAACTGAAGATGTATTACTCTTCTGATGGTGCCAGTGCTCAGTATAAAAATAAGAAACAATTTTCTTATTTATGTTATTATTAACCCTTTCACCGATATGGACGTCATGACGTCCAAGTTAAAATGCCCCAAACCGATATGGATGTGAATAGATGTCCTGCGCATACATACATTTAATGCTCATTTAACGCCAATTATTTAAATCTTCCTATTTTACAATAAATTTAAATTAGTTCTATAAGGAATTTAAACATACCCTTAAAGGTTTCTTTTTGAATTGTACACCTCCAAACCTGGATGAACACCCAAGGGCACATCTGCAGATTCATACCAAATAATATTGGTTTCCTTGCGAACTTCTTTTTCGCAACAGACTACACATTTTCGAAATGGTTACGACTTTTTTGGTTGTGGGTGGTATCCTTTTAGGAAAGTGTTTTCTCTCAAGTATGAGGGGTGATGTAGTGGTGGATTTCTTACCCCCCAGTATAAAGAGGCCTCTGAGTATTATAGTACTCAGGTTACGAGCTCTTTATACGCGCAAGTACAGGTAGATGAATGTTTTGCATGAATTTACAGCTCTGAAAATTACTAAACAATTGTGCATGGTTACATCCAGTGGTATAAAAATACTTTTTTTTTTTTTTTACAATTTAACTGTTTTTTGTAATGAGGATAGCCAGTAATAGCTGATCCACATAACCCATATTTGACCCTCCACTTCCCCCAAACAATGGAGTAGCTAACATGTCATCTGTAGACCAGTACACATCACTGCTACCTATATCCTAAACATCTCCTTCATAATCGAACAAATCTTCCAGATTTTCTACAGTAATATCAGAAACCTGTACACATCATACGCAAGCTAATTTATTTGCTACATTACCGGGATAAGCCATGGTTAACATTGAAATTTAACAATTTCAAATGTGCCATTCATTTAGCTCTTGATAGCTATAAGAAATCACTTTGAATACAGAGAGAGTATAAATAACTAAAATACTGAGCGAAAACAGCCGCATAAGGCTACCAGAAACCTTGGTTGAGAAACACTGTAATAACAGATGCTGACAGAGTTTTCTTTCCAGCATGTGTGTGTGTAACGCAACATATACTCGTATGATTATCGCTTGGTATAGCATAAATAAACCAAAAGCTAAAACCTTGAACCGGAGAAGTCGCTTGCATAGCTATACATACATACATTCATTCGTTTGTATACACACAAAACAAAATGATTCAAATATTAGGTGCGTTCAGCACAAAGAATGGCTTTTGCTACAGTGAAACAAAGTAGTGAAATTTCAACGATTTATTAATGTAGTCTCTACTTTATTGTTACTGTAGATGTATACTGCATGACTTTTAAACCAGTTTTTGTTTCGTTTAAATAACTTGATAAATACGGAAGATACGGAATTGTATTTATGATGCATGTTTACAGCATTTAACAATTTAAATGTCTTGTTCTGTTTATTGGGTATCCGTTTCCGGCCCCTGAAGGGTTTAAATGGCCATCGGCGAAGCGGTTAAGAAAGACTTGTATTTGTAATGAGGGCACCTCTTTAGAAAGTAGCACAGAGAAGCATCATGTGATTGTATTGAAGGTGCATTAGCAGACTAGCAATGGAAGCTAATCTGCAACCATCTCAGAATCCAATTACAATTTCCAAAAAAAATTAATTGGGAAAAACAACATTTTGTTAAATACATCACTGTTTCTAACCTTTGCTTCAAATAAGGTTTATGTTTTTCAAGGAGTATTAACATGACATAGTGACCATTTAAAGGCAAGATGGTGCAATGTGAAAGTGGTCTTGATACTTTAAAGGCATGTTCATTTATTCCGTTAGCCAATAATAAAAGAAATAACCAGTTAGTATTCATATAAGCCTGAAGGGAAAAAATGCTCATTTAAATTCTAGTTAAATTGCCTCTAAGATAGATATTTTGAATGCTTTTCAACTATATAACATGCCAGATATAATAGTTTAGGCAAACACACTAGTGCAACAGAAGTGTTGTAAACAATAATGGACAAGGCATCCAATGATGTTGAGCTGGCATCCTGTTGTGCACCACTTTTTAAGTTACATCAAAAATTGAGTCATAACTTTTAAAACTTGTAACTTCACTCACACCCTTTTACAAATTATTCACTATCCCATTTTTTTATGCAAATATGTACAAAAAATCAAAGAATTTGTTGTTGTTTTTCCAGCAAACAGGCAGGTTAGATACAAAGTTTTTAAAGGTTTGGTCTTTTAGAAATAATGTTAATTATTATGTAAATTATTAATATCAATTATAATAAACATAAAGTAAAATATATATTAAGCTTTATATTGAACATTATCACATAATTTTATCACAGATCATCTGTGAGTTATTCTAATTTAAAGGTGTATCACTTTTCAGAAGTAGTATTGTGCAATTTTTTTTTAAAGATTACACATTACAAAAATTACAACTTTTCAGAATCACTCCTTTTCTTTTGTAACCTGTGGACAAAATTTATAATGAATCAGAGGCATGATAGTCAAATTTTATGAAAATTTGTGCAACTTAACAAGGAATGATACAAAAGTATCATTCAGTGTCATTTCTGTTCACAATAAATGGCATAAATTTTAATTTTTTTTTTGTAATTTACATCCTCCAACATTAAGTAATATCGGACGATGAATGGAATGGGTGAAATGATGCTCAAATGAGCCCGGGGTCCATGGAGCTTATAGTTACCCAACATTCATCTTTCAGGATAAGGGAAAACCCCGTAAAAACCTTATCCAGGTAACCCACCCTAACCGAGATTCGAACTCGGGACCTCTTGAACGTGAGGCAGACATGCTACCACCACGCTACCAAGGCGGGCATAAATTTTAATGCTAATATATTACAATTTTCTTTTGTTCTTAAGTTTTTGATTTCCAAGTTCGCAAATACAGACATTTAGTATTGATATTAAATGATTTATTGAGTTTTAAGAAAATATATCTTAGGCTTCTCCTGAATTGCACCCTGGCTATTTTACTATTAGTGCACCCATCAACTGTACGTGTTTGCTCCTTTCTGCCATTAATTTCACTTTCTTCCCTCACACCAAATATTATGGTTTCCCCTGCTGCTGGTTAACCGCTTCGCCGATGGCCATTTAAACCCTTCAGGGGCCGGAAACGGATACCCAATAAACAGAACAGGACATTTAAATTGTTAAATGCTGTAAAAATGCATCATAAATACAATTCCGTATCTTCCGTATTTATTAAGTTATTTAAACGAAACAAAAACTGGTTCAAAACTCATTAAAGGCAGTATAAATCTACAGTAACAATAAAGTAGAGACTACATTAATAAATTGTTGAAATTTCACTACTTTGTTTCACTGTAGCAAAAGCCATTCTTTGTGCCGAACGCGCCTAATATGTGAATCATTTTGTTTTGTGTGTATACGAGCCATAGTATGTATGTATAGCTACGCAAGCAACTTCTCAGGTTCAAGTTTAGTTTATTTATGCTATGCCAAGCAATAATATGACGAGAATAAGTTGCGTCACACACTCACACACTGGAATGAAAACTCTGTCAGCATCTGTTATTACAGTGTTTCTCAACCAAGGTTTCTAGTAGCCTTATGCAGCAGTTTTCGCTCTGTATTTCAGTTATTTAGACTCTCTCTGGGTTCAGAGTGATTTCTTGTAGCTATCAAGAGCTAAATGTATGGCACATTTGAAATTGTTAAATTTCAATGTTAACCATGGCTTATCCCGGTAATGTAGCAAATAAATTAGCTTGGGTATGATGTGTACAGGCTTCTGATATTACTGTAGAAAATCTGGAAGATTTGGTGTACGATTATGAAGGAGATCTTTAGGACATACGTAGCAGTGACGTGTACTGATCTACAGGTGGCATGTTAGCCACTCCATTGTTTGGGGAAATGGCGGGTCAAATATGGGTGATACGGATCAGCTATTACCAGCTATCCCTCTTTACGGAAAACAGTTAAATGATAAAAAAAAGTATTTTTATACCGCTGGATGTAACTATGCACAGTTGTTTAGTAATTTTCAGAGCTGTAAAAGACATTCATCTACCTGTACTTGCGCGTATAAAGAGCTCGTAACCTAATTGAGTATTATAATACTCAGAGGCCTCTTTATACTAGGGGGTAGCAAAATTCACCACATCATCCCTCATACTTGAGAGAAAACACTTTCCTAAAAGTATACCACCCACACCCAAAAAACTTGTAACCATTTCGAAAATGTGTAGTGTGTTGCGAAAAAGAAGTTCGCAAGGAAACCAATATTATTTGGTGTGAATCTGCAGATGTGCCCTTGGGTGTTTATCCAGGTTTGGAGGCGTACAATTCAAAAAGAAACCTTTAAGGATACGTTTACATTCCTTATAGAACTAATTTAAATTTATTGTAAAACAGCAAGATTAAAATAATTGGCGTTAAATGAGCATTAAATGCATGTATGCGCAGGACGTCTATACACGTCCATATCGGTTTGGGGCATTTTAACTTGGACGTCATATGACGTCCATATCGGTGAAAGGGTTAATAGTTTTCTTTTACTAATCTATCTTGCATCAGTTCATTGCTTTTTATAATTTGTCTTTCCCAGTACAGACATCTAGTAGATGATGTAGTTCCCAACCACCTTGAGTAACTTGATAAACATAATACATCTAATTTCTAATTTAATCAATCTACATCCTAGCTTTGAATTAATTATTTCAGAGTTGGCTGATCTCATAAGATTTACATATTGAAGTGAAGTGAAATGAAATGAACACCTACCTGTATCATACTCTGTGAAGCTTACAACTTTCTTGTACATTTTTATTGCTAAATTGTACTTCTCTGCCTTGAAATAGTTTGTACCCTTTACCTTGAATAGCTTAGCCTGTTCCAACTTTTCGGTGCTATCAAGAGACCAGCACTCTTTTCCCTGTGAATAAATTAAACATTCATTAGTTGACAAGGGTTAACATTTAGCTATTTTGAGCTATATATGCATTCACATATTATTAGGCATGAAAATTGATAGTAATTGTTAAAATTTAACAAAAATGACCAAAGCATACGGCTGACATGTTGAATATTATTCAAATTTTGCAAAACACAAAATTTACTAAAAGAGAAATTTACCAAAACTAACATATAATATCATATGAGACAATGTTCTGCTTTGAATTCTGTTTAGAGCAAACTCTTTAATCACAGAATTTTATCTCCTCTTGAAAGTAATTTTTATTTGACTTAGTGTAGTTTTTCACCAACTATTTCAGAGGACTGATTTGTCATTGCAAGCAATGGTACAGGATCAGATGTTTTGTTCAAAAGATATTAAATTAAACTTCAGATATGAATGTAGTGGCTTAAAACATTTTATGCTTGACTATGCCTATATGTAGTATTATATGTCTGGTAACTGCACTTTCAGGTTTCCACTAATCAGAAGATCCATATGCAACAGTGAATACTTTTTGCACCTGCAGACATTTCATAATGCTATCAAGCACCAACTGTTGAAAATGCAACCATCAATTATTTGTGTATGTCCAAATGAAGAACTAGCGCGAGTTAAAAAAAAAAAAATGTCAGACCTGAGTGGCAGTGAGATGCAACTTACACCACCAGAAATTTTAGTTAAGTCACATGACATGACTTGTTTTATTGCTTATATATACATACCTATGCACAATTCATGGATTGGAGAAAATCAAAATGCATAACCCCATTTTCAGAAAAGGCATTGCTGGTGTACTTAATAGAAATTGTTACCTAATATAAAACCATCAACCTTGTGGACTCACTACTTTATAATAAATTCACCACTGTTTAAGAGCAAAATTGGCTTATATAAGAACTCAAAATTGAAAAGCTTATTACAACATAAAACAGAGGGACATAAGCTCAAAAAATCTGCTGTGCAAGGCAAAGTAAATTAACTTATCGACTCAGGTAAGCATAGAATATTAAAATTATTTATTTATTACTTTTTTTTTAACTTTTAGGGCTTCCCCACTTTTCAGCAGTTACCTTTAATTCCCAATCTCCATCTGTGCTTATCCTTCCATTCTCCTTCAACCAACTCTCGCACTATACCCAATTTCCACAAAGTTCTAGGCTGGCCCCATTTCCTTCTACCACCTAGAGACCACTGAAGTATCATATTTGGCCACCTGTCTTCTACCATCCTACTATCTGTATATATTTCATATATATTTATACTATTAGAGCAAGTGCTTGTGATAGAGTGAGAATTATACATATAGACCGGCACCATGTTCCTTCAGTTTTTAGGAATAAGTGTTCTGTGTAATCTGTGCATCTTGAAAACATGCCAAAAGTTAAATCAAGTGTTAAATCAATCTTAAGCAATAATATTTACCACGGAAAATAAAGTTTTGTTTTGCCAACCATATGGAAAAATATAAGTGAAGATCAGCATTCACAAGTCACTCAACACTTATCTGGAAATAAGCATAGTGCTGCTGCGACTTATGTCAATTTACAACAGATCGGTGAAGTGATTCTTCAAGTGTAGGATAATAGAAGTGTTCCCAGAATTATTTAGTTTTATGCAGAGCACTTATTGCAGCAAACACCCCATTCAAAAAAATAAATAATGTTCAACTTAGGAACTTTCTTACTAAATATGCCTCCTGAAGAATCAACATTAAAACAGAACTACCTTCCTAAGTGCTATAATGAAACTTGGCAAAAAATTAGGGCAGCACGTGAAAATGAGAATCTTTGGGTCAGCATCAATGACTTCAAGATTCAAGTTTCACAAAAGCAGGAAATGATGGCATAATGACAAACCATGAAGCAGTTAATGAGCAGTCATATTAGGCATGTAAAGAACTATCTGTAGCAAATAAAACATTGATTGTGATTTTATTCAATGGAACTATACCTAGATATGGGCAAATGGTGTAACATACGACAATGTATTACTTTCTCAAAGATGCCATTATCTATAACTTCCAGAGCAGTTGCCCAGTATAAGTCCCAAGTAAAGCATATGCTTGCTAAATTTCCTAGTTCAATTACTGTTGTGTATTGTTACGATTGTGACACATGACATCTGGTGATCAAAGATGGAAATAGGTAGTGAGTAAGTAATTTATTAATCCATTTGTTAGTACAAAGAAGTACAATCAATGTTGGACACTTCAAATGATAAATAAAAAATATAATAATAATAAATAATAATAATAAATAAGCTGAAGGAATACTGTATACTGATTTAACTAGAAATAAATAAATAAATAAATAAATAATAATAATAAATAAATAATAAATAAGCTGAAGGAATCTGTTGCTAACAAATGGTGCTATATAGTAGTACTTTCAGAAGTGCAGTAACAAATAAGCATTTGTGAATAAGCTCATTGGTTCGAGAAAGTTCTGGGGTATTCCACTCTGAGATGATAGTAACTGGAATATAAAAAGGCTTAGTGGTACGACCATGAGTCAGGCTGCCTAGGGAAAATGAAGGAAGTGAAACTGTCTGTTGTGAAATAAAAGTAATGCATAAGAATCTTTAAACTGACCAATGGTCATATTAACAGTATTTTGAACTGACTTGTTTGTATGTTTGATTTACTTACAGCTGTTAAATCTGTATATATACTATGTCTTAGTTTATACAAAGAGAACATACAAAATTTGATAAAAAGAAGGGATATACATAATTATCACACTGAATAATAACAAAGAAATTCCTTATGTCAGACTTCATAAAACAGCAAATTCTTACAGAGTAGTAGGGTTGCAACTTTTTAATAGTCCGCCCACTCAGACAAGAAACACTAATATGAGTAGATTTAAAGACATATTGTATAGATGGTTCTTGGAACACCCTTTTTACAATTTACAAGAATTTCTATATGAGACAAGGAATTTATCTGGTATGTAAGTTTTATTATATACGACAAGATATTATTGTGATTTTGAAACACATGACTTATCTGGTATGTAGAATAATTTTAGTATCAAGGAGAAGATACTTCTGTTTCTGACACGATTATATGTTTCCATCTGCAATGTATGTAAGACAAGAACTATTGTGATTCAATGAAATTACCTAACGTCTGCTAATAAATAAAGAAATTAATAAATACTAGCATGGAGAAGCAAAAAATACACAGTAAATGCAGAACATTCAAAGATCAATTGAAAAATCAATATTTCACAATCGACTCAATAATAAGGCACTATGTAAGTTAATTGATGGAAATTAATCATTTCTTCACACTAGCTGTATATAGGCTAAGCTTTTAGATAGATAGAGGCAACTGGAAAAATTCAATGCCACGGCCAAGATTTGAACCACGTATCTCGTAAGTCGCCACAAAAGGTATCTCGAATACGAGAGCCCCTAGTGGTTTACCGAGAAAATATATGAGTCAATTGGAGAATTCAATTTCATGACGGCAAGTAGGCCATGGTAGCTCAATGGGTAAGAGTGACTGGACGGAAACTAGGAGATCCGTGGTTCAAATCCCGGTCGTGGTATTGAATTTTTCAAGTTGCTTATCTATAAGGCACTATGTTTGATTTGCAATGAAACCATAGCTATTTTTCAAAGAACATAACATTAAATAATGTTAGGAAACAAAACAATTTCAAAATTACTCAAAATAGAGAGGAAATCTGCAAAAAGAAAAATATGAAGCTTTGAAGCTTGGACTGAAATCTCAACATTCTTTGTTAACAAAAGTCAACATTGAACAAAAGGTTTCAACTTGTATCAGCTTTAATGTGGCTCTTGAAATCGCAAAAAAGCCTGCCTTGGTAGCATGGTGGTAGCATGTCTGCCTCACGTTCAAGAGGTCCCGAGTTCGAATCTCAGTCAGGGTGAGTTACCTGGATAAGGTGTTCTCTGGGGTTTTCCCTTACCCTGTAAGACGAATGTCGGGTAACTCTAAGCTCCATGGACCCCGGACTCACTTGAGCATCGTTTCATTCATTCCATTCATCATCCGATATGACTTAATGTTGGAGGACGTAAATTACAAAAAAAATTGCAAAATGTGGGAACCCATTCACCAATGGAGAACTGATAAAAAAATGCGTTAACTGCATGTGGCCAAATAATGTACACTGGAAACTTAAAATCTATTTAAAACTGCCAGTTTGTCAGCAAACACATGGCTCAGAGGATACAAGACATTGCAGAAAATATATCTGAGCTGTCTGACAAAAATGGACATCTTGAGTGGTTTCCCCTGGACATAAGGCAACGGGTATGTCAATTCAGCTCAGGTGCTGATTTTTATTCAAAGAGTAGATGAAAGGTATAAAATCTATAAGGAACTTCTTGACACTGATAGCATTCATTCTTGGCACAACTACTGGGGAAATTGTTTTTGAAGGAGTTGAAAATGCCATTTATAAAAATAACTTCGATGGAAAACTTGAAATCTATTACAACTGATGGAGGCAAAAGCAAGTGTGGTAAAAACAAAGGAAGGGTTGCACTTGTGTCAAAAAGCTGTAGAAAATGATGGTGGTTCAAACCCACTAGTCTTAACAGTCTTTGTGCGGAATGTTTGGATATGTCTGAAGCTGTAAAACCAATGATATCAGTTGTTAATTTCATCACATCCAGGGACTAAATTGCCAGCAATTCCACAGGTATACTGAAGAGATTGGAGAAAATTAGTTATCAGATCATACTACGGTATGCAGGCTTAGTTGCAGAAAAGTCATTCAGTACTTTTTTGAACTCCGAGCAAAGATCAAAATTTCTTTTTAACGAAAAACATCACCCTTTTACCAAATTACAAAATAGTGAATGGCTGTGGAAAATGAAATGTGTAGTGTTTAACGCCCGCTTTTACTACATACGGCACTGCAGGCGGTGACACTGATGATACATGAGATGAAGATGGAGCATCGGTGGAATGAGATGGCGGGGGAAACCGGAGGTCCTGGAGAAAACCCGCCCCAACACCGTGTTGTCCACCACAAATCTCACTTTGCAGTCGCCTGGGATCGAACCCGGGCCGCCTTGGTGAGAGCCAAGCGGTCTAACCACTGAGCCACGGCGTGGCCAATGGCTGTGGAAGTTAGCATTCTATGGTGATATGACCAAACATATGAATGAACTGAATTTGACACAAGGAGAAAACCAGTGTCTCCCTTATTTACAAACTAACATCAAATTATTAATTTATAGATGAGTCATATTTAATACACATTGGCTTCACTTACTTATACTCATTCACTTACTTATACTTACTCACCCCACCAAGTGAAGCCGATGTGTAATAAATACGACTCATCTATAAATTAATAATTATTTCACTTCACTGTGGTGTTCCAATACAGTTAAATCTCAATATAACATCAAATTGTTCCAGCAGAAAATAATACTTTTTCAATCACAATTATGTAAAAACTGTTTCACACATTTTAAAACATGTGAAACATTCAGCCCACATTAATGAGTCCGAGTTTCTCGATTTTGCAATTTAAGCTTTGACTGCTTTAAAGATAAACGTTTATATTAATTTCTCAGACTTTGATGTCATTCCAAATTAAATTAAGATTATTCAAATTCCTTTTAAAACTGACATTAACTTAGTCCAGCAACTTCAAATGGAAACTGATTTACAGTGCAGTGACATAATTAAGAAAAAATATCAAAACTCATCTTTGTTGGAATTTTATAGTAGTTTTCCACTGTATATAATTTGGTAACTTGCATGAATTTGCTTTGGGCCGTTTTCTGCTTTTGGTACTACTTACTTGTGTGAGAAAACATTCTCCAATTTGAAGTACACAAAGAATTGATAAAAGTATTTATAGTCTTTTTTAAACTACATCACTTACATTTTGATTTTTGGAGGGACTAGTTTCGGGAACTGTTGCTTCCATTTTCAACAGTTGATAATATGATAAAGAAGTTCATAGTTCCACCTCCAGAGAGAATACCACAGGCAACAACAGATGACAGTCAATGACTTAAGCTTCTCCGACAGATTATGGCCTTTCGAGTTTGTAATTGGCTAGTTAACCAATGGAACGTTTCTTTCTGGACTTTGTTACACCCTTACCAGAATCTCTTCAGAATAATGCACATATTTTTGTGTAATTGATGCCTTCACTAAACTTGTTTAACTAGCTTCAATTCATGCACTTGATACTATTTTTATTCTTTCCAGGATTTTTGCTTGTTTTGATTTCTCTCAGATTTTGATTTGCTATAATGCCTCTTATTTTTTGTTGATGCTTTTAGAACTTTTAGCACTTTCCTTTTTGAGCATGGGATCTGCTTGCTACATACTTATTCCTATTATCCCTTTAGATTGTTGGCAGAACATGTAAACTTAATTGCTTTCCATTCAGCTGATCATCACATCTGGAATAATCAATTATTTGCCTTTCAGCTTGCATTTAACTTAGCCCAACATGGGGCACATACTGCATTTGTTTCTTTCCAACCAAATTGTCCATAAACCAATGAATGGTACGTCTGTGATCTTAGAATAAGCCAGATGTATCACCTTCTACCAACTGGTGGCAGGCCACCTTTAGTCAACTTCAGTCAACTCGAACATATCACACATATTATTTGAAGCAAAAGGTTAGAAACAGTGATGTATTTAACATTTGAAAGTAATGAGTCGGTTGTTTGTTTTTGAATTACCGACTCATTACTTTCAAATATCACATAAATTGGTGCCCCATTATGTGGGTCCATATCATAATGTTAAGGTCCTTAATAATGCATTTGTTAGTTACAGCATTCTCATACAGGCAAATGTACTACTACACAACAATTAAAATTAAGCGCACCTCTCTGGAAGTTTGCTCTGATTTTCAATAGCAAGTCTCGCCCTTGGTATGCACGGGCTGTTGCCTGCAAGATAACATGGAAATAAATGGTGGTCCCCAGTGTGTTGCAGGTGCCTTGTTTTGCTTTTCCTTTCATCCCATGCCAAAGTTATTTCTTACCATTTTTTTTCTCTCTTGTCTGCAGACCTTCCTTTTGTGTTTGTCTTCCTTTTCCTGTTTTGTTTGTTGTTTTGCATTTCCATGTTATTTGTGATAGTTGCACCTTTGTCTTATATTATCTGTTTTGTGGGTCTTCTCCCCCCTTTTTCTCTTTCCCTGTATTTTGGTATTTTGAACCAATCACTTCCCTTCTATTTTGGAGTGTTCCTCAAAATTATTAATCAACCTTATTAAACATACTTTAAATGCTTTTAGCTCACAGGCTTTCTGTTTTTATATGATTTTTGTTTTTACTTGTATTGTTCTTCACTTCATTGTTGTATCATGTTTATCTCTTGTGGGGGTATACAATGTTTTTGTTATGGTACTGCCTTGCATTTTGTTTCCCTCATTGCTATGTCTTGCCTAGTTCTTCCATTCTTGGGTTTCCCCATTCATAGGTTTATATTCCACTTTTCCTTTTATTAATGATGTCTAATATTGTACACATTTGCACATTTTGCTTGTTCAATATTTCTCGCCCTATAGTGCTTTTGTTTGTATGTCTACTTCTACTTTGTCTCTCCAACCAGAATCCTGGCGGAGCTTTCTCAGCCACTGCCTGTGGTGCACCATCAGGGGAAGAGGCAGTCAGAGCCATTCCTCTGTTTTACAATAAGTATGATTCCCTCACAGTTCCTGTGCCCTAGAAAACATTCTCCAGCCCTACACCAAAGGGCAGCTAACCTGTAGACAAATTCTACATGGCATGGCTACGTCAGGTCATCTGTGGCTATGACGACATAAGCATCTCGTGCTGGGGTTTGGGGTTTGGATGAGGCCAGCGAGAGGTAAGTGCTTCTTTTGAAACAGGAGCTTAATGAGAGTAGATGGCACTGCAAGGCACATGGCAACAAAAAACCACCAGGACCTTTCCCTAAGTTTTACTTTAAAAGTTTTGGCTGTACATATTCAAAATTGAACCTTTATCACGGTGGTCAAATACTAGCAAAGTGATAATCGAGACTGTGAACAGCTTATTATCTGAAATTGTACAACCGGCAAGTCTTAAAATATCACAAAGTAAACAATGCCAAAGTATTTTAGTTAATTGATGCAAATTAATCATTTTTTCACACTAGCCGTATATAGGCTATGGTGTTTGATAGAGTCAACATGAAAAATTAAATGCTTTGGCCGGGCCGGGATTTGAACCATGGATCTCCTGGTTTCCATCCAGTCGCTCTAACCCATTGAGCTACCAAGAAAAAGGAAGAAAAAACTAACGTGTTGAATATTTATGAACTTCCTCTTTCACAATAACATAAGGGTTAATTTTCTATTACTCCCATATAGAAAATATGTAGGGCTAATAGTGGGAATTAAGCCCAGAGAGGTGACTTCCTGTCAGGATACATTCAAGTCATTTCCTGCAAGCCCATTTTACATTTCTTGTTACGTTCATAGATGAGCGATTCCTTGAGAACCATGCTTACTTATCACACACATGTTGTCAGCTTAGCTGACATGTGTTTACAAAGGCTTTAATCGGTCACTTGGTCAGCTAGAACTAATATTTAAAACCCCTGGAATTTGGCTTAAGAGGGAATAGTCTCACATGTGCTAAAACAAGCCTGTGACACACGACTCTTCAAAGCTTGCCTTGACCATTTTCAACAATGGAACTTGAGACGACAGGAACCTCCGCCAAGGTAAAGCCAACAGTTGACTTTTACTGAACAACCTTCACTCTTCTGATTATTATGCAAGTTAGTAACTATTTAATTAGATTAAAACACTATTTAAAACACTACTTATATCAGAGCTACATGTCCCTTCACCACATCCTTAGCCTCCCTTAGGAAAGCAACCCTCTGAGCTACCCTCCCCCTATATGTTTCCCTTTCAGATGGAAACATAAGTGACATTCAATGGCATAAGCTGCACAGGGTAAAGATGCACTCTTACTTTGAACACCATATCTGGTGCAGGTGCCATGCTACATCACATCTCATTACAATACAAATGGAAGCAGCAGAAGTAGAAGAATACATCTCATTAACAAACCTGAGCATTCAACAAACCTTCTTCAGCTTTTATGGTAAATACTACAGGCAGAAATCAGGATTATCTAAGGGCAATCCACTTTCACTTTTTTTTTGGGGGGGAGGGGGGGCAAATTCATTTAGGAGTTTATTTGAAACACACAAAAATGGGTTTCCGCTCAGTCGGTAGAGCACCTGCCTGCCGTGCTAGGGGTCCCGGGTTCGATTCCCGGTGGTGGGGGTGGGGATTTTTCTCCAACCAAGATAATTCCTCATCTTCCCCAGAGTCTGGAAGTAAGAATGAGAGTATGAATGTGTGCGTGATCTAATGATTAAAACCTAACGTTTACGAGTTAACACCTTCAACGTGTTCCAAAGGAGAACAGCCGCCGATATGACCATTGTAGTTAAAGGCGGGGTATAAATGGAACAAATAAAAAAAAATGGGTTTCCCATAGATTTTCAAGGTTTGGTACTGGTATATTGATGACATCTTTGAAGTAGTTACAAACAGAAATTTTGATGATGCCTTAAAACTACTCTATCTGCAGGAAAAATACAACCAAATTCACAGTAGAAAAGGAAGCCAATGGACAACATTCTTTCTTAGACCTAAATATCAACAGGAATGACAGAGAAATAAAACATGGAATTTACAGGAGGCCAACAGTCAGAAAATTACATAAAAATCATAGCTATAAACCGGTTATACATAAACATGCAATTATAAATAGTCTTACATACAGACTAGTCAACATACCAATGGATAAAGTAGAATACTACAAGGAACAAAAAGCCATACTTTACATACCAGAAGAAAATGGTTATAACAAAAGTCTGGAATATAAGAAAATTAAAAAGCTAAGCTAAAGAAAACTATTAAGGAAGCAAGCACATTCACCAAAGAAAATGAAGGCAATGGCTTATTCAGTGGATTCATGTACCATCCAAAAACATTCAATACATTCAAAAAGATCTTAAGAGAACAAAATATACTGGCACCTATAAATAGATACTCAGTAACAAAATTGTAAAATTCAAAAACAAAAGATAAAATCTCACCAATCAATAGATCCACGATATATCAAAATGTAAGGATTGTGAAAAGTTCTACATAGGGCAAACAAAAAGCTACCTAAAACCCAGAGTCACATTTTAAAAACATTGAACTGAATCAGAAAGACAAGTCAGCAGCAGCTTCTCACTTTTGGGATGAAAACCATAACTTCCAAAATTATTAAAATGCATGATAAACCATAAACCCTCAACATGGAAGAACATCACTTGAAATACCAACAGTTGACAATTTGATAAAGTAGTTCACTGTTCCACCATCAGAGAGAAGACTGCACACAATGACAACATATGACAGTCAGATCTTCTAGATTGCAAATGGAAGCAAGTCCCCAAAACTAGTCCCTCAAAAATTAAAATGTTAAGTGATATATGGTAACAAAACTGACAAATAGTTTTATGAATTAATTTGGACAACACTGTTACAAAATTCCTCCAAATATCATCTAACAAACTCTGCATTTTAAAACCCTGAATTCTAGAACACATGGTGATAATCAACTTGAGTCAGCTACTAGCGGTTGATTGTACTAAAATGGCTGTGGAGCCTTTCATCTCCACAAACAAAGCTATTTCTTCAATTATTGCAAAAAAGATTGACAGCACTTTTGAGCAACCAATGCGCAATAGGATGTATCCACATTCTGCCTGGAGATTTTATAAAAATTGTTTGAACTGCCAATGGGTGAAATCTTGCTTCCTTTCAATGAAGTTTTGCCACAGTTTCCTACCAGATTTAAAGTTGTGAAAGTTTTCTGCACATAATTATTTATGATTGTAAAATATAGTATACTAATAATATTGAAGATAGCCCAGCATTGCATAACTTTTGATGTGATCTGCAAAACATTACCCATCTCATGACATCATTGGTAGCAACACTACACAGATTTGCAAGTAACAAGCCCAAACTGTTCATTATGTCTTCAACAGAAGCAAAGTTATCTGCACAAGTCGTATCTTCAAAGGGAACATGTCCCAGTAGTTCAGCTAAGGTGAAATCTGTTTTGACCCCTCTTACAAATATAGACAGTAGTGCTGTGTCACTTTTGTCAATACCTGCATCAAGGGCAATCAAGTACTTCTAGGAAGCAACACATTTTTGGCAGTGCCGTAGAACAGTAAATTTTATTCTTAAGAGTACACAACAAATTATCCATTGGGCTTTCACTTCGGTATTGACAATATATAAGTCTTCCCGTAAAGAATTGAATGACATTTTGTAACAAAGGAGAAACTACAATAATTGATTTGCTGTTTAACATCACCTCCACATCGAGAGAAAACATTACTCGTACTGTCTGTTGCACCACACATGCAGCTGCAGTGGTCACTACGTCAGGTAGGCACTGGATGCAGTAGCAGCATGTCCCAGTGCGAAGTGCTCGAGTTGTAAAGGCCTGATTTTAAGATATTGATGAAAGAAGAAAATAATACGTCTGGGATGTAAAATAA
Source organism: Mantis religiosa (assembly GCA_030765055.1). Classification (NCBI taxonomy): domain Eukaryota; kingdom Metazoa; phylum Arthropoda; class Insecta; order Mantodea; family Mantidae; genus Mantis; species Mantis religiosa. Next base: position 283,948,929 of record CM060948.1, on the reverse strand, counting down.
ATAATAAAACAAAATAGTTTCAATTGAACCAACAAAGATCACATTTACGAATTCCAAGAAAGAGTAGGAAACCATTACCAATAAAAGTTTATTAGTAATAAACCATTACTAATACTGAATTTGACTTATTTTATGTAAATCTCTTATAAAAATATTAAACTTTCACTCATTATTGGAGACAACCTAACATTTAAATAATAAACACAATCCAGGCAAAATTTAATTCCACAATTAAATATAATTTTGATGGAAATATGTTGATTGAAATAATGAAAATACAATGAAGGGATTAATAATTAGTAGTAATTGAAAACAACAGATATGAGATAAATATTGCACAAAATAAGGATGCCACTTCAGATAAAAACAAACATGTGACCTGTGCACTCATATGACTTTCTTCATTCATTTTTTATACAAAATTTTCTTAAAACTACCTCTCTCCTATCATTTTCATATCAATGACACAGACATTTGTAGAAATGCTTTTACTACACGTTTCCTTGCAAATACAATGAGAAGAGGAGAATATAGTATACTTAAGCTATAGTCAAATTTATTAAGAGCCAGTTGCTATGGGATTGCATTGACATTTCATTCCCTTTGCATGTTCAGGAGTTAAAAAGAAGAAGATGAAGAAGCTTCCCATTAAAGAAAAGTGTAATATAATTTTGAGTCGAACTAGTACTCAATGCTCCACTTATTGCTAGTATTAACCTAGAATGCATTTCATTAGGATCTTCCTAACATCATCAGCTGTTGTCCACTAATGGACGTTGGTTTGGTCAACTCCTTGGATGTGATAGGTGTGTCTCTGTCGATATCTTAATGAACTTGAAGTTTGGGTTCTCTTCAAAGGTAGTGTCGAAATTGAACAATTTTCTTTCATATTTCTTTATGTAAATTTTTTCCCACATGGTTAATGCAGCTGGACCTTGGACACTTTTTAATAAGTGGATTTCTTATTTAAGTTTGATTTATGAGTCACTATGTTTACACTCAAACTTCACTTACTTGTTGTTGTATAATTGAAACGTTTTCAAGATCATTCGATCTCATCCACAGCTGTTTGGTGACTAAATGAACCTTCCTCTTCTTCCACTACTATGGAAAAGTCTGCAGTTTCACACCAGAAAACCACAACATTGGCCACAACATTAAACTGTTAAAATCTTTAAGTACACCCATAGAATTGGATATTTGGGAAAAAATATTCATAAACAAAAACCGTGATAAAGTTATAAATTTTGAAATCCCAGCATTAAATGAAGTATTAAAACTTAGTGCCCCTAACACCAGATGGCAGAGTGATCGGAGCTCCGTAGTAGTGGAAGAAGAGGAAGGTTCATTTAGTCACCAAACAGCTGAGGATGAGATCGAATGATCTTGAAAACGTTTCAATTATACAAGTGAAGTTTGAGTGTAAACATAGTGACTCATAAATCAAACTTAAATATGAAGAATACTTCACTGTTAATAATGCTTCTGCTTTTAATATTTAAGTGGATTTCTTGTTCTATATCGTGATTCTCCCTCCAAAAATGGTATGCTACCGCCAATTTATCTATTTCTTTGTTCCTGATGTTCCTAAAATGCACTTTAAGCCTAATGTTCGAATTCCTTTTAGTTTTTTCAATGTAAAAGTTGTCACAGCCTTTGTAGTTTATCCGGTACACACCTGATTTTTTGTCTGTAGGTATCTCCTTTGTGTTATGTGATTTCAAAAGGTGTTGTAAACTGAATTTGTTTTGTGGGGCCAAAGTAATGTTGTGCTCTTTTGGAAAACGTGTGTAGCTCTGGGATGATATGTAAATTTTCTATATGAAGTTGCATTGCTGATTGGGGAAAGAGTAGTCACTTTTTGCATCTTTGTTGTCTTTTGAATTTATCAATTTTCTTTCTGACCAATTCAGCACTAAATCCATTGTAACCAGCCTGTAAGTGGAGCATTGACAACTAGTTTGACTCAAAATTATATTAATTTTGTGCTTCATTGTATCATAGTCCTTACACATTGGAAAAAGTGTAAGTATTAAAAAATTCAAACTAATAACAAGGAATAGCGAGAAAATTGTTCATTAACAAAATCTGCACTAAGGTCTTCTATATGGTGTGCAACTATATGATGAGAAGAACAAATTGCATTTTATTTTGGCTTACTTAGAGGATATATGCATTCACTTGCAATTTCAAGGCAGTCCTTCATTTGTGGTTCAAGTTCCCAAGCAATTAAGCTTTATTGAGGAGTTTAGAACGACAAATGACATTCAGTTTTATTGATACCTTCCATGGAGTAGGTTTCGATGACTTGCAAAAGTGGCAGCTATAAATGTGTTATGTTTGGTTCTACATATTTGTCTAAACAAATTTTCCCAATCTTAAAACTTTGCACATCGAGAATTTAGCACAAATGACAGCCATCTGAGGAATGTTCTTTGACTGGACACCACCAACAGTATTTGTTGACACATTCCCTTGCTTCACTAAAACATGGGAAATATATACGTATATCAGAATATAAACTAAAAATGTTAATGCCTGCATATAATGCATATAATGTAAATACACTGTAAATAATACAACAGTATTAGACAATCTGTTGCCACTATACACCTACAGCTGCGACACTGCTTGTGAGTGCCTGCCCAGCTCAAAAACAAGGCAGATACCTTCTCCTGCCCACTGAGTATCCCTGGTTTAGATGAATCCAAGATTGATGGTGATCACAATGACAAAAATAATCCTCTACTCATCCAAAAACAGCATATCTGTCATTCAGCAGCTCTTGAACCAATATTTGCTAGATTACCTCGAGCATGGATTTCTTGCTGTATGACCAATTAATACTTAGGACATGAAAAAAAAAAAAAAAAATTGTACTTCTTAGAAACATAATTCAATAAGCAGATTTTTCAGGAGTATTTAAAAACTCCCAACAGTAAGATATGTGTAAATAGAGCAGAATATGTAGTCTAGTTCTATGAAATGTACATAGCTTATTTTCTGCATGAAAGTACATGTTAATAACACTTGATATGCAAAATAGATTAACAATAGCAATAGATTAACAAGAGATGCACAGAGAGCACTGGTGTAGACATAAAATGGTGGGTTAATTAGTAATCTGTGCATTGTAACAATACTAATATGTATATACTTACTTTTTTAATTTGTGTCCTCCAATGTTAAGTCATATTGGACGATGAATGAAATAGGTGAAATGATGCTCAAATGAATACGAATGGAGCTTAAAGTTACCCAACATTTGTCTTTCAGGATAAGGGGTAACCCTGGAAAAAACCTTATCCAGGTAACTCACCCTGACTGAGATTCGAACTTGGGACCTCTTGAACGTGAAGCAGACAGGCTACATTAGTATATATTATAGGAGTTAATAGTAATTTTTGGATTAGATGATTTCTTTTATCCATGGTATATCCCCTTCCATTACTGTGTAACAGACTATTGTACAGCCTTTGGAAGACAATGCATAAGTCTACTTTGTTCAGAGGTTGTGAGTTGGGACAGGCAGGCAGCAAGCAAGTTGCTCATGCGTGTAGGCACTATGTAATGGCAAAATGTGCTGTTGCAGATGTATCCCTTCCAATGTAAGTTTTGTTGACATGCTTTCATTTTTAACCTTTGTTTTATTAATTGGCATTGCTTCTTGTTACTTTGGGACAGTAAATAAATTTAATAAAATATATATATATATATATATATATATATATCAACATAGTACTGTGTAAGGCCCCACAGAAAGAACAAAAGGACAAATAAGAGATAAAATATTATGGATATTGACATTTTCTCAATCTTAAAAACTTATAATTTATTTTCTATCTTCTGCTTCTAACTTGTCTGCTGAAGATGAAGACAAATGACACATTTACAGGAACAATTTGACTGGGAGGCTTTGGGCTTATGCAATTAGGGACTGGAACCAGGAGGCTTGGAGGCTATGCAATTAAGGGACCTTTAAAGGTTCGGGAGGCTTCGGGGCTATTTTTCTGACCGCAGGAGGCTTCGGTCCTGCACCATGAGTCAACATCTTAATTGTACTAATTTCCTCATGTAATTTGACCCATTTTATTTACCATATACCCTCTCTCCATTCTTTTACTCCATCACATTCTTATAAACAATGAAATATTCCCTCTGGTTCCTCACCAATAAAACACCTTTCTTCATTACACTGGGGAACAAAAAAAAATTATTTTCATATACCCGAAACAAAATAGGCAAATTCTTATGTAAACTGATCTGCTGATTCCAAAAATACCCCTCAACATGCTGTATCACGTAATGTTTTTTTAGGTATTCATAATTTTTATGAAAACTTACAGAAATGCGATGTGATAACTCATATTTGATTAATTGAAAATAGGTATTTTATTGTCAAATAACATTGAAAATAATAATAATAATAATAATAATAATAATAATAATAATAATAATAATAATAATAATAATAATAATAATAATAATAATAATAATAATAATAATAATAATAATTATTATTATTATTATTATTATTATTAATTATTATTAAAATAAATAAACACAAGATAATGATGAAAACCACATACCTGAATTATCTCAGAAGTGTTTCACTGTTTTTTTTTTTTTGTATTGACATGTACTCTCCCGTTTGAGAAACCAACATGTCTCCCAACATGGCTGAATCCCAGTGACCCTGGTAACGTCTTTCCATTTCAGAAATGTCCTGGTGAAAACGCTCACTTTGCTCATCACTTACAGCTCCTAGGTTTGTAGGGAAACTAATCAAGTGAGAGTGCAAAAAGTGGATTTTAAGTGACATACGGTAACCCATTTCTTTGTAGCTCCTAAATAGTTCTGAGACCAAAGTTTCATAATTTTCTTCTTTATTATTGCTCAGGAAGCCTTCCACCACTGATTTAAATGATATCCATGCTGCCAGTTCAACACGTTTAAGCTTTGATTCAAAAACACTGTTTTTAAGAAGTAGTCTTATTTGAGGGCCGACAAATATACCTTCCTTCAATTTAGATTCACTTATTTTGGGAAAGATACTTCTTAAATACTCAAATGCACTTCCACTTTTGTCCAAACCTTTAACAAAATTGTTCATTAACCCGAGCTTTATGTAAAGTGGGGGGAGAAGAACTTTGTGTGGGTCTACTAGAGGCACATACTTAACACTGCTTGCTCCAGGAGTATAGTTTTCCCTTTCCCCCCACTCTTTCACTATAAAATGCTTGTCAGTTGCCCTATTGTCCTATAAGCACAAAAAACAGCAATATTTTGTGAAACCTCCTGCAGTCCCGTTAGCAATGCAACTACCTTGAGGTCACTACAAATTTCCCAGCCATGGTTTTGATAACTAATAGCATCTAAACATGGACATGGAATCATATGTCTCTTTCATTCCTATGGCATGAAATAAAGGTATTGAAGGTAGTAAGTTGCCATTATGAAGCAACACTGCCTTTAAGCTGTATTTAGAAGAGTCAATAAAGAGGCGACAATCTTCGACACAATGCTCTGTACCCAATTCCTTCATTAAACCATTAACATTAACACAGAAACACATGTTGTCTTTCGATGTGAAATACTGTGAATACTGTTTATGTCGAGATCGGTAAAATGTTATTTTAGTATCTTTTGCCAGGAAATTCCACTCCTGTAGCCTGGAACCCAGTAAATCTGACTCCTTTTTACCTAGTTCCAAATCACGAATTAGATCGCTTAGTTCTTGAGAAACAAAATGTCTTTCTTCACTTCGTTCACATTGATAGGTAGGGTCTTTGGGATGTTGAGGGTTCACGGTCATCTACATTATGATTTGAACTTGATCCATCATATTCTTCAACCCATGCTTTCGGAGGATCAGGCACCGGAAGATCTTCACTATGAGGAACTGGTCTTATTGCTGATGGAACACTTGGATATTTGACACTCGACTTATTTTTTTCTAGACACACCTGTAATATTTTTATTACAAAAATAGCAGTCATTTAAATGGTTAGATTGTTCTCTCCACACCATAGGCACAGCAAAAGGCATAGATTTGCGTTTACCATTTAGCCATTGATTAAGACCAGTTTTGCACGATATGCAGCAAACATGGGGAGAAAAATCCTTATCTTGATCACCAAGGGCACAACCAAAGTATAATGAATATGCTGTTTTAGTAATACTTGTTATTTTTTTCGTTGTGATTTAGGGGTGAATTGTCCACTCACATAACAAAAGTTATTTGGATAATTAGTAGATTTCCTACGCCTGCTCTTATTCATATCTAACCTTTTATTAGCACTGCGAATAAACTTTCACAGCTGAATATGAACTGAAAGAAAACTCCAACACAGATGAAAACCAGACCACCCAGAGGAGCACTCAAGCTAACACATCTATTTATTTACTAAGGAGGAGAGGAGCGTGATAAAGGGGTGTTATCTGTGAACATAAGGGCTCAAGATAGGAATCTTTTCCATTAGAGAAAACAAAATAAGATGTATTTAGGTCTTCATGATAAGTTATGAAATCCTGCATCAGTAGTTTGTCAACTTTATTTATTTTGAGTTGGGCACACCCATGTAATTACAATTTTTATAGTACTCTAAAATTAATTTTACTGATAAATCTTGCATGATGGAAAATTTGTTCTAGTTATTTTGAATAGTATTCATATTCTTTACAGGTATAAAAATATTATTTAATAATAAAATGGCTATTATTTTAAATTAAGTCAATATGAGTTGGTATCATACCTTATTTCTGTAATTTTATATAAAATAATAAGAATATCTCAAAAACGTTATGTGATACAGCATTTTCAGAGGCATTTTCGGAATCAGCGAGTCATTTTTCATAAGAATTAGCCTATTTTGTTTTGGGTACAAAAGACGTGTTCCCTAGTGTTATGCTTCAAAACAATGCACCTGTCTGCATTACTCTTCTTTCTCAAAATTACAATAATCCACATATTTCTTTAACCCCAATCTCTTTTATACATTAATAAATAAGAGATCAGATATGGCAGCAAAAAGCTGGCTGTCTGCCACCCACAATGGTGCTTAGTATAATTCAGCCAAGGATGTGGATGAAAACTGGCAGAACAAGTCCTAATAATATAAATCTCATAAGTGAGGTTAGTTTCAGTATTTCCACACCTTCTTAAATACCTTTCACTCATAAGTACAAAATTACTCACCTTTTCAAAATTTTTTAATTCTACTTCATATTCAATATCAGCATTTGGTGGAATGCTGAATTCAGGATTCCCATTTGCTTTAAAAGCATATTTGGGTTTTAAAACAATTCGCGACTTCTCTCCTTTTTTGAACTTCTCCAATGCTCTTTCCAAACCTTCACAGATACCATACTCTGAGCCTTCACCAAGGGGGAATGTCACTTCTCTATCCTCAAATACTCTTCCATCATATTTTCCAGTTAACTTCACTGAAAATTAAAAAACAAGGTATATGTATGCTACTTGTAAAAATCCATATTCTTTTGAAGAACCTAATTCACTTCATTCTGTGGCTGGTTATTATGTGAAGTTGAAAGCTGCATTGACAAAGCATAAAATACAATACATTTATATATGTACAAAAGTGAATCGAGAAGATATTGACACATTGCTTCACTCACACTGTTTATTCACAGGACATGTTTCAAGAGCTCTTGCTCCTATCATCAGCTGATACTCGATTAGTGTAAGTTGTAGTGGTTTCCTCTTTCTCGGTATTGTCAATAGATGGCATTGACGACATTTTTGCCATAGTATCTAAAAAAACTCATACAAGATGGTCTTAGACTTTTGAATATACAAAATCCAGCTATAAAATTTACATTGGAAACAGAAGAGGATGGTGTGCTCCCCTTTTTGGACATCAAGATAAAAAAAAATGAACAACAAACTCACTTTTGGTATTTACAGGAAACCGACACACACAGATAATTTCATTAAGAACAACAGTTTCAACCCAAAACACCAACATGCCATTTTCAACAGTTTAATCTTTCGGAAGATCAACTTTCCACTAAACAGAGAAGATTATCAAGAAGAATACCTACACATAAAAAAAGTAGCTATATCCAACGGTTTCAACCCAAATTTAGTAGACAAAACAGTTAACAGACTCAACAAAGCTAAGAAAATAAAAGAAACCACCACCCTAGAACCTACAGGAGAAAAAGAGAAAAAACTTTTTAAAAAATTCACCTTCCACCCATCAGCCTATAACAAATTCCAAAAAATCTTCTCAAAACACAACATAACTCTTGCACCTCAAAATAGGTTTAATATCAGAAATTTGTTAAAAGGCCCTCCCAAAAATTCAATCACTACCAAAGAAAAACCAGGAATCTATGAGATCAAATGTGAAACTTGCCCTAAAATTTATATAGGAAAAACAAAAAGAAATATTAACATCAGAACTAAAGAACATATAAGAAACTTTAAAAATGGTGAAACAGAAAAATCAGCAGTGGCTTTTCATTTTTTGAATACCAGACATGACATCAACTTGGAAACATCTCTAATAAAATATGTTAATCATCCCATAGACCTTTCCGTATGGGAAAAAATCTTCATTAACAAAAATCGTCATAGAGTCATGAATTTTGAAACTCCACCACCGGACATCTTTGACAAGTACATCACACCATCTATTGACAATACGGAGAAAGAGGAAACCACTACAACTTACACTAATCGAGTATCAGCTGATGATAGGAGCAAGAGCTCTTGAAACATGTCCTGTGAATAAACAGTGTGAGTGAAGCAATGTGTCAATATCTTCTCGATTCACTTTTGTACTAATTTGTGCTTCACTGTCCCTATGCTTCTTTCAAGTTTATACTTTGACATTTATATATATTTATTTATTTTGACTTAAAGATACACTTCTCTACCAAGGATTGGTTGACACTATGCAAAATACTGCAGGTAACTCTATGGGGTTCATACAAACATGACATATTAGAGAACCATCATAAGAATTTATTAATCAAGACTTCGCAGGTGGTCAGACATGTGAGGTTTATAAAGGTTGAGCTTTCAGCCATTCTATACTCCACAGCCTTCTTATGGATCCAAATGAGATGACTACTCTGCTCTCTATATATACTATAGCTTGGTGACTGGGGCTTGCGCTGCCTTGGCCAATGAGTGAGTGATGATCTGTGATTGGAATGGCTGGTTTGTAGAATGTTTGCCATTGGTTATGGCATTTTCTAAGGGGTCCATGTTTTGTCTGGGGTGACCAGAGTTGCCATTGCAAGTGTGTTTATATAGCAATGTGCAGGTGCTTTAGGTGGTACTGCCGAACATTTTTTTTTCCCAATCCGGTGAAAGCTTTTTAGTGAAGTAGTACCCTCAAGGTGAAACTCACACATCTCACTGTGCCCTCCAACATAAATGGATTTTTTCCTCCACTTGAGGGGGGGGGGGGGAGCAAATGTTTTTAATGGCTGTTGCCCAAGCAGGGCTTAGTTGAGGTAGATATTTTCTATTGTAGTTGTGTGGATGTAGTTTGATTTGGATGGCTTCCATAACGCGTCTTTCCCAGTGTGTTTTAGAACTTTGATGTCCAAGTTAATTTTATGAACACACAGTGTTTGGCTAATGCTGATTTTTCTGGTTGTAGGAGCCTAATGCATTGGTGGTGTTCCTTACATCTTTCTGCAATTGTGTATCCTGTTTGGCCTACATACACCTTTCACATTCACAAAGAATTCAGTACATTCTTAGGACCTTGAACAGAAGTGGGTCTTTCATCGGCTTAGATATTGTTGGATCTTCTTAGGACCGTGAAGAAGGTCCTGATGTGAAGGCATCCTTGGGATCCAAACTCAGCTTTGAAATGTTCTGGATGAAGTGGCTGAAAGCTCTTGGTGAGCTTTGATGTTGAATCTATGATCACCAGAGTGCCACTTGAGGACTCAGTGCAGCTCATATCTGAACGATTTCCAGAAAACACCACTCTGCGTCTCAGGCATATGCTCACTTCTACATATTTCAACTACAATGACCAGTTCTTTGAACAAACTGATGGTGTAGGCATGGGTTCACTGCTGTCCATTGAGAACTTCTTCATGGAAAGTTTCAAACATACTGCCCTGGATACCGCAGCAGACAAACCAAAAACATTTTTCAAACATGTTGATGACACATTTCTTATCTGGCCACATGGAGAAGAAAAACTTTCTGCCTTTCTGGACCATCTCAACAGTCTGCATGGAAACATCAGATTTACCATGAAAGTGGAGAGTGATAGTTCCCTTCCCTTCCTGAATGTTCTTGTCTACAAGAAGTAGGATGGCAGCTTAGAACACAAAGTATATAGAAAACCCATGCATACCAATTGTTATTTGGATGCCTCCAATTCACCACCATCCTACTCAAAAGGTGGTAATCTCCACTTTGTTTCATCAAGCGTCTGACATTGCAGAAGACCACATTTAGCAACAACAGCATGCCTGTGTTGTCTTGGGTTATATCCATCTGTTATCAACGGTTTTAACTTACAGGCTGGTTAATATACCTTTAAACAAGATGGAATATATCAAAGAGTACAATATCATTCACATTGCAGAATACAATGGATTCAGTGCTGAATTGGTCAAAAAGAAAATTGATAAATTCAAAAGACAACAAAGATGCAAACAAGTAACTTCTCTTTCCCCAATCAGCAATGAAACTTCATACAGAAAATTTACATATCATCCCAGAGCTACACACGTTTTCCAAAAAGTCTTCAAAGAGGACAATATTACACAGAACAAATTTAGTGTACATCACCTTTTGAAATCACATAATACAAAGGAGATACCCACGGACAAAAAATCAGGTGTGTACCGGATAAACTGCAAAGGCTGTGACAACTTTTACATTGGAAAAACAAAAAGGAACTTGAACATTAGGCTTAAAGAGCATTTTAGGAACATCAGGAACAAAGAAATAGATAAATCAGCGGTAGCATACCATTTTTGGAAGGAGAATCATGATATAGAACGAGAAATCCACTTATTAAAACGTGTCCAAGGTCCAGCTGCATTAACCACGTGGGAAAAAATCTTCATAAAGAAATATAAAAGAAAATTGTTTCATTTCGACACTACCTTTGAAGAAAACCCAAAATTCAAGTTCATCCAGATACCGACAGAGGTGCACCTATCGCTTCCAATGAGTTCACCAAACCAACGTCCATTAGTCGAGTCATTCTTGAGTTGCACAATATTGCACCATTGGATGTAAACCCTCTGTTATGAACCGCTGACTCATATGATAGCAGACATTTTGGAAGCCAGTTCTATTTAAACCATTACAGCCAGTAAGGACGGGTTAGTTAGATCATTGTTAGAGGGTCGGATGCTACTGCTCTAGTCTTATCATAGAACTTGTTGATACTTCTACAATATTTAAAACATCAGAGTTGTAACGGGAGTTTCTGGTTTGAAATGAGTTTTGTTTTCGGATCTGAATATTAGTGGGCCATGAAATGAAAATATAAAAAAAAAAAAAAAAAAAATCATGAACGGTTGCTAGGGAAAAGAAAATCAATAATCTTGCTCGATGTGAAAAGATGAAAAGTTTTGCATAGTAATGGAAAATCAATAATCTTAATAAGGAGATATGTGTTCTGTAACCTTGTTAGTGATGAGTAGACGTGCAGGAGTAAGGAGTTTTATGTAATTAATGGAATCTTTTTATTAAAGAAGTAATAATTTATCAATATGCTGAAGGTAACTTGCAATGATTGACTAGGAAAGAAAGTTCAAGTAAAATGTAATCCTGATAATACAATTAAATTATTTGTTACAAAATTGGACTTCTCCAATATTTCACTCTGAACCACACCTGAAAACAAGAGATCTCATGACTCTTATTTAAAATAAGATGATACAATTGGTGACCAGAAGAAACTGATAGCCGCAAAAACTCACACGAGAAGAGAAAGAATTGTGCTTCCAACTTAGAAATCCTGCTTCATATTGCACCCGAACGTGTGGCTGATTAAGATGGAGAGAAACTAACTACGAATAAAAAATATCTTGCTTCAGAATGAACCAGCCACCTCTTGTTCAGAACTCTACCCTACTCTACATAAAAGGTAATATTTATTTATTATGTATTAATTGATTTAATGTCTTGATTGCACCCTTTATCTCTTCCAGATAAAGGAGAGCTTTGCTTGATTTGACTTCCAAAATCTTTGGAATATATTTGTCAATGTTGTTGAGAACCAATCACTTTAATTTAACCCCAATTATGTCACTACCCTTTGACCTGTTAGCTCTACCTGTTACCTTATCCTTTCAGTAGTTACACCCCCAGTTGTTGATTAGGTTTGTAAGTCCTTCACCCCCCTTACAATCCTGATGTGCCATTCAACAATCAAAGCAGAATTAATCACCAGTCAAGCAATCAACTGCAAGCACCAGGCATTAAATCCTAAAATACACTTTCATTGAATCAGTCCATACCTTCAACCATTGCTCCATCATTTGGTGATGAATAGCCATCTCCTTTGTTAATTTGGTATCTGACAATTCCTCCATCTTTCTTTAAGCTAAGATCTTCTCCTGTCCAGTCAATCACTTCTACCTGTGAACATAAAAGTTTATGCACTGTCTTAATAAGTATATGTACTAAAAACTGCAGTAGTAAGTCCAAGCAGCACTTTTAGAAGGCACTGACCAAACTTTTCTTGCACTCTGGTACTGCAAAAGAAGAGATGTGCGTGTGCGTGTGCGTGTGTGTGTGTGTGTGTGTTTTATCTAGTTTGAAATTAGCATAGAAGTGCTCCTGGTTCAAATTTTCTTTCATAATTTGTGTGTAATTTCATTAGACACATTAAAATACCTACAATGTGGAAAACGTTTAACTCTTAACATAACACATATGTGTCTTCCAAACAGCAGATATTTCAAAGCCATTATAGTTTCTACATTAACTGGAATTTTTGACATCAATTCATAGCAGTGAGTTAACGTAAAATGTATCAGTGAATTTTCCTAAAAAATGTGCAAACCATCTAGTGTGTGCTTTTCCTCTTAATACTTATTTATATTATCATACTACACAGGAACTTTTTATGTCAACAATTTTGAAGAGCCACAAATGGCTATTCAACCAGTCTTCTACATTTAGGTACAGTACCACACTGAAACTTACTCTATTTTGCATAATTCTTTCTTTTCTCAGCATTTTTCAGTATTCAAAATATTTCTTGAAACACAAGTTTATAATTTATTAGTTTGAAATTTTCAGAATAGATTCAGCAAATATGGACCTAAAAATCAGTAGGCACTAGTTAAAAATCATTAAACAATTCAATTGATATCACTCATATTGAAATTCTAGGTATATTGTAGAAAGTCAAAACAATCAGAAGAAAACTAAATTTTGTTATGTAAAAAACTGAAGCTGCTGACAGTGAAGTAAACTAGGTTATTAATAACAACTAAACACTAGTAACACAACTTCACTTATCTTATATAAATCCTGGGGACCGGTTTCAAAGCAAACATCTGCTTTATCTTCAGCCACTCAGCTTGACATCCACCCACTAACTGACTGACTGACCTTGACCACTACCGGAGTTTGAAGGATAGCTCCTTATCTAACTGCCATCTACCGGGGACAACACAAACTTATTGATGATGTCTATAGGAGGGATATCAAAATTCATTACGCGATCCTTATTTTTCAAAATAAATATCTTCTCCCAAACCATTAAATCTATCGGTTCCTTCAATTGTTTCAATAATTTAACTTCTGGATTTACTTCATGGTTATATGACCAAAAATGATCAGCCACTGCCGATTTCTCGGTCTGTTTATATTTAATATTTCTAAAATGTTCTTTCGCTCTGGTTTCTAAATTACGCTTGGTTCTACCAATATAGATCTTATCGCATTCTAAACAGTTAACTTGATAAATACCAGATTTTTTGTTGTCTGAAATTTTGTCTTTTTTAGAAAACTGTAGCAAATTCTTTATACTGTAATTATTATGAGGTGCTAGTATTATACCCACTTCTTTGAAAATTTTTTGGAACTTTTTATTTGCCCACGGATGATAAGTAAATTTTTTGAAATTATAATCCTCTTTTACTTTTTTAAGAGTGGAAACATCATTAACATTTTTTTGATATTTAAATTTTTCCATTCTTCTGATTATAAAATCTTTATTAAAGCCGTTAATTAAAGCAGTGTTTATAATATGTTTATATTCCGCATTAAATTCTTCTTCATTTAGAGGTATGTTTATCAATCTGTAAATCAAACTATTAAAAACAGCAAATTTGTGTGACATAGGGTTAAAACTTTTATTTTTGATATAATTGTCCGTATGAGTTGACTTTCTATAGATGCCAAAACTTAATTTATTGTTATTTTTCATTATTTTTAGATCTAGAAAGGGGATGTAGCCATTGTTTTCAATTTCTATTGTGAACTTGATAGCTTTATCCTGTGAATTTAGAATATTTAAAGCCTCATCTATATATCTTTCAGGAACTATGGCAAAAATGTCATCTACGTATCTATACCATATTTTAAAAATTGAAGGAAAAGCTTTAGTGACTTCTATTTAAAAAAAAACTCATAAATAGATCAGCAAGAAAGGGTGAAAGGGGACTACCCATGGCTACTCCTGAAATTTGTTGAAAAACATTTCCATTGAAAGTAAAGAAATTTTGATCTAAACACAGATTAGTAAGTTTCATAAAATCTTCTATTGACTCCTTATCCAAATCATTAGAACTCAACCATTTTCTTAAAAACGTTAGAAGTTTTTCCTTGGGAATACTGGGAAATAGGGCAGTTACGTCAAAGGAAACAAGCCTATCATTTTTTGACAATACTATATTGCTGATCTTGTTTACTAACTCAAAAGAGTTTTTTATACTTAAGCTGTTAAATCTATCAAAAGTATTAAACCTTTTGTTTAGCCATTTTGCCAAATTATACGTGGGTGAATTTATAAAATTTACAATCGGTCTCATTTTATTGCCAGGTTTATGTATCTTCGGCAAGGCATACATCCTCGGTGAACACTGGATTACTGACTTTAACCATATGCTGTTCTTTTTTAGGTATGACTTTAACCTCATTAAGTGTTTTATTTACATTTATAATGCACGATTTTAAAGGGTCATTCTTAATGCTTATGTAATCTTCTCCTTGCAGTAAAAGTTCCACTCTGTTGTTGTACTCGTGTTTGTCTAATATTACAACTTTGTTCCCTTTATCAGCTTTAGTAAATATAACATCTTTTTCTTTTAATGATTTAATGATATGTTTATTGTAATGTTCTTTAGGGTGGTTTTTATTTAAATTTTGCAAGATTTTGCTACATTTCATTTTAACCAATGCTTTATCATTTTCTTTTAAATCCTGACTTGCGATTTCAATGTCAACGACGTAATCTTCAATATTTTTTGAAAAACCTACACACGTTTTTATGCCTTTGTTTAGAAAGTTAGTTTCTTTTTCATTAAGATTACAAGTTGAAAGATTAATCACATTGTCCTTTTTATTATTATTTTTTGTCGTTACTTTTATTTCTTTTTGCTTTTCGCACAATCTTTTTAATTTATCCTTTAATCTTTTTGTTTTATTCTTCATACTGAAATTAAGATTTGCCAATAATTTATATTCAAAATTAAGCCAACCTACGTTTCCTAAAACCTTCATTAATTTTAGATGTAAGTTATATAATTTCAATTCAATATTCTTTAAATTTTTGAAATGTAAATTCCTTTCTGTTTGAATAACTTTTCTATCTGCCGCCATTTGCTGAACACTATAATTTTGAAATTTAACGGTTTTTCTAACAAACACAGGTGTAACTCTACGTTTCAAACACATATTTAAAAAACGAATATCCGCAAAAGTGTGCCTTTTCTTTACTTGGAGTTTACAGAACTGTTTAATTTCATATTTAACATTATTAAAATTTAAATTGAACGAGTGAATACTCTTCTTTGAGCTATCCATAATCACCCCTACAAAGTGACCAATACAATGCTTCAACCAAATCACAATTTGTTATGTAATGATAAAGGGAACAAAGTTGTAATATTAGACAAACACGAGTACAACAACAGAGTGGAACTTTTACTGCAAGGAGAAGATTACATAAGCATTAAGAATGACCCTTTAAAATCGTGCATTATAAATGTAAATAAAACACTTAATGAGGTTAAAGTCATACCTAAAAAAGAACAGCATATGGTTAAAGTCAGTAATCCAGTGTTACCGAGGATGTATGCCTTGCCGAAGATACATAAACCTGGCAATAAAATGAGACCGATTGTAAATTTTATAAATTCACCCACGTATAATTTGGCAAAATGGCTAAACAAAAGGTTTAATACTTTTGATAGATTTAACAGCTTAAGTATAAAAAACTCTTTTGAGTTAGTAAACAAGATCAGCAATATAGTATTGTCAAAAAATGATAGGCTTGTTTCCTTTGACGTAACTGCCCTATTTCCCAGTATTCCCAAGGAAAAACTTCTAACGTTTTTAAGAAAATGGTTGAGTTCTAATGATTTGGATAAGGAGTCAATAGAAGATTTTATGAAACTTACTAATCTGTGTTTAGATCAAAATTTCTTTACTTTCAATGGAAATGTTTTTCAACAAATTTCAGGAGTAGCCATGGGTAGTCCCCTTTCACCCTTTCTTGCTGATCTATTTATGAGTTTTTTTGAAATAGAAGTCACTAAAGCTTTTCCTTCAATTTTTAAAATATGGTATAGATACGTAGATGACATTTTTGCCATAGTTCCTGAAAGATATATAGATGAGGCTTTAAATATTCTAAATTCACAGGATAAAGCTATCAAGTTCACAATAGAAATTGAAAACAATGGCTACATCCCCTTTCTAGATCTAAAAATAATGAAAAATAACAATAAATTAAGTTTTGGCATCTATAGAAAGTCAACTCATACGGATAATTATATCAAAAATAAAAGTTTTAACCCTATGTCACACAAATTTGCTGTTTTTAATAGTTTGATTTACAGATTGATAAACATACCTCTAAATGAAGAAGAATTTAATGCGGAATATAAACATATTATAAACACTGCTTTAATTAATGGCTTTAATAAAGATTTTATAATCAGAAGAATGGAAAAATTTAAATATCAAAAAAATGTTAATGATGTTTCCACTCTTAAAAAAGTAAAAGAGGATTATAATTTCAAAAAATTTACTTATCATCCGTGGGCAAATAAAAAGTTCCAAAAAATTTTCAAAGAAGTGGGTATAATACTAGCACCTCATAATAATTACAGTATAAAGAATTTGCTACAGTTTTCTAAAAAAGACAAAATTTCAGACAACAAAAAATCTGGTATTTATCAAGTTAACTGTTTAGAATGCGATAAGATCTATATTGGTAGAACCAAGCGTAATTTAGAAACCAGAGCGAAAGAACATTTTAGAAATATTAAATATAAACAGACCGAGAAATCGGCAGTGGCTGATCATTTTTGGTCATATAACCATGAAGTAAATCCAGAAGTTAAATTATTGAAACAATTGAAGGAACCGATAGATTTAATGGTTTGGGAGAAGATATTTATTTTGAAAAATAAGGATCGCGTAATGAATTTTGATATCCCTCCTATAGACATCATCAATAAGTTTGTGTTGTCCCCGGTAGATGGCAGTTAGATAAGGAGCTATCCTTCAAACTCCGGTAGTGGTCAAGGTCAGTCAGTCAGTTAGTGGGTGGATGTCAAGCTGAGTGGCTGAAGATAAAGCAGATGTTTGCTTTGAAACCGGTCCCCAGGATTTATATAAGATAAGTGAAGTTGTGTTACTAGTGTTTAGTTGTTATTAATAAATTTTGTTATTTTCAAAATGCATTGCCTTACTGTCCAAGCATATTTAACACATGCCATCTTTTATAGCATTTCATAATCCTCCACCTTGTTTGTTCATGTTCGTCTATATAGGTAAAAATATTCAAAGGCAGTGTGTGTGTGTAGTATTTAACGCCCGCTTTTACTACATACGGCACCGCAGGCGGTGACACTGATGATGCATGAGATGAAGATGGAGCATAGGTGGAATGAGATGGCGGGGGAAACCGGAGGTCCCGGAGAAAAACTGCCCCAACGCCGTGTTGTCCACCACAAATCTCACTTTGCGGTCGCCTGGGATCGAACCCGGGCCGCCTTGGTGAGAGCCAAGCGGTCTAACCGCTGAGCCACGGCGTGGCCTATTCAAAGGCAGTTCCCAAGAATTCAAAATGAGCAAAATTACACTCAACTACAACTTTTACAATGAGAATTACTATTTTCAAGTCAATCAGTAAAGAATGTTTTGCAAACTTTAATGTCACAAAGTGATTCAAGTCAAAAATATTCTAGGTATTCACATATTCTGGGATCATAAACAGAAACTGTCTATAAGAAAGTGGGTAAAGAGTTTGCAAAATGTGTTCTTTGGAAAAAAAACTCTGGATTAAATAATTTCCCAGTATTGAATGTCTTAGCCTGGTAGTACCGCCCAACCCGGACCAAGGGACGCTGCCCGAAGCTTCAGCAGCCATGGCAAGGACCGTTCCGGGTGGTAAAGAGGATTAACAACATGGTCTAACGCATCCAGAAGGTGCCCCGAGGAAAAATGTTGGTGGTACACCTGGATCGTCTGGCCCGCTACGATGGTGCTGTTCGGGACGACGAGCCTTGAGGAGAGAGCAGTGTCGCTGGCCCATTGTTGATCAAGGTGGCGCGGGCGACTAATCTGTTTCATATAACCTTGCCCCACTGAAATGTATCACTCCGCGTTCAACTACCTTCCCCCTCGCCCTAACTGGCTAATGCTTTCGCGCCATAGGCAATGCCTTCCCGTCACATTTAAACCTGCAGTAAACATCGTAATAATTGCCGGGAAGATAAATAAAATCATACAAATAAGGATATGAAGGCATGCAAAAATACAAGTTTATAATGAACTGAGCAAATTGAAAAAGAATGACTGAGCAATGAAACTGAAAGAGTCTATAATGAAAGGCCTTTGGCCTTTTCCACTGGGATTTTTTTAAACCAGCACACATACCTTTCAAAAATGCTTGTCTTTCAGTCTTAAAAGTCGTGTCACACCATACCTTACTTTTCGTGTGTTCTTCGTGTAAATTTTGCGATTTGTATCTCGGTGCAGTCTGGTTGTCCTTAAATAACGTCTTCGCCACACAGAAATATCGCCTCTGTCTTTTAGCACATTTTTCTTGCCTCTTTTGTCATGCTGTATAAGCAATCTGCTGAAATTTGGTAAATCTGCATCCTCATTTACAGCAGACGAAATGTTACTTATGTTAGGCAGTTCGTTTCTAAAGAAAAACTACACACAACACTTTTCCCGTATTTTCTCCGAGCACGCACTTTTGTTTATTCCTGCTTTTGCCTGGAGTGGTAAGTTTTCCTGTTTTCTCAGTTTCATGTCGCGATGTTCCTATGGATCTAACACTCACACCTGTAACTTCAGAGCACAGCTGTTCGACTTCTCTCACTGACAAAGACGGATTCTTCTCTGTGAGTGCATTAAACACATGCAACACAATTCTTTTTTCGCCTGTTTGTAAATAATTATCCTTGCGATACTTCAGCGAAAAACTGGCGGTAGACTCTGCCATTATACATATAATAAGTACATGCGCAATAAACGATCAATAAAATAATTTAGCTCCCGCACTCTCGAATGGCGATATATGACTAATCCAGTTCAAAACAAGGTCAGTGATAAAAGTCATATAAACAAATGTCACCTATACCACTAAATCACGTGCTATCGTGCCATGTGCTTGAGAGCAAAGGAACCTCCTCTTTACTTCGTTTAAGAATTAACATGCATTTCAGATAAATCAACTCTGTTGCGTAATATATTTAATTCAAACAGTTACGAAAATATAAATTTGACAATTCTCTTCCAACATATGATATATCACCATGTAAAATAACGAACTAATTTTTACCGCACGACAGTCATTACCACAACAGCAGCCAATGAGAGGTGATTAGGTCACGTGACCGTTAAGAGATACTGGGCAAGCTTACATGAAACAAGGTATAGTTCAAAGGGACAGGCAATGTAGTGTGTAGATAAAAGCTTGCCAAAATGGCGGGGGGGAAGGAAACAGATTTCTCGAGAGTTCGCCTTTGTCCTTGATTGTTTGAGAATATTCCGGAATGTGAGTAATCAATAAAAAAGGGAGCCAGCCCACCACACAGAGTCAGTAGGTAATTGAATACCGCCTGCGGTGCCGTATGTAGTAAAAGTGGGCATTAAACACTACACACATTTCGGTAATTGAACTCGCATGCGTGAACAGCTGGTGAGCTGTGTCGATGACCTTGCAAGTTGTACTGTGTATGTGACGTAATTCTAGACTGCTGTGTAAGAAGTGTGTTTCTACGGAAATAAAGTGCCATTTTTGGTGTTTGTAACCTGGACTTTTAATTCCACGAACCCACAGTATTGCAAGAAACTTATAGAACTATTGTGCAACCTATTTGGATTACGGGAGCATAATATACAACTCCGCAAAACCATCCACATTAAATGTTCTCGACACAGTTCAGACATCAACCCTCCAAATTATTTTAGGAGCATTTCGAACCAGCCTAATCACTAGTCTACACATAGAAGCAAATGAACTTCCTCTTAAAATGCAAAAACAGCTGAGTATATCTTACGCACTTAGGATAGCAGCCTTGTCTAGCTCAAAAATGCAAAGCTACAATTTAACAGAAGAACATCCACACAAAAAAGCATTCGTCACTATCTTTTTCACTACGTCTGAAACAGTACTTTCAAGAACTACCTTCTCCTAACATATCTAAACTTAGACAATATTCATATATTCCTCCTTGGAGAATTATACTTCCTGAAATCAATATGGAAATATTGTATATGACTGAAAGCCAAACTAATAATGTAATATACAAGCAGAACTCAAAGAACAATGTAACCAATAACCAAATTATATTCACATATACACCGATGACTCACAGACAGAAAATCGATGTGGATGCGCAGTAGTTTACCCAGATCATACAATGCTTTACACATTACCATCTTTAGGTTCGATATTTACATGCGAGTTGTACGCCATCAAGAAGCATTACTGCACATATCCAAAGAAAATAAAAATAAACCATATCTTATACATACAGATTCTCAATCCATTATACAAGCCCTGCAAGACATCTTCACTTCAAATGAGTTAGTCCACAAAATACATGATCTATCATCACTTTTGATGAAACAAAGTAGGAAAGTAACCATAATGTGGATACCATCACACCAGGATATTAATGGTAATGAAGATGCAGAATCCGCAGCTAAGCAAGCCACAAGACTTCCAATTCATGAACAGGTAACTGTACCTTATAAAGATGTTGCAAGATTTGTATTTAAAATCTTGCATAAGCATTGGCAAACAGCATGGGAAAAATCACCTAGCAAATTACAAGAGATTAGAAAACACTCTAAAACATCATATCCTCTCCAGAAACTGAAATGCAAGGACCACTAGACTGGGGATTGGACACACCAAACTGTAGCATGGTCATCTGATGAACAAAACGCCGCAACCTGAATGCAGCTTTTGTCATATGGCCATCTCTGTACGCCATATAATTTCATCACATTTCCATCACACAGTACAACAGTATTTAAATTTCTAAAATTAATTAATTTATACAATGAAATATACTATACATTTTGTAACTAAATGTTAAACTGACTTGCGAGCCGCGTTAACAACCTAGAGGGAAAGGCCGACAGCAACACCAAGTCCCTGAAAGCCATGGTAGAGGACATCGTCGGCAGGAGGTTCAAGGACCTGAAGGCCGACGCGCCGGGAGGCAACACAACATCTGTGCGCATCAAACCACCGAAGTACGACGGCACGTCCAAGTTCGAAGTCTTCCGCCGCCAATTCGACACAGTGGCCAAGCACAACAAGTGGTCACCAGAGGAGGAGGCCGCAGAGCTAATAGCCAGCCTCCAGGGATGGGCCGCAGAAGTCCTGAACTAGGTCCAGACAGCGGTGGCGCCCAAAGACATCGGGGAGGCCCTGGAGAACCGCTTCGGGAACCACTGCTTGGCCAAGCCTACCGCAGCCATCTGAAGTCAAGAACGCAGCAGCCAGGGGAGACGCTGCAAGAGTTCGCCCTGGTAATTCAAAAGCTGGGCAGCAAGGCTTTGGTTGATCTTCCACATGAATTCGTATCCCGGGAAGCCGCATACATGTTCGTTGAAGGGGTACGAGACGTCGAGATATGTCAGCGCCTATTGCTCGGCAACTACAAAATCATCCACGAGGCGCTTACGGCAGCATTGAGGATGGAGGCGGCAAAGGTGACGGCTACTCCGGCGTCGAGAACAAAGAGTATCCGCTACACTGGAGAACGAAGACCAGCAGAGGGACGCCGGCAAAGACCAAGTGGCGTGTGTTGGGGGTGTGGCCAGCAAAATGGTTGTAAATATCAATATAATTATGTTTGAGTAAATATAAAATTGTAATACTGTCTCTTGGTATAGCACCTAGAGGCCAAGACATAAGAAATGCAGATTATATATTTTGTGTGTGGCCAGCCGGGACACCTGGAGAGAGACTGCTCACACCAGGGAGAGCAGCCGGAAAACGAGTAAAGGCCGTTGTGGTGAGGGGCACGTCTGCGCCATCACCACCATCCCCTCGAGTGACACTGCGCGCCGTCAGCCGGTGTACGGATGACAGCCTTATCACGGACTGTTGGGTGAGAGGGAAGCCGTGCCGCGTGCTACCAGACACTGGGACAACCGTGACCGTCATCAGATCTGACGTGGCCAAGGGTTTGCCGTCGAGGAAACCGAGCCGACCATACCAACTTGTGACGGCGTCGGGCGGCACCTTGCCCGTGGAGAGGGAGGCCCTGCTGCCGTTGACTTTGGGACGGAGTACCGTGCGTCAGTGGGTGTTCGTCGCGAAGTTGGCTGAGGAGGTGATACTAGGACTGGATGCCCTCAGGAGCCACGAGGCGACGGTCGACGTCGGCAGGAAGGTCCTGCGGCTCAATGGAGAAGAGGTCATACTCCGGCAACCCGAAGAACATCTGGGAATTTGCAGGGTCATCCTGAGGCAAGATGTGGTTGACACCGCGAGAAGCGAGGTGATGGTGACGGCGCAACTGGAAGGCCAGCGAACAAGGAACTTGATGCTGTACCAGAAGACGTCTGTGCACGGACTTTGTGTAGCCAGAATATTGTTGCCGTACCGAGAGGAGGTGCCGGTGAGACTGTTCAACCTAACGGACACTGATCACGACGTCTAGGTCGGGACGGATTTGGGGAAGTGCGAGCCTCTGGATGCGTAACACCAATCGATAAGACCCATCAGCTGGTGCCAACACAACACCTGGGGCTGGCTGGAACATTTAGTGGAGAGGGCGGCCGACCCCCTGACCGCAGAACAGCTGGAGAAAGTTCAACTGCTGAGACGATACCACCGCGTCTTCAGCCAAGGTAACAGCGACTACGGTCGCACTGACCAGGTGCTCCACCGCATCGACACCGGAGGCGCCTGGCCTATTGGCAACCACCAAGATGCATTCCACTAGTGAAACAACCGGCGGTACGAGACATGCTGTAGGACATGAGATCCAGGGGAGTGATCGAAGAGTCTGGCAGCCCTTGGTGTTCCACTGTAGTCTTGGTGATGAAGAACGGTGAGCTAAGCTTCTGTGTGGACTACAGGAAGCTGAACGCACGATCGACTAACTCCGACAGCGCTACTACTGGCTGAGGCTCCGAGCACACGCTGAGAGATGGTGCCGTCAATGTCATGTGTGCGTGGCGAGTCGCGGCCCCCAGACTAGGAGCCGGAGTCGCATGCAGCAGTACAACATCGGAGCACCATTCGAACGCATCGCTGTCGACATAGCTGTACCATTCCCAGGGTCCGACCGAAGCAACAAGTACCTGATGGTGGTCATGGACTACTTCACCAAGTGTTCAGAGGTGTGTACCATCCCGAACCAGGAGGCCATCACAGACTGCCTCGTGGAGCAAGTGTCTGCCGTTTTGGGATGCCGTTAGAGCTCCACAGCAACCAGGGCACCAATTCTGACCTGATGAAGGAGGCACTGGAAAGGCTCGGGGTTAACAAGACCCGCACAACACACCTACACCCGCAGTCGGACGGCATAGTCGTGAGGTACATCAAGACCCTAGAAGAACATCTGATGAAGGTCGTGGCCAGCCATTAGCAGACTGGGACGACAAGGTGCCACTGTTCCTGCTGGCCTACCGCTCGTCGACACACTACACCACTGGGATTACGTCAGCCAGCTTAATGTTCGGCCGAGAGTTACGCCTCCCTTGTGACCTGGCTTTGGGGAGCCCCCCGGAAGCGAGTATGTGGAGAACTTGGTGGACCGTCTCCACAACATGCACGAGATGGCTCGTCAGAACATCCAGATGGCGAGTGACCGCATGAAGACCCGATACGACTGGCAAGCCAACAGCCAAGGGTTCCAGCAAGGTGACTTGATCTGGTTGTACCGCCCTACCCGGACCAAGCGACGCTGCCCGAAGCTTCTGCAACCATGGCAAGGACCGTACCGGGTGGTAAAGAGGATTAACGACGTGGTCTACCGCATCCAGAAGGTGCCCCGAGGAAAGATGTTGGTGGTACACCTCGATTGTCTGGCCTGTTGCGATGGTGCTGTTCGGGACGACCAGCCTTGAGGAGGGAGCAGTGTCGTGAGTGCATAGTTGATTTGAAGCGGCGCAGGCAACGAGTTCAAAGAAATGGGCAGTGCAGTGCGGGGATAAAAGCTCACCGAAATGGTGGGGGGAAGGAGATGGATTTATGGAGAGTTTGTCTTTCTTCTAGCGCCGTCTTAATTGTTTGAGAACATTCTGGATATTGAGTAAGCTATAGAAAGAGAGCCGCCGGCCACCACTAGGGTCAGCTGTGTATGTGTATGTGTGTATAAATGTTTTCTTCACATGGAAAATAAATTCATTTTTATTATAACATGTTGTTGCCTAATATTATTAATCCTTTTTTATTGTCCCCTTTATACCCCGCCTTTGACTGCAATGGTTCTATCGGCAGCTCTTCTCCTTTGGAACACACTGCGATGGTGTTATCTCATAGACATTGAGTTGCTGGTACTTTAGATTTGTCTTTTTTAATCATTTGATCACGCACACATTCATAATCTTACTCATACTTCCAGACTCTGGGGAAAATGGGTAATCATCTTGGAGTAAAATCCCTACTCCCAGCTGGGAATCAAACCCGGGACCCCTCACACGGCAGGCAGGTGCTCTACCGACTGAGCTTTGGGGCCAGCTTGTTATTTATCCTTGGGAAATCCTAACAGTGTGGTATTTTCAAATTTTTACTGATGTAAGGCTAAAAACCTAGTTAGGCAATCTTGTACAAAATTTATTTCAAAATGATATTTTAATAAATATGATTTAAAAATATATCTTTTTTATTTAAAATACATTTTATACAGAAGTTTATTTTATTTAGTTTAACCTTAATTTTTTAATTAATTAAATTTAAAACTAAATATACAGAAAAATATCTTAAATTATACATATTGTAACGGGAGCGCTAGAACACCCTGTGAAAGCAGCTGGCAGCGGAAGGTAGGGGAGGTTCGGTTAGCCACACCTCCTCCTCATTTGTCTTGTGGTGGTGACAGACTGTGGTCAGGGAAAAAACATGACTGTGTCGCCTGTTTTCTCTACACCTGTTTCTCGATCTTTCTGTTACTAGAACAATCCTGTAAACACGAGAAACCGGCGATATTCCTATATAAAGAGAGTTACAGACAGACAGAGAGAGTTAGTTAGTGAGTTGAGTTGGTTTTGGTTTAGTCAGTCAGTGAGTTGGTTTTGTCAGTGAGTGAGGAGACAGTCGCAGTTCTTGGTGTAAGAGTTAGTCAGTGACGTGTTAATGAACGAAAGGGTTGTGCAACGGAAGACTGTACGTAACTTTGAATGTGTACCGGAGCTTACGTAACCGCGAGTACAGTGAAATTGTAACGGACGGACTGGTGAATTGTAACTGTGTGCAGCAAGTAATTCTGTGTAATTGGCAAGTGTTAAACTGTAAGTCGGTGGAAATAAAGAACATTGTTGAGTGGTGTAATTGGACTTTTCATTTCACGAACCCACAAAGTCACAATATAGTAATTATTTAAATTCCAATTATAAAATTCAACCAAAAGTTGACTCTTTCATATAAACTGAGTTGCCAAACTATGGGGGCCGCAAACAAGTTGTTAGATGATATGGGAGTCCTTGAGGCAGAAGAGTTTGAGAAACACTGGTATAGAGCACATAGTATATGAGTGTGAAGGGACAGAGTTATGGAGAAAAGAATGAATAAATGAGAAATGCTCAAAGCAGATAGAAAGGTTGCATTAATTAAAACTTTTAGTAAAGGCTATTAGAAAGTTGGAGAAAAAGTTAAAAAGAAATTGAATGGGCCATTAAAAAGAGAAGTGAATAAGGTATATTTTTAAGGGAAATTAATGTGTAGCTAGTAGGAGTTGTATAATAAATATGGTTAAGTTAACAGCCTGGACTGCACAGAACCATATTTCTTGTACTTATTTATTTGTAAGAAGCTTAGTACCAATAAATTAATTAAAAAGAAAACACTGTCAACAGTGAACTCACAAATATTACTAGCAACAGTGCTCCCTTTACTGTCATGTGCCTTTACCCCTCCCTTGCTTCAGACTAAGACTCCCTCCCGCCACTAGCTCAATCCGTACCTACTTAGAAGGGTAATCCATCCCTCTAGCTGAGATGTCAATGAACGAATAGTAAAAAGATTGGTAATTTGTTACAAACACCACATTATAGCTATTTAACTCAAAATAGCCTAAGTAACTTGATGCTTCTACCAGAGTACACCATGTACTCGAATTTCTATCTATGAAGTTACTTTCTCTGATATAAGAATTGTGAAAGTATTTCTTTATAATGTACTTATGCCATAAATTCACTTTCTCAAGAGGTACCCACTAACATTATACTAAAAAAAACTTTATTATTGGCTGCAGAAGCAGGATTATATATCAGAAGTATTGAAGAATTCAAACAAATAATCAAGGATTTAACAGAAATGGCTAATGCAAAAGTTGTAAGTTTTCAAGAGATCTAAGGTTATTTTACTTTCTATTATTTTAAAACAAGATATTGCATACAGGCACACACATGCATGAGCCTCAAAACCTGAGTTTCCAGTGACGTCCTACACAGAATATTTGGGTGGAATAACTTCCTCTTACATACTTTAGGTAGGTGGTAGTGAAAAAAAACAAGCATTTGGGTAAAAGTAGACCTAAAAAGAAAACAGACTGGTTTAATGTTATTTCTCTCTTTTGATGAAGAATGGAGCCAAATATTTTTTATACAGAATTCCAAAATACTTAAAACCCTACTTACCTCAAACACTAGAGTTGCATTTGGTGGGATTGTTGGAGGACTGCCACTTTCACCATAAGCATATTCCGGTTTGCAGTAAAGGACTGCCACCTCACCCCTCTTCATTGTAGCCACACCCAGGTCCCATGCTTTAATGACACTACCTGAGCAAAAGAAATTTGTTAAGTGAGACATCAGTAATTGCAGCATATTCCTTATGTAGGCTAATGTAAGTCCCTTGCAATTTACTTACATGCAACAAAAAGCTTATGGACAGCCTAAAAACACTAACCCAGCTTCCCAGCTAGAGTTAATGTCTGAACTGACTTTCTCTAAGACAGAAGAAATCATTCTATGTTTATGAACCAAATGTCAGGATTTGAAGTACAAAAAAATTCAAAAAAACAAACATTTATATATGCATATACTTTAGCTCAGGGGAAGTTCTTACGCCTTCTAGCTCATTATGAGATGTGAGAGGTCCTGGAAATGAAAAAGCTGTAACTTTACGCAACTCATGATTTACAGGACCACACCAGCTCTATGGGATTATAGTGGCAATGGTATGGAGGCAAATGCACTTGCAATGTCCATGCTGCCTTGCAATTTGATCTATTTCATACACACGTTGTATAAAGGTTTGTGCATCTGAACCAAAAGTAGCAACTTAGCCCTGGTTTGCATACTTGTATGTGGTATACCTCTAGAAGTAAGCCATAAGATGATGGCTGGTGTTTGTGTACAGAAGTTTGTTTAATTGCATCAAATGAATGCTGCAATTTCCCATCACTATACTGGTATTGGGTGCAATATATGACAAGAACTGGTTTTCATTTCACTGCTTAAATACTTGATAAGTCTTATTATAAATGAACAACACTTGGTACTTTTTTTTTTTTTTGTAATTTACGTCCTCCAACGTTAAGTCATATCGGACGATGAATGGAATGGATGAAATGATGCTCAAATGAGTCCGGGGTCCATGGAGCTTAGAGTTACCCGACATTCGTCTTACAGGATAAGGGAAAACCCCTGAAAAAACCTTATCCAGGTAACTCACCCTGACCGAGATTCGAACTCAGGACCTCTTGAACGTGAGGCAGACATGCTACCACCACGCTACCAAGGCGGGCACTTGGTACTGTCTACCCACCAGAAAGCAAGAGACGAATGAAGGGGAGAGAGGTTTGAACTGTTTATCTGCTCTGTTAGTGGCTCTGTTTACTAGATAAAGTGTGTGTGAGAGTGCATATGAATCACCATGTTGCCAGATCTAATGTTCGTTGCAGTAACTAGTGATAGGTATTATGCATGGGTGAGTTATGTGACAACACTTGCATACTTTAAACGAATCTAGCATCCTTGTCATTAGATGAGCATTAACACTGTGGGGACAGCAAAAGTGATTACGTTACACACTGCTCTAGCTTGCCTTCTTGTGCTGGGCAGACATAACTTATCCACAGAAATGGAGTTAGTCACCAACTGTATGGCCTCTATTAAATACCGGTGTACATAGCTTTGGTGATGGAGGGAAATAGTAAGCTATGTAGAAATATACAAAGGGCTCAGAGCAAGAGAAAAGTTTATAATATTTGGATTGCTTCACTGTCAGTAGCTTCATTTTTTCATAAAATACTTGATAAGCCACTTCTGAGTGGTAATCGTTGCTGTGCTTGGATTTTGACTTAAATACAAGTTTACTTTCCGGAACAAAGCCTGCATCTGCTGAACTAGCATGCAAAATAATCAGCCGAATGCCTTTGCCAATGGGAACCTTTAAACCCCCAGAGCTGCTGGATGCCTTCCAGCCTCTTGATTTGGCTGGTTCTTGTTCACTCAAGTCTCATCTAAAGGGGGTATGGCAGATAATCCCTCTTTCCATATATTGTGCATGGAGTATAGAAATACCATTCTTGGTGCAACAATGTCACTCTGTTCCAATAAAAATGTCCTGCTAATTATTAGTATGTTTGTACTTAAATCACATCCCCTTTAAGATGTCCAGCATTGAGGATTTCCCACCCTGAAAATTTTCACCTTTTCTCATTTCGAACACAACATTTTCGACTACTGGGTATTCTCCTCTGTTGCACATATCAAAAATAATGCAACCAACATTTTTGCTGAAATCGTCTAAATCAGTAACTTCCTTTTTGCGACTCCATCGCCTACCTGGCGATTTGAATATTGGGGCCCCATTGCTTTTAATGTTTTCGTTGGCTTCTCTTAAATAAGTTGCACTGTTCATAGCCCAATTCCACACATGTTTTCTGTGTTCTCCTGAGCTTTGGCAACACTGGACCCAGAACCACATACTACTTCACTGTTTATATTTCTTTCTCTCTTTTTATCCACAATAATTGTACATACAGTACACAATTTCTCTTGCCAATCTATGCTACACTTGACATACTGTTGTATCTTCCATTATAGTTCACACTAACAGTTCATTTCACCACTTATTTCCCAACAAACAAAAGAAAACTTCAAGAATCGAGTACAGAGCAGCTCTGCTTGTACACGGACACTTAAATGAAGCACATTGGCTGTTTAAGTCACGTGACACTTCCGAGTTTATGCACAACTAGCAGACAACCGCCTTCCTAACTGAATCAGCATCTAGCTCTTTAAAGATCTGATTATCACTTAAAGCCTGCTCTATTCCAATATTCCCCCTTGCACCTACTAGAAAATTAGCAATAAAATAACTTCTACAAATGTATATCTCCATTAGCAAAATAGATAGAGGAATATTTGAGTAAGTAGAGAAAGTCATATGAGTGCAACAGATCACATTTTTTCGTTTACAAATTCCACAAATGAACTAAAATACTATCAGAATTGTAACTGAAAATTCTATATTTTGTGAAGAAACTGAAGGTGGAATACAGAGAACAAATTTATTTGGGGCTGCGGTTAGATTTATCTCCAGTAACAATGCAGTCTAGGGAATATGTTATACTGAATGAACTGATGGAGAAAAACCAATGGCTGAAAAAATATTCACAAATTAAGGTCTACATCCAAGTTAAACCATCTAACACTGCCTGGACACACTGCATGAAACATAAGGATTAGACCAAATAACATTTTAGTAAACAATTCAAAATATTTTGTGAACTGCTGTGTGATATAGGTGCTGAACACTCAGGTCTTTTATTACAGTTAGTACTTTGCGGTTATTTCTTGGGCTCACTGCCGCCTGTCTGTGAAGCAGTCTTACTTCTAACTCAATAATTGTGCCCCACTTGCAGAAAAACGTATTAATGAAGACTTCCTGACTACAATTTTTACCAATATACCGAACAGGTTAAATTCTATTCACTGGAGCATAATCATACAAAAATTATCCATCTTTCAGATTAGAACCAAGAATCAGGCAAAAATGTATTCTATGCAAAAATATTATTCTGAAGATATTATACCACTATTTTCCTTCATGTATTCAATCCCTGCAACAACTACTAATGTTGAAAGAAGAAATGAAAATCTGCTTGACAAAATACTCAATAGAATTACAGAAAAATATTATAATATGTGACAGTAGACAAACTTTGTACATTAAGTGGGTAATCAACACTTTCATTTAAACAACAAAGAAGCAAAACCGCTGACAAACATTCCAAACGATTTAAAACTAAAAACTAAGTTCTAGCTAGCATATGAGAGAGTTCTGGTGTAGTTATAAAATAATATTCAGCAATTATGGGAAAAAAACTCAAATTGGTATCTTAATTCTATGTATGTGGTTTTTCTGGCATAGACAAATTAAGTTTAAGCAAAGCTAAGCTTAACACCCAAAATTAACTGTGCATGGCAATTTCTAAAATACTTAGATATGTATTAGACGTAAAGTTTTCTTGTCATTAGAATTAGTATGGCAGATGCAAAATTTAATGGTTGTTGGCAGGATGTGCTGATTAGCACAATATCCAATCAAATGCTTGTTTATGTTTACTTGACAGCTACAGTAATATCCTATGAAGTGTTTTCATTTCGTCTTGTTACTGTGTATAGCTTCTACCTGCCCTTTGACATATGGCTATGTCGCGCTTCACAGCTAGTGGTCAACATTCAGCTGCCATTATATTTTGCGTCTGCCATAAAACCAACAGTCAGCTTTCATTCATTTGATTTTATAATCATTTTGTTTTTAACAAGTCATAGCAAAGAAATTAGAAAACCTTTGCTATTTATAAATAATAGTAGTTCAGGTCAAGGACATCACACACAAAGGATTTGGAAATCCCTGCACCACTACTTTCACTTGTTTGTATGCATAGCCAAAAGTTCTTTCCTTGAACAGTTACTTTCAGGAGAGGCCCTCCAAAATTCCTGCTAACTCTAGCAAAAGCATTCTATTTGGGGAAGAATGAACATGTAAAGCCTGAAGATTTCAGCTCAGTTAAAGGAAACTCATTCCTGCCTTGAAAGATCTGGAACTGACAAATGCCTCAAATAACTACATACAAATGAGCACACTTAGCATTGTCCCCATGGTCTAGGGGTAACACAATAGCTCTGGTGCACAGTGTCACAGATTCAAACCTGGTGGAGGGTGATGCATTAAAATCCTCAGCATTGGAAGTAAAGTCAGTGGTCCCATGTTATAAGTTTAAAGCACATAAAACAACTATTCTACAGGCCTCTGAGCAAAATTAAGCAGTCTTCCATGCCCCATATACAATGGAAAGCTGAGGACCATGGCAGTTAAAGAGCATCCACTGTTATTCCAGTGGAGTCACATGTAAAAGAAGCCACTTTTATTGTTAAAAACTGTTGGACCCCTTAACAAAATATACTTCATGTCTGCTTCAGGGTAATCAGCAATGGAGACTAAAAGTAAGGCCAGAACAAACTTAAGGGGATTTGGTTTTTTATAATTATATTATTATTTATAAAAACGAAAAACTGCCTCCTGAATTTACAGGTGACCAATATGGACAAGGGGAACAGAAAGAATTAAAATGCTTACAAATAGTAGTAAAAATTAAGCAATACATTAACAAGAAAAAGAGATCACATTATGTATATTGAATGTAAGTATGATAAAATGACACTGAAGCATGGAGGCAGCTTGAAACTATATTAATGTCTTAAACAGGAGAAACTACTTCTCCTCCCACATTACATGTCCAATATCTTTTTCCAGAAGAAAATAGCACTGTAACTAACCATTTTTTTTAATAATTCACCACTGCAATGCAAACTAAACAATGCAGTAAAACTGAAGTCTCAGAGAGAAGAGAAACAAAACAAGAAAATACTGAGACTAGTAGCACTGAGCAGGAGGGGGACTGCAATACATAGTTTCATAGACTGCTGATTCAATGATGGCTAAAAATTAGTAGTTCATCGTAACATTCTTGCAATACTGATACAAGCCAAAAAATATACTTTTTGCATCAGAAGAATGTAATCAACAGAATAAGAACAGAGGAAGATGGCAGTTCATTGGTCCTCTTGTTCCCGTTTCTTCCTACCTCCTGCTCTTTTTTTCTCACTTTTTTCCTACCCCCCCCCCCCCCCAGCTGTGTGCCTTCCATTCCATATCCAAAATCCCATGTTTCTGATTAATGACTGCTATTTTAAGCTAGCAAATGTTAACATTTATGCTAATGAATTACAAAAAGATCAGATTTTTTCATAATTCTCTTTGCATCTTTTAACTGCATTTTCTTTGGACCTTTACTTATTACTGTAATGGTACAATTTCAGAATTCCTATTACAGTGATACCAGCAAAGCTTTTCAGATAAATATTCAAATCTTTGATGACAGAGACTCATATGGCCTTCTGCACTAATCTGAACTTAAGCTGCAGTTAGTAAACCTGATTGCTTCTCTTATGCTAAAACACAATGCTTCACCATTAATTAAATCCCATAGCTAATGTAAATATTTCAAATTAAAATTCTAAGTGTGAAGTATACAAGTTTCTAATAACTGCGATATCAAATTGCAAACGGTACTGGGCCACGCCGTGTCTGAATAGTTAGACTGCGGGCTCTCACCAATCAGTGTTACCAACTGCGGTGCCACATGTAGTAAAAGCAGGCATTAAACACTACACATTTTCACGTATATGGTACTGGATAAAAAATATCTGATTTTTATTTCGTAAAAAACTGGAGACAAATATTACAATAAACTA
This sequence comes from Mantis religiosa, assembly GCA_030765055.1. Classification (NCBI taxonomy): domain Eukaryota; kingdom Metazoa; phylum Arthropoda; class Insecta; order Mantodea; family Mantidae; genus Mantis; species Mantis religiosa. The sequence goes on along the minus strand of CM060948.1, from coordinate 283,915,310 downwards.
TAACTGTGACAAACTTCACTTGTTTGAAAAACTGAAGGTTCCCCAGGACTAGTTCATTTGCAACTTTAGCCAGGTTATTTCTTATTGTTACTGCCTTATTACAGAAATAAACAAGTATTTGCTAAACTAGTCCTGGAGAATTTATAATTTTTCAAATACATAAGTGAAGTTTGTCACAATTATTATATTTTATTGTAATATCTCATAAGTAGCACTCACATTAGTTTCCTTAATCTTTCTTTTAAATGGTTATTCATTTCATGTTAAGATAAACATCTTATTGCTAATTTTCCTGTAAGTGTAAGGTCAACATGGAAATATAACAGGCTTTAAGCAAATAATGTTAAGAATTGGTGGCTATGTGCTGGCTTGACATTCCATTCTCTTTGTCAGGTCTAGGGATTAAAAAAACGAACGACTTGCCATTTGAGAAAGTATAAAGTATTGGAAAATATAAACAAACAAGGAATATTTCAGAAACCTTCAGTACACAAAAAATGTAATAAGGCAGATTGTGCTATGTGATCTAAGCTTTAATGTAGTAAGATTTTGTGTAGCACTTTAACAGTTATTCAAAAGGCATTCAAATTGAAGAGGATTTGTGTGGAAAATCCTCAAAATTTTAAAATAAACATTTCATTTGGCATAAAAATATCTTGAATATATGAAATATTAAGCCATTTTTGAGAAAACCAAAATTTTCAAAGGGTAAATCTGAGATGAGATGATTTTCTTGACCTCTTCGAGTCACATTCTTGGAAAATTGTAAGTTCAAATACCAAGTCTGGCTATACTCATCCAAACCTTAGCCTACACACGGCTAGTGTGGAAGAAATGATTATTTCTACCAAGTTTGGTTATGTGATATTTGGAGGAATTCAGTAATAGTGATGTCCAAATTAATTCACAGCCCTATTTTTAGTCAGTTTTTTCACACTTCATTACTCATATTTTAATTTTTTGTGGGACTAGTTTTGGGAGCTGCTACTTTCATTTTAAACCTTGACAGTCCAACCAATTACCACATGAAAAGAATACACATTAATTTGATAACATTTCTGTATCCACCACCTGAAAACAGGACTGCATCATCACTGCAGATGACTAGCTGTAATGACACAAGCTTATATATTTAAACAAACAAAAAAGACCTAACCTAACTGAAAATAAGAAAAGCACTTGACTTTTATTTATTTTCAGTTCAGTATAGTGTTAAATACACAAAAGAACCATGTCATATGAATTTATACAGATTGTATGATACAAACAAGGTACTTAACTAGACTATTAATAAATTATTCCACACTATTATAGCCTTTATCATTTGTTTACATTCTTTCCTAATTTCAGTATACAAAAGTTTGGCTTATGACATGAAGTATTCTTATTTCCTCATTTTATTTTAAGTCTTTATATTTGTATATCTAATGTAAGTATTTTATTGATTTTTTATCTTCACTGTATTATAACTGTATTAATTTGTATTCTATTTTTGACTTTGTCTATTGCTGTAATAAGCTTAATGACAATAAAATATTATTTATTTATTTATTTTAAGAACACAGCTATACAGGTTGTGTGATATAAATATAATACTAACTTGCTTTAATAAATCCATACACACTAATAATACGTCATGCAAAACAAATATTTGTTAAAAACATAATGTGGTACCATTACTGGCATGGGAAGTGCTAAAATATTACTGAAAAACTGTGAAGGTAAAAGAATGACTTTTACTTAGTTCGTTACTTTTAGGGCAGACATTACGTATGGAAAAATGGCCTTTTAACTTATTTCTATTTTAAAAGCAACAAATTCACACCACTGTGCTTCAATAAATTTGTCATTATTTGATTGTTCTCACATTTGCAAAGTATACATAGGTGTATAATTCATTTATTTTAATGGATGGGAACAGGTAAAACAATTTTCATTGAAACGAATGTTATTTGTTGATAAAGTGAACAAGCATATTGGAAAATATGCACAAAAACAAGTTTGTCATTCAGGAATCCAGAAAACATGTATCAGGTGAAGTACACTCACTGTAGATATAACAGTTGCAATTAGGTTTGTAATGAAGGCAGCTTTATCGGTTAAGTTCAATATGAGTAATGGAATTTTTACGAGTTGTAATGCACATATCGCAAAACCACAATATTTACACTAATCAACAAATATAGCAAAATATATAGAGGACCTTAAACCGCAAAGCATAGTCAGGATATTCAGGGCCATAAACCACAAAGTATCAAGAGATGATTTTATATAAGCAAAAGAGTGTAGGAGTTGCAGCCAAGCGAAGCGATGGAAAAATGTAGCCAAAGTATCAGTGCAATAAATCCCAATGATTCTTGATTACTCATTAAATGAAGATTTCTATGCACCACTAACTTGAAATCCTTAATTTGTCTTTCTCTAGCTTTAGCAGCAGTTAATCTTACAAAACTGAAACTGTTTTATTCATCAACAAGCCCAAGAAATGATATACATAATGATTATATACATAAGCCATAGTTTTGCAACTAGAAAGCCTAAATGAATTGCTGATGATAACTGTTAAGTACTTTAAATCCACAACACATGGTGATAAGAGGGTACTCACATGGTGCGAGAGATATTCCACCTTCAAGCACAGGTGGAGGAGTCAATGGCTAGCATATGTGTAGTAGTGGCAGATCCTACTTGATTTGTCTGAGGGGAGAATGTGAAGTGCTTTGGAGACCAACTTGCCCACCATTGCCCAGAAACTTTTCAGAACAGTGCACAGGTAAATGGTAATTTCCATCACATTGTTTCACAACTGTTATAACTTTAACCAGATTGGATTCCAAGCCATGCATTAGTACTAAACCTGTTTCAATTTTACTCTTCTTTCTTACCTTTCCCAAGGTTAAATTCGAAAGCCTTCCCTCTATCTCTGCTAGAATCAAATTTCGATCCATCAGTCAATGTACCCACATAATGGACTGAAACTTTGCTTCCCGGCGCAGGTGTGTCAGAGCCAGAGCCTTCCTTAATTATTTCCTTTAATACACCTCCATCCTTATCAGGTGTTACATCGACCGCGTCAGCACCAAGCATTCGTCGATTTGTAATATCATTACAAGAATTGCCTTGTTCAGCAGTCATATCTGTAAAGTTATGTAAAAACGTTAGTTACTTTTAGGCTTTCAGAAGCCGCTTGCGACTTAATACTGTGGATCAGCCGCTTCGACTCCTGTACTTTGACTACGCCCTCCTCTACAACGTTCTAGAAACTGTCATAAAGAATATTCTGGTATGTACCTGCTACTAAATGGTTCGCCGATGTACACAAAGAACAAGACGGTACAATGAAAATTATCTAATGTGTAAATAGCCCGATAACTCCTACGTTTCAAGAACTTATTTAAATACAATCACACTTTCCTTAATCTTTACCGAGCTATAAAAGAGCCTACACCAGTCAACTATCACCACTCTTCTTTCGCGCAACTTCTATAGCACAGTTCCATAATGTTCGTATCCCTTCCGGTCGCGGTAAACAGAACAAATCCCAATGAAGACCCACAGGTTTAATGGTAAAACGGATCTAATTTACAAACTTATTCTATTGGCTTCCATTTCTAGCGCTGAACCCTTAATTTTTATATCTACTTTCAACTTTCCAGGATTTTCTAGAAAATATCCCGAATGTTTTTGTTCATTACACAGATTAAGTACATGGATTCACTATCTCGATCCGTTAAGGACCTATCCAAAACAGTCGATTTTTGCATCGATACGAGATATGGGAGACAATACCAAAAGGAAACTGGCGCACAGACAAAGCTCAAAGCACAGGCTCAAAGTTTCATCTAACAACTGATTGGATAGGTGTCTTTCTTTCCTACAGTCTAATTTTTAAAAGAAAATACGGAAGGACTTCTGTGTCTCCACGTGGGGAACTGCAATGTTGCCGAGAAACAGATGGCAAATTATTCATACCCTCCTTATCAGTGGCAGCTCGAGTATTTAAAATGTGAATGTTCACAAAACCTACACTTAAAATGCACACTAGCACTATCTGCTACAACCACCGCCGCCAGCACCACAACTACTACCACTACCACCACTACCAAGAGCCAAGCAGTTCTGACAAAAATGGTCACTCAGCATTGAAACATTCTTTCTTGATATCTCCAATAACTTAAGCAAACTTGATATATCGTTCCTTTTCATGTGAATAATTGTATTTACAATGTGTAATATGTACACTAATTTAACTAACACCAAATTTATATTTTGTACACGTACTCCATGCGTCCATTTTTGAGATGCGCAAAATTTTTCTATCACTAGATGATTGAAGTATTTTATACTGTTGACCAGTTTCTTCTCGGTAAGCAAGCATTGCCAGTGCTGAAAGTCGAACTTCTGTCATCGTGTTCCGAGTAAAGATCGTTATTTCTTTCATTGTTTAAAATCACCTTTCTGGTTCGGACGTAGTCGTGGATGCATTAATAACTATCTTCGGTAACTCCGATAGCTGTGGAAAAGTTTCGTCGCTGAGTCCGCTTTCTTTTATGAGGTGCAGTGCAGCTGAAGAGCTCCTACAGCGTTTATTATATCACGCCAGTTGTACAATACTTGAAGTTCTGTTTTAAGTTGTGACTTGAGCAACTATGGATAAATTTCAGTAACTGTGGCGAGGTCTTCTTCGGGAAACTCTTCGGAGAATATCTGGAAAGAAGCGACATCAACTAGTTTCGAAGCCATTAAATGGTTGGTAAACAAAAATCTATAATTTCCATGGTTAAGTATAGCGTCACATAGTTTTTAGCTTCCGAAATTTGAGTTTTTGCCTCTTTCTCTTTCAATTTTCCGCAGCCTCGTGTCTGTAAAACGTACAGTTCAATTTTTAAAAGCAGATACATGGCAGCTGTCGAGCAAGGGACGCGAAGGTTAAGCGGGGAAGGTCGTTGCTATAGAAACGTAAACAAAAGTTGCAAGATTGGTTCCAATGGTGAATCACGTACTCCTCAGGCCAGTTATCGCTAGTTGTGTTGCAGGAAACAGAGTTTGTTTGCGTGTTAAGTTGCATTGTTGTCTACTTTGTAAAAACACAATTAACATACGTTGTTATGGAAGCAAGACGTAGTGGTAGTAGGATTAGAGATAGACCGAGGATTCATGGCCCAAGCGAAATATCAGCTTACGGTCGGGGTGTTATAGTCAAGCTAGAGAACTTGTCTATTCTCTTAGGGAATTCTTTGAACAGAAGGGGCCGCGCCGTGGCGCAGTGGTTAGACCGCTTGGCTCTCATCAAGGCGACCCGGGTTCGATCCCAGGCGACCGCAAAGTGAGATTTGTGCTGGACAACACGGCGCTGGGGCGGGTTTTCTCCGGGATCTCCGGTTTCCTCCGCCATCTCATTCCACCGGTGCTCCATCTTCATCTCATGTATCATCAGTGTCATCGCCTGCGGTGCCGTATGTAGTAAAAGCGGGCGTTAAACACTACACATTTCATTTCATTTGAACAGAAGGACGGGAATTTGCTTCTTATAAATCAACCGCTTATTCCTTTCAACCAAAAACGACAGCCCCATGTCAGTAAATATGTTTGCATGTATAAGATTTCCTATGGCTCAAAATTCAGGCATATCGGCGGGTTGACATGAACATGGCAATTGACAAAGTCGTAAATAATAGTATATTGCGATACTAATGTGGTAAGCACTTTATACGGAACGAGGAAAGCTTTGAAAAAATGAGGTGCTTGTACCGAGCTTTTTCTGTTTCCGAGATTCCGTTATGTGCTTGCCACATGTGTACTGAATGTTATTTTTTGCACTATGTGTATTTATCTCAATCTGAATTTTAGAAGCTAAAATATTAAATAAAATATTAATAAATATACTTGAAGGTAAATTTTTAGATTTTAGAGCGTGCATCGCCTATATGTGTTCCGATGGAGAAATACTTACAGCCCTAGTGCGGGAATGTCAAATTACGGTGCATAGCAACAATAACGGTAACTATGGAATATTAGCTCCACATTGCAAAAACTATTTAAAAGAACTCACACATGTGGCGACACTAAAACGCCGTGAATGTGTGAACAACTTATTTTTGTTATTAAAGTAGGCTAATACAGACTAACTGTACATTTATTGAGGTGAGATAGCCTCGAATCCTTGTTCATGTTTTGAGTGTTGAGAGGATAAAGGGGATCTGCGTTACTTCTTATCTACTGTTGGGCATCATTGCAGAACTCCACGTGGAGAAACAGATGACCTTCACGTATCTTCTTTTAAAAATCAGCCTGTTGTGTTTCTGATTACCTGCACAGCTGATTTGAACTAACCTAAGTAACGTCCTGCTTTTAAGATATCAACTTGGTTCACTTGTAGTAATTTAAATGGGATTTCCGCTTGAGGCATTATTCTGTAAAATTCTAACCAGAAGAGGAATGTAGGATCTTCCCAGGCTGCCACGAGAGCGCTGAACCTACGTCTTGTTTTGCCATCAATATTTTCCAACTCACTAATTTCTTATATATATATATATATATATATATATATATATATATATATATATATATATATATATATATATATATATATATATATATTCGATGAAGCGTTCTTTATTTTCATAGAGTATTGACGAAGGAAATGTTGCAGACCTAATGTGTAGCAACTGGTCTAGGAATTCTTTCTGTGCTCAATTCTGCCTAGCATATTGGTTCTTAGACAGGATCTTGGAAAAAGGGCTGGAAATCCTGAAAGTGTATATAGTAAATTAAATCCTTGAAAAGCTGCTTATAGCGGCCGCCTTCTGCAGAACCAAATTGCACTGATTGTTATAGCAGTGTATGTAATATGTAGAGTTAGGACTTTTAGGACCTCCGCGGGAGAACACAGTTAAATGCTACGAGACGTAATAAAACCTTCGCCATGCGTCAAAACGCTCAGGGCCGTATAAACACTGCACGCACTGAAGTTAGTGACAGAGTGACGGAGCTTGGAGACAGTGATATTTTCCCTGACAGTGAAGAACATAAATGTCAGAAGCACGTAAACGCACGATGGACAAAGAGTTAGCAAAAGATGATATTTTCACACAGAAGGGAGCAAATATCCAATTCAAGGTATGCTATGAAGAAATTAAGGGCACTAATCCCAAATGGCTGAGACAGCACTGCAACACTAAGAATCATCAAGCAAGGATTTTAGCAAGAACAGAGGTTGAAGAACAATCAGGGCCAAGTGTAACTTCACCGTCTCAGCCCTAATTTTTCAGGACTTGTGTAAGATGATGGTGTGTGCAAATATACCGATGCCCACAGAAGAAAATACATAATTTAGGCACTTCATACAAAAGTATACTAAACGAGATCCTCCTTCTCAACTTTACTTAAACGAGAATTGCCACAATGTTATATTGAGTCATATCGCAAATACATAAAAGAATGGATGAAAATGTGGATTTCTATTGATGAAACCGAAGATGCTGTTGGCAAAGGTGTTACAAATGTCGTCGTGGGAATGCTATTGCCAGACAAACCAGGAGAAACATTTTTATTAACATCAGAAATTAGTGCAAAGGTGAATCATGTAACAGCTGCAGACATATTTAAAACAACCATGATGTTGTTGTATCCAGAAGGAATAAATATGGATAATGTACTCATTTTCATCACCGACGCTGCAAGATATATGATAAAAGCAGCCAAGGAGCTTCAGAACATGTATCCCAACATGCTGCATTTGACCTGTCTGGCGCACAGGCTCCGTCGTGCAGCTGATGAAATTCGCAGAAGTTACAGTGATGTAGACAAGTTCATTGCAAACTTAAAAAATATATTTTTGAAAGCTCCAAGCATTAAACTTAAATTTAAAGAAATGGGACCTATTGTCCCATTATCTCCCCAGCCGGTTACAACTCGTTGGGGCACCTGGCTAAATGTCGCTATGTATTATGTGGATCATTAAGATATAGCTGCTGAAATTCTTAATGTGTTTGATAACGAGCAAAGTTCTGCAGTACGAGCCGCTCAGTCCCTCATTTTAAGCAAATTACACCAAGATTTCCGCTTCATCACAGTTTTCCAGACTTGTCCAAAACCATTGTTCAGCAAGAAAAGAGAGGTAATAAAATGCCTCATGCCATATTACTGATAGAAGAACTAGATCCACAGATAGATTCGGTAGCTGCTGGATTTGTTATCGATAAAATAAAAAACAAAATGAAAACCGTACCTGAGAAATACCAAGGCTATTTTAAAATGGTTAACATTAAAAATAATTTGCAAGCTCATAAGGAAACTGCGCTTACAAGGCAATGTGATCTGCAGTATTTTATGTTTTCACCTGTTACATCATCTGATGTCGAGAGAAGTTTTTCATTCCACAAATATTGCTTCAGTTGCAGAAGGAGGAAATTTGCCTTCGAAAAGTTTAAAATGTTTGTTGTTATATGCTGCGATACGGTGAATATTTAAGACTATGCATTTATTTTGTATTGCTACAGCAATTCATTTTACTTTATTATTCAAAATGTGTTTTGCTATACATCTACTTCTGCTGAATGTTTCTGAAAACTGTGACATAATTTACATATTGTTTTATTAATACAGTTTTTAACCACATTAGTATATTTCTAAGCTGGGGTATACTGTTTACTACTGGAGTTAAACAACACCCCTCTTCCTATACTCACAGTATGCACACACAAGCAGCCAAGTCCTAGAAGTCCCAACTCTAGTAATATGCATGTGGGTACACCGCACGTATTCTTTCTTGCACTCCATTTGCACTACCACTGATGGCAGCAGCACCATAATAACACTGACATATTGATGTGTGTTTCTGTTCTCCGAAATGTTTCAGCAATTCTGTGCATATTAAACCAGATATGACATCAGTATTTTTTGCAACAGGATTGAAAAAACAGAAATGCTCTACAGCAGATCCGCGTATCTCGTATCCGTACACAAGACCGATAGACACGTCCGTCATTTTATCGGCCATGACCGCTTAGTAGTGAGGTGCTTTTATTTCTTATGATACAACTTCTCTGCACACCTCAGCATATGTTCTAGAATGTCATTCTGCACTGTCTTTGAAGTTCCTCTGAACCTAGTAGCGTTTTATAACTGCTCTCTCATTGCAGTATCAACATAACTACAAAATTAACTAGCCCACGAAACACGCCCGGATTTTTAGAATCCTCACTCTCTTTATGGCCGCGCAGTGCTAGCTCAAAAGCCCCATAAAATTGTATACAATCTATTAGCCTAGAAATAATGTATCCTCATATCAACTTGCTCATTGTGTCGCTTTACTGACAGTATGTAAGCGCTGTCCAGCTAAGCATTAATATTCACACGACCAAGCACGGCTAACTGAATACATGCATCGTTATTGGAGTGTGAATCCCCATGCTTTTTATCTTTTCACTAAGATGTCGGCACATCCTACCTTTGTCCAATGACTCACTTAGAGCTAAACATAAGGAACGGAAAGCAAAACATCGCATTTTAATACTGCAACCGCATAGCCATTTACAGTTTGTGTATACATTGTTGTTTAATCTGCGCCTGTAGTCCCGCTTCTGATTTTCTTAAAATGCTCAATTGTCAAATTGAGCTGCTGATGTTCTGGTCTATTTATTACAGCTTTTTCTTCGTAAGTCAGTTTATCGGCTTTACTTCTTAAAATGGAATCCACCGAGTTCAAAGCTACCTCTTGAAAGAAGTTCAACAGTCAGAAAGATTCGAAAACCTCGTGGTCGGTCGCTGCAACCAAACAAATAACAGTTGTTTGGCGCTAAAGCACTAAATTTCTAAGTTATACTTGATGGACTAGGGCAGAGCTTCTTAAAGAGTTGACCGCGGACCCCCCAGCGGTCCGCAAGAGGATGTCAGGGGATCCGCGAGTGGTCCCTTAAGTTATAATTTGAACTAAAGTTATAGTTATAACTAAAGTTAAAGTTATATTTGAACTAAAACTATAGAAAACGTAGAATTGTATTTACTGAAGAATTTATCTACTCGGTGCCGAACTACATACGTTTTACTTTAAAAAAATAGGCAGCTGTGTCTTAACGATGTAATGCAGCAGAAAGGTGTAATCAACGTAAAAGTTAGGGGGGTGTAGTGCAGCGTCGCAGACGTCCTGGGCGTCAGCTCTTAGCTGCGGTGTGTGTGAAGTCAATCTAGCCTGCGCGTGGAGGTCTGAGTCAGCGCTGTCACTGGCGCCGGCTACACGAAAGCACGCACAACAAACCAGTAGTTCTCGCTGCGTTGAAGCCAGTGATGATAGTGTTCGATTGTCCTGAAAGTTTGTAATTGTGAATCGTGAGAATTTATTCGCGTCGTTCAACATGAATAGTTGGTTACAGAGAGGATCAATTAATAACTGGCGATCAAGAGGCAAGTTGTGGTAGTGAGCCTACTAGTTTAACTAGCTGCTGTTCTGCCGAATTGCGAAAAGTAAAATTGTGGAAATACAGCTAAGAATATTTAAGTTTCGGATTAGTTCCAGCTGGAACTGAAGATGAACAAAAGCCTCAATGTGTTTTGAGTTATGATGTACTGTCCAATGACGCAGTGGGGACTGCTAAGCTGCGAAGACAATTAGAGACGAGGCATCCGGATTGAATTGGTAAGACACTTGATTATTTTAAAATAAAATGTAAATAGATGAAAATGAGTAAATATACATTAGAAAAAATTCTACTGGAACCAGTAGTGAAAACGCAACACTAGCTTCCTATGAAATAGCGCTACTCATTGCTAAAAGTGACAAGCCTTATAACATTGCAAAGGAATTAATATTGCCAGCAGCTAAAAACATGTGTAGCATAATGATTGGTGACTCAGCTGCCAAAGAGCTGAACACAGTCTCACTATCAAATGATCCAATTAAACGTAGAATTGTTGATATGTCTCGATATCCTGGACCAGCTAATTATGAGGTTAAAGTCAACAACAATGTATGCTTTACAACTTGACGAAAAAACTGATTTCACAGACAAGTCTTATTTGTTACCTTTTATACGTTACGAACACGAGAAAGAGTTTGTTGAAAACTTATTGTTTTGTAGGTAAGTCTGGCATAACACTGCTGAGGAAGTCTTTAGGACACTTGATGGATTTATTTCAGAGCAGGATCTTCAGTGGAAAGTTTGTTTAGGCGTAAGCATCAACGGAACCGCAACGATGTCTGGACACATCACTGGATTGAAAGCTCGATTTCAAGTTGTCAACCCTGAGATTAAGTGGACACATTCCTCAATACAGAGAAAGGCGTTGGATGTAAAAGAAATTCCGCCAGATTTGTGGGAAACATTAGAAGAATTGGTTAAAATTGTGAACTACATTAAAGCCCGTCCTTTTAACTCGCAGATATTCAATAAAGTATGTGAAGAAATGGGAAGTGAACATAAGCAACTGTTCTTGCACTCAGACGTTCGCTTACTTTCTTGTAGAAGTGCTCTTTTGAAATTTTTTGAATTGTGTGATAAAGTGAGGCTGTTTTTGGAGACAGCAGCACGAAAAGTCTTCCCTCAGCGAATGACTGTGTGACTTTGAATGGTTGTGCAAAGTGGCATATATAGCCAGCACTTCAATGAACTAAGCCGAAAATTGCAAGGACCAAAACCGGATGTTTTCATGGTTCATGAGAAAATTGAAGCAATGATAGTAAAACCTCAATTGTGAAAAAGTCGTGTAGAAAGAATTCCTTGGGCTCCTTTCCTATTTTTGGAACAATTTCTGACTTCATCAGAAGGAACTTTCACTAAAAAATATTGAATGATCCATCAAAAACTTTGAGAAAGTACCTTCCAACACCGGCAGATAATCAGAATTAGTGGATAAGGTATCCTTTCCAGAAAAAAGACATAGACAGCATTGATAGCCTTTCGGAAAAAGAACAGGACCAACTAATAGTTATTTAACAGCCAAGGATGGAAGGTTATATACCAGGAAATGAACTTGCAAAATTTTAGTGTCTGGTGCATAGTGGATTTAATGAACTTGCTACCAAAAGCATATTGTGCCCTTCCCAACCACCTATGTGTGCGAGCAAACATGTTCAGTGTTGTGCAACATCAAGCCATTGAAGAGAAACGACTTGAAAATGTAGAAACTGACTTAAGAGTGAAAATCGCGCTTACCTAAGTTTATTAAGCAAAATAAAAAAGTTGCATTGTTCACATTAATGCTTTCCAATGAACAAAGTTTCAAGCTTTTCCCACATAAACAGACTTTTCAGTAATCCAATACTAGCTTTGTTGAAATGTTCAAATGGTGCATTCAGAACATTATGAATAACCCTCTTATATGTATAAAATGGTTTCTTTACTTTGAAAATCAATTCATTTTTATAAGATGTTGTGCGTAATGTTATTAATCCCTGGGTAACACAAAGAGTACCGTATTTCTAATTTTTACCGATGTAAGACTTAAGTTAAATAAAAACCTAGTTAGGCAAACTTGTATAAAATTTACTTAAAAGTGAAAAACTTAAATTATACAGTTATACAATTGAAAATTATGATTTTTAATTTAAAATACAAGTTCATTTTATTTAGTTTAACTTGAGCATGTCTCCTCTGGTTAACCATCTAACTTCAGTGTGGTACGAAAGGTCTTCATGAGAAAGCCCTAAATCTTCCAGTACTTTACAAGGACTGTTTCAAGGACTTTTATTTTATTTTATTTATAGTCTGTATAACTATGTCCATTAAAGGTTTCATATTTAGTATTTTTGGGCATAATGCTTCCTGGTGTATTATACAATTAAAACATTTTATGTTATTGTTTATTCCCAATTCATTTAAATAACGTTTCACGCTACCAATTAGACCGTTGTTTTCACCAGTCATATTTCGAACCCCATCTGTTACTGTGATACAAGATTCTTTAGATTCAGTTTACTTTCTTATACGCATTTTTAAATGCTTGAAATAATTCTGCCCCTGTTGTATGATCCCTAAGTGGAATGACCTCAAGCATATAGTCTTGTATCGAGAGATTGTTAGTAACTCCACGAATGAAAATTACTAATTATGCTGTGTCAACGTTGCCAGTGCTTTCATCCAACGCGAGAGAAAAAGGCTATAAATTCATGGACCATGTTTAGTATTCTTTTTTTTTTTCTTTCCTTTTCAATTTTACGTCCTCCGACGTTAAGTCATATCGGACGGTTTTTGGGGGTTATTTAATCTAAATTATGTATATTTCTCTTTATGGTTCGTGGTGATAATGCAACATTACTAACTTTATAATGTTGTTCATTGCACATTATGTTGGCACCTTTACTCACACAATTTTTAAATGAAATTTCCATCACTAAAACACCTCAGTGCCTGAGCAATCTCCAAAGCAACAGCATAACTGGCGTGAAGTTATAATATTTGAATTAATATTAGATGTAGTATCTGAATATTACTCTTTGAGCTGTTGCAATTGGTTACTCCGATCTCGACTTGAAGAAAATAACCTCAGTGTTATGCTACATTAATTCGTAGCGTAAATATATAAATACAATGCTGACCTGTCATTGTGTGGTCATCTTTATGGCATGTATCATAATGTCGCTTGATATTATATTGACGAATGCCTCTTTGATCTTTAGAGCAGAATAAACATCTTATGACGCCTTCTTGTGCGTAACAAAAATACTTCTCCCACAATTCTTGAAACGCACGTTTTCGCACAGCCACCTTTGACTTTGACAGAGACATGTTTAGACGTACAGGTAAATACGACAGGACAGTCAGCCCGTGATCGGTATGTATGTACTACCAGTGAAGAATGTAAGGGGTGGGGGAGACAGCGTCGCCCCTGATACGTCATAGTTGCCCAGCCTCAGCGAGTACACGTTTGCCGAAGCCCGGGTAAGAGCGACTAGACGGAAACCAGTAGATCCGTGGTTCAAATTCCGACCATGGCATTGAATTTTTCATGTCGACTCTATCAATCCAATACCTTAGTCTGTATATGGCTAGTTTGAAGAAATGAATAATTTCCATCAATTACTTAAATAATAAGAGTTAAATGATGGAGCCTGGGACTCAAGCACTTACAATAGTAAGTCGCCACAAACGGTGCATCTCAAATGCGAGAACCCTCAGTGGTTTACCGGCAAAATATGAGTCAATTGGAGAATTTAATGTTATGAAGGCAAATTGGCCATGGTAGCTCAAACGGTAAGAGCGATTGGACGGAAACGAATAGATCCGTGGTTCAAATCCCGGACGTGATATTGAATTTTTCATGTGGACTCTATCAATCCAATACCTTAGCCTGTATACGGCTAGTGCGAAGAAATGATTAATTTCGATCAATTAACTCGTTCATGAAATTTATATAGTTACTTATATTCTGTGAAGTTTGGATGGAATTCACATTAATTTCACTGCACACACATATTGTGATTTTATTATAATCATGGTAATAGTATTAATTAACCATTTTAAGGGTCAACAGTGAGGATATCAATAATTGATGGGAAATACAACCACACCGTTTCAAACACTGTGTAGGTATTGATGTAGATGTATTTTATTCATATAGTGCATTCTGTTGGTACTTGTATCCATTTATAATGTTTAACACATTAAGTAATTCATTTCCTTACTCACAAATATACATTTGGTATGGCTCTAACATGAGATGATATATGTGAGAGAACTATATGGCTTTAGTTTAACACCAAAGTCGCAATTACGCCAGTGTCTCATATAGTGTGCTCTATATTTTGTTCATCTCTCGTGTACGCATCACTGGAAAGTTGAGCCGCCTTGTAGGCGGTGCTTTCCTGACTATTACCGTGCCAGGACTGGGTCCTTTGCTGGTAGAAGAATGCTTATAATAGAAGGATTGTGGTTAGGCGGTGGGATTGTTTTAGTGGGTATAGTTGTTATGAAGAATGGAAATTTGAAAGATTTGAAAGAATGTTTAAGCTTTAGTTGCCGAGGACAAGTCTATGTCTTTTGTAGCTTTCGCCAGGGTCTATGTCATACTCTCCAAGACCTCGAATGAGAGAATTGAAGCTGTGTGGGAGAGAGTCAAAGAACTTTTGGGAGAGAGAGTGGATGTAGTGATGGAGAGTGGGGATAGATGTGTCACGATGAATATGGTTGTTGGGAATGTACCAACCAGCATTAACTGATATTCTGAGGAAGCGACTTTGGAGTACCTGGAGCCTATTGAGATGCGTAGGAGTAGCAATGCCCTATTTCTGGCATGCATAAGTGATAGCAGGACGGAGGACTTGCTTGTATGTTTTGTTCATGCGTGTCTCATATAGTGCACCTCATCTGTCACTGACCTGCAAGAAAACATCCAATTAGTCAGGTGAAGCACAGGTGAAGCCAGCGCCGAAAGTCGGTATTAAGGTGCACTTGTGTCCGGTCCTCGGTGTTTCAGTAGCTTTGCAGCTTGTACTGATAGGTGAGTTCATAACCAAAGGTTACCTGCACACTGCACCTCGGTGCAGGGCAAAATGCTCAAACCAAGTAAAGCTATCCCACCTCCAAAACGCCATCCAAGCATCCCCACAGGATGTAATTCCAAACATCAGAAATGGTGTAACCCACCCTACAGTAGGGGTACCAACCCAAACTGCAGGCACCAAAAGGCAGCGCCAAAGACGCCAACGGGACAGAAATGACGCGGTTAAACGTTTGGCTAATAGCTGAAAATACTGCCAACTAGGGCATATTCCCCGGATAGGTGAAGTTTCGGAGAGCGAGCTACTCCTGTTCCGAACCGGAACGAATTTTTCATCCGATTCAGCAGCGGCTCCGGCATATGTGACCCATAGGATGGAGGAAGAACAGGCTGAACTCATCTCGTCCAACATCTCCACAGATGTCTACGAGGCAGAGGTTTAGAAAGTAACCAATCGTCGTGAAAGACGACCGTCCACAACCCTGAAGATTGATGTACATGAATCAGAAGAAGCCAATAAACAGATACATTCTTCCCGTCATCTTGGATGACTTTCGGGGGTCCACGAAATTCCTCAAGGAGGCCATGCCGACCCAATCGAGTTTATGCGCGGTGACAAGGAGGAAGAGCCGCTTTGTCTTCCAGGCGAAGAATGTAGAGGACTACCAGCTGATCCTCAGGGCACTCAATGGGAAGAGGATCCCATACTTCACCTTCGGCCTGGACAAGGTGCGACACGTCAGACGGGTGATCATAGGATTATCAGTTGACACACCGGTGGGCGAAATCACCAATGACCTCACCCGCTAGGATATAAAGCCCCGCTTGTCGAGGTAGATGACCAAGCCAGGACCACAAGACCAAACTGGCGTCATTCCAGTCCCTCTATATCTAGTTATAGTAGAGCGGGCCACCGACTAGGAGGCAAAGGTTTATAGTGTCACCAAGATCTGCTACCTCTTGTTAAAGGTTGAGGTTGTCAGGAGTTCTGGCGGTCCCCCTCAATGTTATCGTTGTCTGGGGTTTAAACAATCCACCAGCTTCTGTCATAGGAATCTACGTTTCCTGCGATGTGGTGGCCCCCATGAAAAGGAGGTCCATTTGAGGTCGCCTACAGATGCGCCCACTTGCGCAAACTGCAAGGTCAAACACGTTGCTTGCTATGGCTGCTGTCCTGCCAGGAAGGCAGCCCTAGCCACAGCCGTGGCTCAGTGGTTAGATGGCTTGGCTCTCACCAAGGCGGCCCGGCTTCGATCCCAAGCGACCGCAAAGTGAGATTTGTGGTGGACAACACGGCGCTGGTGCAGGTTTTCTCCGGGACCTCCGGTTTTCTCCCGCCATCTCATTCCACCGGTGCTCCAACTTCATCTCATATATCATCAGTCACCGCCTCCGGTGGCGTATGTAGTAAAAGTGGGCGTTAAACACTACACATTTCACTCACCTTCAACTCCCAACTCCTAAACCCTACCCTTAATACCGCTCCCCTGACCGCTTCCCTCAATGTTACCGAGGTATTCAGGTGGCTGCAACAGATATTGCTGAAAATCTATGTGTTCTTGGTGAAATTCTTCTCCACCTCAGATCCGGCAGACAAGATGCTGGTTGCAATGGAGAGACTTGCCCCGCTGAGAATCATTATCCAGCAGACCCAGAATGACGGATCTAAGTAGGTTTCGCACCTCTTTTGGACTAGTATATTGGAATGCGTATGGCCTGCCTGACCAGGGGGTGAGCTGTTGCACTTTGCTCGTGCCAACGTCTTAGACGCCATTCTAGTCCAGTCTCCCGATTCCACATTCCGGGCTACATTTTCCACCGCAGGGTCTGTCTATGCCACCCGTGTAGCGGAACGGTGGTAATCATGAGGCACAATGTGGTTCACCAACCCATCCAGCTCCCTCCACTTCAAACCCTAGATGCTTCGCAGTTTTTCTTGACCTTGGCGGAATTGAGGGTTTTAAGTTATCTGTGTACCACCCTCCTAACAGGTAGTTTGTTCCTAACGATTACCTATTCATCCTAGCCTGATATCCTAGTGCCATAATGGCCGGGGTTTCAATGCCAAATACCAGCTTTGGCATTTCGGTCGTCGCGCAGATGCAAGAGGCAATCAAATCGTTCGTCTTATAGATGTAGACCCTCAACTTTAAGTACAGGTTCCCTGGCAACCTGCGCATTATACGCAAGGTGGAAGACTGGCATCAATAATCGACTTTACGATCACCAAACATTTTCTATTTCATCTCACTCTCACATTACCAAACGCACTTCATTCAGACCATAATCTGTTGTTGACAGAAATCATCACTAAGGTTTCTAGTCATGACATCTCGCTTCAAACGCAAGAAGTTGATTGGGAAGGCGTAAGGAACTGCCTCAATACTTCCATTCCTCCAAACCCAAGAATGACAAACATCCCAGACCTGGAGAATGCAATCCTATCCTTCAGTTTCATCGTGACGCGAACTGCCAAAACCTGACAGTCCAAACCCCTTCACCCAGACGTCCTTCCATTGGACATCACCCTACTTATGCACCGCACATGGGCATCTCGGAGACTATACCAGTGTCATCGCACGCCGCATAATCGCGTACTCTTGCGACGTTTACGTCGAATGTTCAGGGTCCCACTGCGAGAGCACAAGGTGCAGGAGTGGGCGGACCAAATGGCTAGACTGCGCGTAGACAATGGCGACGTGTGGCGTATCGCTAAAGCCCTCAAATCCGCAAGGGTCAATACACCTCACCGAACAATGGCACACAATGCCTGGCATTTGAACCCTAAGCCAAAGCAAATGCATTCGTTATTTTGAACGTAATCTATGTTCCAGAGAAGACCCCCGGGACGACATACTTTCTGAACGTGCTCGTAGGGAGGTACACGAAGTTCTTCGACGTCCTCCCGCCGATGCGGATGGACTTTCTGTAATTCGCCCTAATGAAGTCCAGGGCATATTCCAGCGTCTCAATACCAAACAGGCGGAAGGGCTGGACGGTCTGACACTCCTCATGCTCCACTATCTTCCTTTCAATGCCGTACTACTCCGAACCAAAATCTTCTACGTGTGATTCGCTTTCGGATACCTTCTGCGTGAGAGAAGAGAGGTCCGAGAGATCTGTATATTAAAGCCTAGGAAGGATCCGGTACATCCTTTCAGCTAACGTTGCATCAGTATCCTTTCTACCCTGTCTCTACCCTCTTGATTCTAACTCGACTGTCCGAAATACTGGGTGACATTCAAGCTATCGCTGATCATTAGTTCGGATTTCGTCCTGGGCACTCGACTGTCCAACAACTACTACAAGTGGTGCAGAGTGCCAGTCTGGCCGTGGTGTTTTTGGACGTCGAAAAGTCTTCTCCACGACATGGCATGCCGGACTGCTCCACAAACTCGTCCACCGGGGGCTACCCACACATGCCGGACTCCTCCACAAAAATCCACTTGGGGCTACCCACACAAACAATAAATATCCTACACAGTTTCCTCAGACCCCGCACATTTAAAGTCATAGTCGAGGGGAAAACATCCACACTACGAACCGTAAGAGGCGGGGTCCTTAAAGACTCTCTACTACCCCTCACACACTTTAGTGTGTTCATGGCAGACTTTCCAACTCAACCGCAAATTGAAATGGCACGGTATGATGATGACGTGCTGTTGTTCTGCAGTGAGAGACACATTCTCAGAGTCTTCAATCCTATAGAAAGACACCTCCGTCCCACACAGGAGTGGTACAAGCTTTGGCAGATGTCAGCAAATCAGGACAAAAGCCACGCCATTCATCTCACAAAGCGCCGCACTCACACTGACTGCCCCAACTTCCACTTTAAAGGCCGTAGAATAGAGTGGACTAATTCCAACACGTACCTGGGTGTCCAAATTTTCGCCGAAAATTCGGGACCTCTCAGCAAGGGTTATGGGTTAATCGCCTCCTTGTACCCAAAACCGGGCTCAATCTTGATGTCTGTCCGCTTGAAGTTGCACCTCTTTCAAGCGCTCGTAGTTCCACTCATGCTATACGTCTGTGAGATCTGGGGCATGGCCGCAGACATCTGGCACCTTCAGCGTGCGCAGAATAAAGGACTCCGATCCATCTATTCTGTAGGTCGTTCCTCCCCCGTGAGGTTGCTTCACGAAGTCTCTCTTGTACCTTATGTGGAGAACGAAATTAAGCTCCGGGGTGCAAAATTCTACGCTCAGTTACCAACTCATATAAGCACCCTGGTTCGGTCTACTGGAGATTACGACCCTACTAGACACCATTTCAGGCGTTTCCGGGTACCCCGCATGGAATCTGTAGCGCAATTTGTCATGATCCTCAAAGTAGCTGTTTACCGTGTTAATGACCTCCTCGTTGTCTTGAAGCCTTCGTCCTCAAAGAATTTTTTTGAGGTTCGAGAACAGGTGGTAGTCACTGGGTGCTAGATCTGGTACATAGGGTGGATGTTCAAGCAATTCGAACTTTAATTCGCACATTTTTCACATTTCAATGACTGAACGATGGGCCGGAGCATTGTCGTGAAGAAACAAGATTTTTTTATTTGCAAAATCAGATCTTTCTCTTTTCATCTCATCACTCAAACGTTGTAGTAAGCTTCGGCAGTAGTCACCGGTGATATTTTTACCCTTTTCGAATTAATCAATAAAAATAATTGCCTGTACATTCCATAAAACACTCCCCATAACCTTGCTAGCTGACAAAATAGACTTTGCCTTTTTTGGAGTTGGTTCACCTGGTGCAATCCACCTTTTTGACTGTGATTTACTTTCTGGAGTGTAGTGATGTATCCATGTTTCATCCATGGTAATAAACATTCTCAGAAACCCTGGGGTTTTCACGTTAGGGCTCCAAATTCTTAACAGAAACAGTTTTTCTTTGCAACTTTTGTTCGTCTTCCAGTACCAAATGATTAATTTTTTAATGGTCTCTGGTGTTGTGACTTCCACGTGGCGTCCATAGCGAGGATCACCATTAAGGTAGCTGCAAAATAGGAATGGACATAAGGCGGGGCTAGGCGTGGTTGTTCAATGGCTACTAGCCAATGTGTTGCGTGCAACGTAAAACAGTTAACTTTTTTTAATGTTACGTCCTACAACGTTAAGTCATATCGGACGGTGAGTGAAACAGATGAAATGAAGCTCAAATGTGTCCAGGGTCCATGGAGCCTAGAGCTACCCGACATTCTTCTTTGAGGATAAGGGAAAAACCCGGAAAAACCGTATCGAGGTATCTCACCCTGACCGAGATCCAAACTCGGGACCTCTTGAACGCGAGGTAGACACGCTACCATCTACGCTACCGAGACAGGCTTATACAGTTAAGCACGCATACTTTCTCGCTTTGCCGAAGCATGCGGCTTCTTTTCTTTGCACGCTCTAAAGATACCAATTAAATAATTAGTTTGTTTTTCCCATG
Source organism: Mantis religiosa (assembly GCA_030765055.1). Lineage (NCBI taxonomy): Eukaryota > Metazoa > Arthropoda > Insecta > Mantodea > Mantidae > Mantis > Mantis religiosa. Next base: position 283,894,454 of record CM060948.1, on the reverse strand, counting down.
TTACAGAGCTATTTTTCTGAGAATTACTGTCCAAATCTCATGTTTGTAGCACATTTGGTTTCGGAAGCATGGAAAGATAAGGCGCTTGACCAGAAAGAAAAGAATTATTATCTGACAGCACTTGCATTTTTTACCTTGCATTCAGTAAAGTGGGGACAGACACGGGAAATAATATGTCCTGTGAGAGAATACTTCGAAGAAGAGAGATTGAAAGGAGAGCCTATTATTCCATTCCCTATAGTGCTTGATAGGACTTCATGTGCTGTAGGTATCAGTGAAAACACTGTGGATCCTTTCCAGCAGGATGCAATTCGCAGACATATTTACTCATATTATAGCAAAATGGAGCATCCTACTATTTTCAAGCTGCACGTTTCTCTAAGGGAAGCCGAGCTGTTTCAAGGTAGCAAGACTTCTTTGTGTAAAACAGTGAAAAAATGAGGTTTTCATCACAAAAAGTGAATGGCAGAAAATTGCTAATGGAGAAACCTGGCCCACCTTGGTAGCGTAGATGGTAGCATGGTTTTTAGGTTTTTCCGGGGCTCTCCTTTATCCTTAAAGACGAATGCCGGGTAACTTTAAGCTCCATGGACCCTGGACTCATTTTAGCATAATTTCAACCAATGCATTCGCAGTCCGATATGACTTAACGTTGGAGGACGTAAATTACACACACAAAAAATGGAGAAACCTGACATCTCAGCTTGGCGCTGCAGATTCCTTCGGGGAATTCTTACCCATGATTTTGAAAATATTGTGCCAATCATTCCGTAAGCAAAGGCTGGACTGACGATACGCTGGAAGGAACAATGTGTGTACCCTTAGGCAAAGGAGGCAGAATTATACCTCTACATGCAGGAACTGCATCAGGTTTTGTTCTCAACTGTTGTCTTCTTTTTATATTAAAAACGGTAGACTATCATGAGGAAATGAACCATAACACCTTTCCTAAATGCTTCACAGAACAACTTCTTCCAAATTTAACCAGACCGTCTCTTATAGCAATGGACAATGCCAGATACCATTCAATAATTTCTGACAGAGCACCAACAATGGGTACAAGGAAAAATGAAATTATTCAGTGGCTTGCTCGCCATAATATACCAGTGAAGGAGGAACTGCGGAAAAGTGAGTTACTGGAACTTGTAAGGCCGATTAAACCGCGATTTCCAAGCTATGTTTTTGATGGCATTGCTGCAGAGCACGGTCATAAAATAGTTCGTCTTCCCCCTTAGCATTGTCGCTTTAACCCGATCGAGTTCATTTGGTGATTTGGGCTGAGGTAAAGGGTTATGTTGGCCAAAACAATAAAGACTTCACTGTGTCGTCAATAATAAAGCTGACGGAAGAGGCTCTAACATCAATAAAAGCCGAAAAATGGAAAACAGTGGTGACTAACGCGAAAGGCGTAATAAATGCCGCTTGGGAAAATGAAGGCATTTTGGGAAAGACTATAGAACAACTTGTTATTTCCGTGGGGGATTCCAGCAGCTCTTCGGATGATGACGACGACGGCGACAACATTGTTTATCAATTGAGCAGCTGCAACAACCATTCACGCGTTTCGGATATAAGCGACATTTCATAATTAATAAATTACTATGGAAAAGCTATTCGTCTTTCAGGATAAGAGAACCCCCAGCAAAGTCCTTATCCATGTAACTCACCCTGTCCGAGAATCGAAGTCGGGACCTCTTGAAGATGAAGTATACACGCTATCACCTAAGCCACCTAGGCGGGTTATGAAAAGATTGATGTACAGTGTAGTACTACTTTTGTTAAAACAAAAGATGAAATGCCATTAGAATCCAGGTTTTGGTAATCAAAACGCTAACGCTATATCCAATAATAAAGGTTGTGAATTTTTTTAAAAGATGTTTACCCGAGCTTCAGGTGGCACAGAATGTTTCGTCCGGAATAATTAAATCTACCATGAATTTGTAAACTCATGCCATGCCAGATCCCTCCCGAAGAACTTGCTTTCCGCAGACTTCTGTCTTGGTATAGACAAAGGGACATTTGTCTAAGAATGCTATAATTATTCAAATAGCTTCAAAGCATTAATTTATTTTTAACAAAAACTCGTTAGGAATTTTCATGTGGAGTGCCGTTAGGAAAGTAATGCAGCTCAAAAAAAAAAAAAAAAAAAAAAAAAAAGCCTGAAAGTATAAATGATAGTGGCTACAAAAAGTAGTATAAATGTAATATATTTTCCATTTATTAACTCTGTAATTGGCTATCTTTAAAACACACACACACACACACACACACACACACACACACACACACACACACACACACACACACACACACACACACACACACACACACAGAGAGAGAGAGAGAGAGAGAGAGAGAGAGAGAGAGAGAGAGAGAGAGAGAGAGAGAGAGAGAGAGAGAGAGAGAGAGAGAGAGAGAGAGAGAGAGAGAGAGAGAGAGACCATTTAGCGCATTTATTATCTACTAACGTGTAATGGGATCTGATTATACATTGGAATATATATTATGTATGTGATTCATCTTAGATTAAATTACTAAACACCATCTGTCATCAGGCTTGACGTGGGCTTGACTCATTGCCTGTGTTATCTGGGATCTGTTTATGTTGTGGTTAGGATCACATGCATTTCTACCGATCACATGACGCATGACGCTGAATCACTCCGGGAATCGGGAGTAAACAAAGAAGCACAGTATACCTACCACAGTCAGTAGTTCGTATAAAGAAGTTCGTTGTGTTTATATGGTTTATATGGTCTACAAGGCTGAGGACAAACTGATCATAGTATAGTATCGTTAGGTGTTAAGATAGTGAAAGGAGGACGAATTTCAGTGGAACAGAAAAGCCATGAAGGGTTTTAGTAATTTGTTCCTTTTTATTTCCTTAATTACTATTTCTTACTGCTTTTACATAGTAAATATTCCAGAACCAGCGTTTGATCCGCTCTCAGACGAGTTTATCGATTACATAAACTCGCTTAACACGACATGGAAAGTAAGTATGCTATCTTGAAATCTTTTCCATGTTTAATCATTTACAGTAGTAGTAGTAGTAGTAGTAGTAGTAGTAGTAGTAGTAGTAGTAGTAGTAGTAGTAGTAGTAGTAGTAGTAGTAGTACTACTACTCCTTCCTCCTATTATCATTCATTTGACGGTCTTTGATTTCAGATGTTTTTGCGTAGCGTTCAAAGATCTATTGTGCATATTTTGAATTTCAGATGTTTTTGTGTAGCGTTCAGAGATCTATTGTGCATATTAAAAACTAGGATGAGACGAATGCCTAACTGAGATCACATTCATTCGCTAATCCAGTTAAATTTTAATTATATATTTTTTGAAATGCTTAAACAGTATCTTACAATTTTTTAGAGGAGATATGACTAAAAGATCAATTAATTTAATATACCTAGAGAAGCCTAACCTAGCCCGCCTCGGTAGCGTAGATGGTAGCATGTCTGCCTCACGTTCAAGAGGTCCCGAGTTCGAATCTCGGTAAGTTTTTTCCGGGTTTTTCCCTTATTCAAGACGAATGTCGGGTAACTAAGCTTCAAGGACCCTGGACTCATTAGAGCATCATTTCGCCCAATTCATTCACCGTCCGATATGACTTACGTTGGAGGACGTAAATTACAAAAACAAAAAAAAAAAAAAAAAAAAAGCCTAACCTATATGAACTTTTAGTAACTTCCAGGTTTCTTCTTTATTATTTTGGGATCCAAAAATTACATGTTCAGTTGTTCCCAAACTTCCATAGCTATATAGTCATTTGCTTGACAAGTGGTTCTGTTTTTTCCTTTCAGAGAAACCAAATATTGTGCAATATTAAGTTTTATTCTTGTAATGGTAGAAAAACCTAAGCTCTGGTTATTTTAAATTTATTGAACCATGGAAAATAATCCTATTGTGTACCCAACATATTTTTTCATTTTCTTTGTTCCATTTTGAATGTATGTTCTTGATTACCACAGGATTATATTTAATTGGATTATAAGTATAATAAGTTGGTCCCCGATGTCTTGCCCATTTCACTAGTCGATCAGCAATTTCATTTCCTTATATACCAGTATGAGCTGGAAGCCACATTAATTTAATTTTACATCCTGCTTCTAGAAGCATTAATATAAAACGAATTTAGTTTCAATTTCAAGTAATCAATATTTTTTCTTCCTTGTTTATGGATGGTCATTATGGAGCTTTTTGAGTCTGTTAGTATAAGGCTTTCTGAGAATTTATTTTTTAAAATGAAATTAGTTCCAATACATTTTACAATGGCCACCTTTGTGGCTAAATACTTATTTTAATCTTCACAATATGATGTGACCTATGTCATTGTTCAAATGTAAAGTGTATGATTTTTAGAATAAATGAATATTCTATATTGCAGTGCAATATGGTACATGGAAAGACTTAATGTTAGTGATTTTAGGGTATGCGCATAAAATCCTAAGTTAATAAGGAGTATTTTAATTACAGTGATGTTTAGGCTAGGCTTTACCATTTGTTTCCTTGCTTGCTATATGTACTATATTAAAAAAACCTTGGGTACACTTTGCTGTTTAAGGCCCTCAATGTCCCAACCAAACTGTGCAATTTAGGGTCCTCAGTTTATTTTGCTATACTTGTTAATTATGTACATATCCTGTGCAATAAAGGAATATACCGTGACAATTTTTGGGTTAAGATACACATGTGTCATTTCTGAGCTTTCACAAGCTAAACTGTGCATGGTGCATAATTATAAAGTGTACACATAATGAACAAGTAGAGCAAAATATACCGAGAACCCTAAGCAGCAAAGCACAGTGGGATAGAAAGCCTAAATTTGCAAAGCGTACCCAAGACTTAAGGGTAGCTTAAACCCAAATTATCCCTTATTAACTTGGGATTAATATGGAGCTACTCTGAAATTACTAGTGCAAGTTTTTCTCAAGGGCACTCACAGTACTGAAACCATTTTTGGTTCCAAATATTTACCAGAATAGAAGGATAAAATTTTAGGAAGATATTATCCATTTTTAGATTGCTTATCATAGGTTCTTGTGATGTGGCATCATCAACCCTTTCTAAAAAAGTAGAGCAGTAATATTGCTGAAAAGACATCTTCTTATAGTGTTTCTCCTGAAAATTTATTTATGGTGGTTACATTACTGGCTATGTAGGTAGTATTCAAGATTTGGTAAAAGTTTCATATGTATCCATATATGCAAATGCAGAACCAATGTAATTTAAAGAAGGAAAATATGCATATTATACACTTTAAAAGTAGATGTAATCAGTTTAAAAAGTTAAGTCCTGTAACATATTGCCTTCATATTTTAAGATACTTTCTTATATATGAAATAAATTGCTGTTAACAAAGTACTTCAATTTTTTACTATTGTACATGCACAGAGGAAATTGTCAACTCATGAGTAGTAGAAAAATCTGTAAAAATAGCAATTTTTTTCTAATTTATCTTCTTCCACATATGTTACAAATTTTTATTTGTCAGCTGCGATCCTGAATCATTGAAGTCTCAGATCTCATGGTATGGTTTGTCATAGATAAAAACATTTCTTGGCTATGCTTTATGGCTTAGGGCGCTCAATTCTTTGGCTATGCTTTGCAGCTTAGGACTGTCAACCCTGGGCTATGCTTAACAACACATATGAGTTTCTTTGAATCACTGAAATTGCAATCTCTCATTGTTCTGCTTTTTGCTAAAATGTTGGTGGCTCTTTCTTATAAACATCATAGCCACTTACTGTTGCCCTGTACCAGTCAGTGTTTTGGAAAGATAGTGTTTATGGGTAGTTTTGAAATGTTGCAAGAGGTAAGGTCCTTATTTATCCACTATTTTGTTCTTTCCAAATAACTAAGATGTAAATGTATTACAAGAAAATAGTAAAGGCAAAATGTGAATATGAATGTTTAGATCTAACGTTTAGAAAACAATGACAATTTAAAAATTCTTGGAAGTTTAAACAGTTGCATTACATGGTGGGCTTTTTCTCCAAATCTGTAAACAGCTGTAATACTTTTCAATCATTTTTCCAAGTGCAAGAAAAGACCATAAATTTGTAACATGTTTTGGATTTTATGTTTCAAGGCAGGTCGGAACTTTAGGAATGACATACCCATGAGCTACTTTCGTCGCCTTATGGGTGTCCATAAAGATGCAGTCAGTTATCGCCTTGACACAAAACATCATGAAGTGGAAGGTGTTGAAATTCCAGAGAACTTTGATGCTCGAGAACGTTGGCCAGATTGCCCAACAATAAGGGAAATAAGAGATCAAGGAGCTTGTGGTTCTTGTTGGGTATGTAAACATCCTGAAAGTGCTATTTTACTGAATTTTAAACCTAATACTATTATTTTCCCGCTAATTTTTACTTAGAGGAAAGGTTATGCTACACTCAAAATTCAGTATTGAATTTTGCCAGAAATACACATTTTAGACATGTTAAATAAATACAAAAAAAAGAAGCATTTTTTGGGATAAGATTTATATATTTGTGCATGTATTTGTGACTAGCATAACTCAGAAATGACATACCAGATGAATACAAAGTATCTATTATAATAAAATAAAATACTTGACAAACTTCACTCATCTGTTTAAAACATTATAAATTCTTTAGCTGAAGAATTAATAATTTTTTAATCAGGTAAGTATGTCATAATTACTATATTTTAGTGTAATATTTGTATTGCTTCACTGTCAGTAGTTTCAGTGTTTACAAAAAAATGATATAGGTATATATAATTTTTGTCAGTTTTTCTTTATGTACATATATCTCACCTCTGGTGTTGGTCAACCCATAAACACAAAAATGTTGCTTCAGTCTCTAGCTTTACTGTTTTTGACCCAAATTTAATGCTTGGCAGTCCCCAATTCTTTAAAGTTTTATTATGGAACTGAACAGCTATGATTTTGTCCTCATTGATTTACTAATTTATTTTGAAATGGTTAGAAATGTTATTTATGATGCATGATATGTTATCTTGAAGTTTCGTACTGTCCTTTGCATTAGTGAATATATTTATGTCATCAGCAAAGAGTAATTTTTACATCAGATTCATCAGATAAAGTGGTAGATCCTTGATGTTGATTAAGAATAAAAGGTGACCCAGCTCTGGGCAGCAGTATGGAATATGCTATTGGTATAATATACAATGCAGAAGAAAACTATGAACTAAAGGAGACACTGTATTAGCAACAGGCAAGGCCACCATAGAATATCACTCCCCAATATTCTGCATGCTAGCTATAAAGTTGCTAAAGTGATAGGGGAATACAGCAAGCTTTTTTCAAATGGGAAATTTGCAGAAGACTAGCTAGTAACCATAGCAGAGATTTGCACCAGTATGCAAAACCTAGGAAGAAGCTCAATAATTTACAGAATAGCTAACTAATCTCTATGATGAAAGATCTTATGTGTGAAACAGTACTCTCTTCTTGGAATTAATTAATCAAATGTTAAAGGAACATATACTTGTAAAAACAAAAATCTTGTGTGTCTTGTCAACTTGGTGACGAACCTTGAGTGAAAAAGAAGTCGTATACTCCACTAGCTAAGGGCGGACGCAGCCATAAATTTTAAGGGCAGCAACTGGTGTTTATGTTCAGGCTTAGTTTTGACAGGAGAAATCGTTGGGAATCCAGAATGAAGGGGAGAGAGGTTGGAACAAAGAGACGCCATGTGCATTCTCTCAGCCAACTAATTTAAAAATACGCCCTGCAAAAGTTTAAAAAAAAATGATTTAGGCAATAGTACCGGACCAATGAGAGAATAGTTACATTGCTTTTCAAATATAAGCTGTAGGATAAAAAAATAGGCAAAAGAAAAACTGCGGAAGAGACGCAGCATCTCTCAATAAGGCAGTTGGTGTATGATTGCCAAGCTGAAAAGTTGTGTGATATACGTGAGGAAGAAACTGCGTCCATCAAAGAGTTGGCCAAAAGTAATTGCGCCAAACTGTCGCTGTTACATTCGAGTCGCGTCAATCGTCCAGTTTCTAAAGAGTTATTACGTGAAATTATAGACAGTCATCTCTTACGCGAGATTGAAGATACGTGTGCGAGAGTAAAGAGGTTGTGCGTGTAAGATCTAACGGGTGCACAAAATATATTATACAAAATCGCGCAGGATATTGTGAATAATAAGCTTTGGTTAAGTGCGGGTGAAAATCACGGAGTGTCATAGTAAGTGCTAATGAGAGCATACTCAACCAGGGGAGAATGCATTTGATGATGCAAGGTCCACTCAAAGTTCGTCTAGCGAACCTTCAGGTCTATTGCAATTGAAATATAAGTGATTGGAAAACTTTGTTTCCTTCCAAGCCCAACTGATCCACCCACATAACCCTGAATCCAAGAGATCTTTGCTAGAAACCCCAAATCCTACATTTATGAGATTTAGGATAACTTCAAGAGCAGCCGTGAACTTCAACATTCTCAACCGTCATCGTAGAGGATGACGGAGGCACCTACCAACATCAGAAGGTAAGAAAGCTTCCTGGAGAATGGAGGGTCCAAAGGTGATGACACCCTCAGCGCCATCGTGTAGATGATGTACGCAATTAATCAAGCATTATTGCGAACCATCATCCCCCAAGGGAAAAACGAACAACAACGAACTTGTCCCCTTGCATGTGGTACTCATTAGCTTTAGAAGAGTGCAATTATTTTAAGCATACAGCACACTAATGTATTTATTAGAAGAGTAACACTGACTTAAAATGTAATTGATGACTTTCAGGATCTAGTACCCATAAAGGGATATACATCAGGTGTAGATAATTTTGATATGTTGCACAGTGTTACTTGTATCAGCTCTTGTGGGATGAATTGACTCAGTAGGATGTCTATCTTTGAACATGCAGTTGTGCATTGAAGTGGGGAGCTTCTTGGTAAGGTACAAATAGAGTAACACTGGCAGTTCAAATGTATTGTCTGCAATGCATATTAGTGATGGAAGTATTGAAATACAAAATATTGATGTATTCCATTCTTGGATGTTCTTGAAACCTGAAGTGTGTTCAGATACTTCTCGGATGAGTGCAAATTTCTTGTTTGCTATGTTCAGAGTGCTGTTTGCAATACTTCTCTCCCAAAGCAATTTTGATGTCACTGTTACTAAATTCTCCCAATCACGCTTAATTGTATGAGATAATCAGTCACTGGGGTAGTGGCTGGTCACTAGGACGAAATGTGACTATAATATACTGATAAAACATACTCTTTACATGTAATGAACTTCTTTCCATCCTAAAGCTATCAAATTGTTCTCAAACAATTATTTCATATATATGATCATAATATTTTAATTACTAAATCATAGAATAAAGAAATGCTCATTACATGACCCGTAATTATAACAAATGAATAACAATGTTATAAATACAAAATCAAATTCATGTTTATAGCTGACATTCAAATATGCCATATATAAAATGTAGCATAGTTATATGTACAGTCCTGTTAATATTAATTTAAAAATTAAAATATTGTATTATTATGCTACATCTTACTTCATATAATAAAATTATTAACATGCATAAGTGGTCAATATTGACTAGTTTGTTTTGGTTTTTAATACATTAGTATGTGCTATCTTATCATATTATTTGATGCTTTATTACTAAATGCCTTGATACTACCTTCAAAATGTGTTCAACATTTCTTAGTTTAAAATGAAGTGTTTCCCTGCCATCATGATTGGAAACACACTATATATCTTTAATTTCTTTCAACATGCATTTTACTTCACACATAGCAAGACCTTCCCTTTGTTAATTCAAATGGAAGTCCTTTGGCAAACAAATTGGCGTGTTGATCTTCTGAAGGCACATACACGACTTGAGTGGCCTTAACATTACAGAGATCTCTTATAAAATTATATTTCACGTTTTCAAGTTTTACTCATTTCTGATCTCAAGTAAACAGTGCTTTCATACAATATTAATTATCTTTCTAGATTTGAATTGGACAATTTACTGTTATTAACATCTCAGATAATTGTTTCAACCAAAGTTGTTCCACTACAGCAGAAGCCAGGGCAATTAACTCAGCTTCTTTTGAAGACAATGACACTGTTTTGTGCTTTCTTGTTGCTCACACTACTGTATCCAAAACACTTCAAACAGAAAATCTGACACTGAGTTTCTGTCCCGATTGTTTGCAAAATCTGCATTTGCATACCCAACCAGAGTTAAATTTACCACAGACCCCACTCTATGGTTCCTTCAATGTATCATATCACCCTTTTTAATAAATTCTTTTGTACTTGAGTTGCATTGCACTGATACTGGCTGTAAAAATTTACTGCTATGCACAAGTCTGGCCTTTTAGTGAGACAACATACATTAATGCTCCAATAAGCTCATGACATGGTTTACTTCCAATTAACTTTGGCTTAGAGGCTTCAATCTCTTTCATAGCATTTATTTCTAAAGGTGTTTGTTTAGGATTTGCTGATTTCATTACAAACTTATTTATTAGCTTCTTTAAGTACTGTTTAAAAACATTGAGTTTCCTTTGCTCTCGATTTTAATCTTCAGAAAATAATTCAGTTCTCCCATATCTCTCATTTCAGATTCTCTCATCAACTTTTGTTTGACATTTTGTAATACCTCAAGTTCATCACATGCAATAATAAAATCATAGACACATACAGTAACAAATACATGGCATTTCCTTTCATTGTTACATACAAACATCTATCAGTATGGCACTGTTTAAAACCAAGTGATTTCACAAAAATAAAACACATACTCTCCTTGACATTCATACTTTCAGGTGGATACATAAAAATACTTTATTTTAAAATCCAATTTAAAAAGGCATGTTTTTAAATCAAGTTGATGAACCAAGTATTGATTAGCATTAACCATATACAGCAATATTCTGAGATATATGTTTAGGCTTTCACGGCCGGCGTTAATCCAATAGAATGTTGTTTTCGGGGTTGAAGGCCATGGTCTAGACAATGAAAACAAATGACGTTTTGCCCGTAACTCCGTCGGGCATCTTCAGAGATTTTAAGTCTTGTCTGTTCACAACTAATCTGGCGTTTAGTTACGGGCGAAACGTCAGATATGTTTTCATCGTCTAGACCACGGCCTTCAACCCCGGAAACAACATTCTATTGAATGTTCTGAGGGTAACCAGCTTTGCAACTGGTGCATAAGTCTCAGAATATTCTAAACCTTCCCTCTGGGAACAACCTTTTATAACTAACCTTGCTTTGTGGCAATCCACATTTGTATCTACACTCCTCTTGATAGTAAATACCCACTTACGTTTTTATTATCTCTTTACCCTCGGGTACTTTTCCTCTTGATAGTAAATACGCACTTACGTTTTTATTATCTCTTTACCCTCGGGTACTTTTCCTCTTGATAGTAAATACCCACTTACTTTTTATTATCTTTTTACCCTCGGGTACTTCTACCAGATCCCAAGTTTGGTTTTTCTTTAAGGATTGCATTTCCTTTTCAACTGCTTTATACACTCATCATGGTCATCTCTGTTCTTTACCTCCTTATAAGTTTGTGGTACTCCTTCACCATATGAGATTGCACTTACACCAAGATAAGGATTTTCTTTTTCCCAAAAGCGCCCGGTTTCATTTCCAGTTAAGATAGTTGTGAAGAATGCAGGACTTCTGATTTTCTTCTGACAAAAATTCTGTTAAAGCAAATGAGGTCTCATAGTATTTCAAGTAAACTGATTTCTGATTCTTTGTAGCTCTAGTACTTTTCCTTAATCCTCCAGTTACCATTGGATCCTTCTTTATTATCTACACATTCTTTCTAAGAGTCTACCTTCTCAGATTCTTGTGAACTATCCTTCATATTTGCTTCACTCATTTACTAATTGAAAGAATGTCCCTTTTCAATATTTTCTGCGTCATCCCTTATGCTGTCCTATGGTTCTCCTACAAATTTAGTTCTGCTTTCATCAAAGATTATTACATTAGCAGGAGCAATCACTTTCTTGTCTTCTAAACTCCATAATGTATACCCATTATTGCGGACTTGCTTGCCGGATGCGAGAGAGGTCGGACATGTTAGTGCGCGCACTCGTGAACGAATGAAGATGATATACAAATGTACCGAGCGAGTATAGGTGCTTTCAGTGCCAGCAAAATTAAATTTAAGATGAAAGAACGAGGCACAATGGGCATAAATTGGTGGTTTATCTTGGTAATATACACTCTTTTGGTTATTGGAGGAGTAGAATTAAATTCTGAACTGACAATGGAACAGATAGGCAAAATGCAGGAAAATATCACCAAGGAAATGAAAAGTATGGAAAGCAGACTGGGATAAAGAATGGGAGAAAAGTTTGACGAGGTCAAATTAGCATTGGAAAAATTTGAGGACGAGATAAAGGATGAAATAAGAGTGTAAAGGCAGATTATTATGTCTAGAAAACTTGGAGGAAGGAAACAGGAAACTGAATTTGATTATCTTTGCTGTGGAATAGAAAAGGGACATAAGAGCCTGGCAGGACGTAGAAGAGCTATTTCAAGAGAATTTAAAGTTGAAGCTGGTGGGATGGGAAATAGTGGGCTGTTTCAGGATAGGACGGAAAGGACCAAGACTCATAATAGTTAAAACTGCAACATTGAAATTCAAATGGGAAGTGCTGAGGAGCAGTAAACAACTAAAAGGGACAAACATATCATTGAACAAGATCTGGGAAAGAAACACAGGGAATTAAAATCGATAGCACTGATGGAAATGAAAAAAGCAAGAGAAGCCGGTAAAAAAACCCTTTGTTAAAGGAATGGACTTATGGATAGATGGTGTGAAACAGGAACTCAGTCAGCTTTACATAGCATGGGAGGGGAACTACATCCTACGTGCGGCGCGTGACAGAGATTGTATATCGTCAGCAGAAGGGTGAATGCATACGGAAGCAACGGCTGCAACCTCAGAACAACAGAGTAGGGTGAGGAGAGATAAGTCACCAGTGGCATCAACATCACAACATAGGAGGGGGAGTACAGTTTCGCCACCAGTGACGTCACCGGATAGGCGGGCAAAACCACAGGCGGAGCCATATATGAGAGAAAATGCACATGGATCAAGAGATCAGCTGGTGGTAACTGCGGAAGGTTTGGGCAGCTGAGGGGATATAAAAATTATTTGTGGTTGGTTTATTGACACTCGTCACTTACTTTTTCATATATTTATGAGAGACTAGTTTCAAAGGCCCTGGCCTCCATTTTCAATCTCTTCCCAACTCTGAGGGGATGCGCAGAAAAATAGTAATAAGGCTATTTAATAAAATATTGGAAACGAGGGAGGTTCCCAAGAAGTGGAGGATAAGCATGGTAGTACCATTATTAATTTTTAGATGAGTCGTATTTATTACACATCTGCTTCACTTTCGTACCTATTTTGAGGACATGTTTTGCAAATCATCGTTTGCATCTACGGCTCTTATGCGACTAAAGCTTGATCCAGCGGTGTGGGTAATTCTGGGGTTGCTGCTGCCATCTGTTGATTTAGTGATGAACTTAAATGTGGGATTCTCTTCTGGCGGGATTTCAAAGTTCATTAGTTGGTTTTTATGTTTTTCTATGTATATCCTCTCCCATATGACAAGTTCACTATGTTTTTGTACGTATTTTAGTAATTCGGTGCTATCTTCAATTTCATGATTTTCAGACCAGAAATGAGCTGCTATTGCGGACTTATCAATGTTTTTGTATCTTAAGTGCCTGAAGTGTTCTTTCTTTCTAGTGCCTATGTTTCTTTTTGTCCTCCCTATGTAAATTTTTTCACAGTCTTTACACTTAATCTTGTAAATGCCTGACTTTTCCTCTGGTTTTATCTTATCAGTATTATTACTGTGAAGTAGGTTTTTAATGTTGTAATTGTTTTTTTGGTGCCAATGTTATATTGCATTCTTGAATATTTTTTGGAACTTTTTTGTGGCCCAGGGGTGGTAAGTAAATTTAGCAAATCTAATTTCTTGTTTTATTGCTGTGAGAGCTGTGATCTGTTTTAATCTCTTTTGAAGTTTGAATGATTTTAGTTTTTTATCTACAAGGTTTTTTCCATATCCATTTTTAATTGCAGTTTTTAAGATTTGATGGTATTCGTTTTGATATTCTTGCTGGCTGAGAGGTAGATTTACTAATCTGTGTGTGAGACTGTTGATGGTTGCATGTTTGTGTGGAATTGGGTTGAAACTATTTGCTTTGATGTAATTATCTGTGTGTGTTGCTTTTCTATGGATGCCAAATTCTAGTTTTTCATTGCTTTTTTTTATTTTAAGGTCTAAAAAAGGTAGAGTGTAATAAATACGACTCATCTAAAAATTAATAATTTTTCGATTCACTGTGGTTTTCCAATACCGTTAAATCTCGATATGGTAGTACCAATTTACAAAGGAAAGGGAAGTAAAAGCGACCCAGCAAATTATATGGGGATAAGCTTACTTTCTATTATAGGGAAGATCTTTACAGGTACTTTAGCAAACAGACTACAGAAGTGGGTAGAGAAGAAGAAGTTATCAGAGTTCCAAGCAGGATTTAGACCAGGGAGGAGAACAACTGATAATATCTTTATTATCAAAACAGTCATAGACAAATATTTAAGCAATAAAAGGGAAGGGTTTATATGGCATTTATTGATTTAGAGAAAGTGTTTGATACAATTGATAGAGAGGCATTGTGTATAAAATTAAATAGCAAAGGGGTAAGTTTTAAATTTATTGAAATACTGCGCAAAATATATCACGATAATGAGTTTTGCTTCAAGCTGCAGGGAAACAAAGTAACTGATTGTATAGAGAACAAGGTGGGTGTAAGACAGGGATTTAAACTGAGTTCGGTGCTATTTAACCTTTTTATAGATGATATTCTAGAGGAGATTGCTAAAAATTTGTTTCACTCAACAGTTATTCATGACAAAGAAATCCCAGGGTTGTTATTTGCAAATGAATTAGTATGTGGTTCTGTATTTGTTGTTGCAGATGAGAAGCAAATAGGGAGAGTCTTGGGTGCAAAAAGTGAGGGAACTGATGGAACAGATAGGTATGGGGTATATTTGCAGAAACAAGGAGTATTATTTTAGGGGCTTTTGGAAAGAGGTAGAATTACGGCTGGAAGATTTAGATAGCCAAGTTATATTTACCAGTGTAAGGGAGAAAAGATCATTGAGGACATATAGGGAAATAAAGACAGTGTGAGGGAGGGAGAAGTACATAGATGTGTGTAATGAGTCAGGGCGAGAAGGATTTGCCTGGGCAAGGACAGGAGTTAGAAATTTGAAAGGTATTAGATATGATGAGGATACAGGGAAATGCCCAATGTGTGGAGAAGAGGATACATATTGGCATAGTATACTTTACTGCAAACAAACAAAGATATGGAGAGAACAAATTTGGCAACAAAAGTGGGACAGTTTTAGGGGGGGGCAGGAGGTACTAATAATAAAGAAAATGTTATTGGTAAAAGGAGAAAAGAATGTAAGAAATATAGGTGAATATCTGGGGAAAGTTAGAAATGGTTAAGATTGATGGATAATTAATAATTAAGGGCTGAAAACTAGAACAAGGGATACAAGGTAGAGGAGGGTCATCAATACACGGTAAACCAGGAGTTATGTGCATTGAGACCAGACTCGAGGCAAGCAGGTAGAAAGGGTATATTAGATGTGAATAAGTCATTCTGTTATTGTGTAAAAGAAATGTTACAAATGTCAATGTATCAATGAAAATGTATGTGGAAGAAAGATGAGAAAATAAATACTAAAATACTAAATACCCATTATTGCAAAAACCAAATGAAATACTTTTTTTACCTCTAGCATAAAATTTTCCTTTAGTCTCTGATTTGTGTTAGTGTGCATAAGAAACACAGCCAGCAACACTGAGCTTACTGATATCAGGACGAAAACCAGACCATAGCTCAGCTGGTACTGTACCATTTTTTAAGGCTTTTGTTAGACTCCTATTAATTAAATTGACTGTAGTCGTAGCTGCCTCTATCCAAAAGGTTTTCTTCAAGTTGGAACCTAGCAACATACATCAAGCTTTTTCTAGAATGATCATTTGTTCTGAAATTCATTGTTTGAAGGAGTATGTGGCACATTAAGTTCAAATTGGATACCTTTATCCCTAGAGAACTGTTTTACCTCATTTACATATTCAGTTCCATTGCCACAGTGAACTACATGAAAACCTGCTAGTTCCGTAGTTTCATAATCCTGTATGTAGCTTTTTCTTCAAACCATATATAAAGTGAAATGGTAAAATCATCAACCAGGATTAACACATACTTAATACCATTGTGTGCTACTGGAGAAATAGTACCAAACACATTGCTGTATATTCTTTCAACCTGTTTCTTGTTTTGTTGTGGGGCATACTAGTTTGCTTTCGTGCAATGCAAATGTCACAGATGACCATTTCAACACTCTTAAACTTCCTACACTCATCTACAGCTACATTAAGTTTTTTCAGACCTTCACCTCCTATGTGACCCACTCGCCTATGCCGTAACCCACTATCACCTTGTGCAAGACAAGCACTCCCTCCATCAAAATTTACAATCAAGTTCAGTTTGTATAAATTTCCTTCTCTTTTCTAATAGGCATCACAGCATGCCCCTTTTTAATTTTACATTCAGCATTCTTAATTACCAGTTTAAATCCTTTCCATTCTAATGTAGAAAGTGAAATCAAATTACAATTTTGAATTGTCAGTTAAGAAAGCATTCCTAAGTACTATTTTCCTAAACTCGCCATTTACACAGGTAGTAGCAATAACATCACCAATTTCCATGGAAACCATAAAAATTTCAGATATAGCAACACAAATTCTAACAGGATTTGACAAATAGAAAATGATGGTAAAATTGTTGTCGTGCACCTTCATAAGAATTATTGTTTTATATGCCTTTACTGCGAAAGACATTGCTCTCCTGACCAGTGTGCCATTGTAACTGAAACAGATTAGTAATGGCTGGTTTGACGAGGAATGTAGGGTGATTAAAAACATAGTAAAAGAAAAACTGGTAAAGTGGAGGGAAACAGGAGATCCTTATTCTAAGGAAGAGTATTTGCAAAGTAAATACCACTACAGCGAACTACTGGAAAGTAAAAAATCCCAATGGAGACAAAAGAAAGCAGATAACCTAATCATTACTATTGCCGAAAATAATGTGAGTAAAATATGGAGGGGTATAAAGTCATTGTACGAAAAACATGTAACCAAACATAATATAAGCCAGGAAGAGTGGCTAAGCTACTTTATAAATTTATATGCATACGAAAATTCTAACAAGGGGAAGATAATCCCAGAAATAGAGAATAATTTTAATGAGATGTTAGATAGGGATATAACAGGAGAGGAAGTAATAAACCAGGTTAGAAGAATTAAGAGAAATAAAGCTCCAGGAATAGATGGTATACCAGGAGAATTTCTCAAAGTATGGTGTGAAGATGAGAACAGGGTTAGATTATTAACATCATTATTTAACTCAATGAAAACAAATGGCTATATACCGAAAAGTTGGAGAAAAGCAATTATACAGCCAATATACAAGGGCAAAGGGGAGTTGGATAAACCCAATAACTATCGGGGAATAGCACTGCTGTCCAATGTGGGTAAAATTTTTACAGGAATACTGGCTGATAGGATGCAAAAATGGATTGAAGAATTCAATATTCTTTCAGAATATCAAATGGGCTTTAGGAAAGGTAGGAGAACAGTGGACAATGTCTTTATTATAAAAACACTAGTGGACAAGTATTTAAGATATAAAAAAGGTAAAATATATATGGCCTTTATTGATCTCGAGAAAGCTTTTGATCGAATAGAGATGAATTTGCTATGGTATAAATTATTAATGAAGGGGGTTAGTAATAAAATGGTAACCATCCTACAAGGGTTATACAAAGAGAACACATTTTGTATAAAATATGAAGAAGGTGCAATAACTAGGGACATACACCAGGAAAAAGGGCTAAGGCAAGGGTGCAAGTTAAGCCCAGTTCTGTTTAACTTGTTCATAGATGATATATTGAAAAATATAAGCAATAATAATAATTTCTTGCCGGTAATTAATAATATACAAATCCCTGGATTATTGTTTGCAGATGACTTGGTGATCGGTGCTATTACTGTGAATGGGCTAAAAATATCTTTACAAGAAATAGATAAATATTGTGCAGCTTGGGGCCTAAAGGTGAATAGAGCTAAAACCCAAATTGTAGTTTTTAAAAAAGGTACTAAACTGAGTAAACATGAGAAGTGGTACAAAGAGGGAATCGAATATAAAGTAGTACGTGAATGTAATTACTTAGGAATGAAAATTGATGCAGGAGGAAAATGGGAGAAGCAAAAGAAATGCGCACTGGCAAAAGGGAAAGCAGCAATGACAGCTGTAAGAGGATGTTTGTATAAAACACCTGAAATGGAAATGAAATGGTTAGAAAGGGTATATAATTCGGTGGTTGAGGCACGAATGCTATATGGTATTGAGATGTGGGGGCTAGAAAAGGGATGGGAAGTTTTAGATTATGTACACAGGGGGTTTTGTAAGGAAGTTCTAGGGCTGCCAATATCAACTGCAAATGAAGTAGCTCTAATTGAAATGGGGAGAGTTCCAAGAAAAGGGTTAGTTATAGAAAGGGCACTAAAATATTGGTATAGGATATTGAATTTAGAGAAGGGCAATATACTGAAACAATGCTTGAAGTATCAAGAACTAAGTTTACCAAATAAAGGATGGGTAAGTAATTTACGAAATAATTTGGAAAATAATGGTATGGGTGATATTTGGAGAAAGAGAGAAACTAATTATAAAGGTTTTTGGAAAGGGGCTAGAATAAGATTTGAAGACATGGAGATCCAGAAACTGTTTAGTCAAATAACAGAGAAGAGATCACTTGTTTTCTATATTCAATTGAAAAATAGTTGGGGGAGGGAGAGGTATATAGATAGCACTAACAGTGAAGAAAGAAAGGGGTTAGCATGGTTAAGAGCAGGGATATGGAGATTAAGAGGTCAAAGAAATGGATACCCACAAGACGAGTGCCCATTGTGTGGAGATAAAGAGGATATAAAACATATATTGTTTGATTGTAAGGAAACAGAGATGTGGAGGAAAGAATGTCAAATATCAAAAATGAATAGGAGAATCAGCTTAATCAAGGTTTTAAGTAAAAATTATAATAACATAGGTCAGTTTTTAAGTAAGGTTAAAAACAAGTGGGTGTGGACTGTAAAAAGAGAGAAGGAATAATAAGTGACTATTCTGTAATAATACATATTGTAACATGTCTGTAAACATACTTAATGGACTGTCCTGTGTAGCAGTGGCCTGGGCCAAAACAGAGGGCAGTCCAAAAATTGTAAAAGCTTAGTACCTCAATAAATATTACAAATATTACAAATATTACAAAACTGAAACAGCATTGTTTGAAGGACAAAACAGATGTAGCAGTCTTCAATTCAATTCAATTTTATTCATCCAATTTAACATATACATGTTGTGAATTCGTCCAGTATTTTAAAGATTTAATTATAATATTGTGAAAGTTAACAATAATAATTAGAAAAAAAATTATATTGTACATGTAGATTAAATTTATATAGTGTTAAATACAAGTGAATACTTCAGTAATGCAAAAACCCATCAGTTGAGTAATAACATTTTTCAATTTAAAATTGCCCATTCCTGTGTACCATCTTGTATATGATATACAGACTAGTAAATACACAACTAAATAAAATATTTTTCAGGCATTTGGTGCTGTGGAAGCCATGTCAGACAGAGTTTGTATTCATTCCAATGGTGAAAAGCACTTTCATTTTTCATCAGAAGATCTGGTGTCTTGCTGCCATACCTGTGGTTTTGGTTGTAATGGAGGCTTCCCAGGCATGGCTTGGGATTATTGGGTCAAGCATGGCATTGTGAGTGGAGGACCCTACAATTCCAGCCAGGTAGATATGATCACCATTACTGGTCATCTTAAGCTTTTATTAAAGAAATTTTGTTTTACCAAACATGCTATAAAGCATATTTTCAAATGAGTCTCATTTGGGTGTTAGTAAAGTTTTAATGTAGAGCAGCTGGTTTTGGAAGCATTGTACATGGCATTAAACTGCATGGAAGTTTCTAGAAACACATTATATTTCCAGAGGTCATATTTGAAAAAAAAATTGTAATAAATACAGCACCTTGTTGAAATAAGAACAATGCATACATCTTAAGATAAACTTTTATAATAAGTAACTTCTATTCACACAGAAATGTAATGCCAGTGAAGAAAGGAAAAGATAACAAAGCAGAGTATTTACAAATATAATAATTTGTAACATAAAAACTTCACTTATAAGAAATGACGAAAGTTTTCTTATAAATTGATAAGGATTGCGATGTCGTGAACATTTTGCTCACATCCTCAGCTAGAGTCTTCAAAAACTTCGTTATCAACGTTACAGTCACTAGATGTCACTATGTTTTTGTCAGTACTACCAAAATCTGAAATGAAACACATTTAAAAACAGAATTGACTGCCGGTATTTAAAAATTCATTATGCGATGTTTATTTTTTAAAATAAATATCTTTTCCCAAACCATTAAATCTATCGGACCATTTAATTGTTGTAGTAATTTAACTTCGGGATTTATTTCATGGTTAAATGACAAAAAATGATCAGCTACGGCCGAATGTTACAAAACATTAACATTAAGTATATGTACATTTGTTACATTTAGTAACATTAAGTATAAACAAACTGTTAAATTAGCGACTAGCGAATCTAGCGACTGTAATGTTGACAATGAGGTTGTTTAAGGCTCTAGCTGAGGATGTGAATAAAATGTTCATGAAATCGCGATCCTAATCATTTTATAAAAAAAACTTTCATCCTTTCTTATAAGATAAGTGAAGCTTTTTTGTTACAAATTATTATATTTGTAGATATTTGTTTGCTTCACTGTTAATAGCTTCATATTTTATGTATTTAAAGCAGAGTATTGTTTGTAACACATCCCACAATTAAAATCATTTACTTTAAATTGAATGTTGATCTTTTTTGCCCATATGCTGCATTGATTAGACAAAACCTTAAATCAGGTAATGACTATGTTTTAATTCTATCGACCCTGCTTTGGAAAACTAGAAAAAAAATATTTTCTTAAGTTTCACTCATGCTTGCTCCAGGTTACTAAGCTACCATCCAAGATACATTTAGTTACTGAAGAATGATTGCACAGACATTTCATTAAACTGGTCTCTTTATTTTGTGCTATGCACATCCTGCTAACAAAGAATTGGTGAGAGTACTGTAACAACTCTCTGCACAGGCTGTCATAGAATTTACTGCACCCTCCCCACAGACTCAGAATTTAATCACTGACAAAATAAAAATTTTAGTAAGTGATTGTTATTTGAGAAATATGATTTCTATTACTGTATTGGATAATACAGAATGTTGGATTACTGAAGGTCAGATAACTGAGACTACTGTACCACCACCACCACTGCCACCGAAAGTGAAGTTATATAGCCTTTTGCACATTAATAAACTGTCTTGTTTCTCTCTTACAATTTAAACAGTTGTCTTCTCTTTGTAAGCTAGAATTCAGTGCAAGGCAATGCATCTGTAAGAATTAAAAAATTTATAGTCTTTTTCAGATTTTTCTTAACTATATACTTGGAATACAAAGCATACAGTATGCACAAACTTTTCATAAACTATTTCAAACCATTTTTAAGATGGGAATGTTTTTATTCATAATAAATCATCTTTTGATGTAATGGGAAGTGCTCCTTGAACCCTACAGTTAATATATAGCTCTCAAATTTTTAATTTGAGTTTAGTTTAATGCCTTGTGTAGGCATTTCTTAATTTTAAGAGAAAAAAGCATTCTTTATAGTTCAAATTTTTCAGTGAGTTACAGAAAATAATTTCACCTCAACTATTTAATATTTTTTTAACTAGTACGAAAGCATTTTTAAATCACAATTCCTGAGAAGTTTTAGCTAATAAGCTATGGACTGTGGTCCAAGGAGCATTCTAAATATTGAGGAATGCTGAAAACAAGGAATTCAGAAGAGATAGAGTTTAAAATTCAATGCAGTGTTTTATTTAAGTGGAAAGGACAGATTAAATAGCCATTTGTGACTTTAAGTTTCTTGATATCAGAAAATTAATAGTTTAGCATGGATGAAAAGTTATAAGTACAATACAAATATAAAAAACAAATGATTTTACATTCTTATATTTGTTCTACAAATTTAACTGATACATTGACTAAAGTCAATATTAAAAGTGCATGACCACAAGAAATAAAAAAACAAATTTAAATTAGCCTAATGCAATATTTATTTTTAAATAAATTATTTCACCTGTGATGTAAAGAAGTGTGTGTATGATATTAACATATATTCTTTATTTGTTAGGGTTGCTTACCATATGCCTTTGCTCCATGTGAACATCATATGAACGGAACCAGAATGCCCTGCAGTGGGGATGGTCCTACACCAAAGTGCAGGCGAAAATGTGAGAATAGCTATAGTGTGCCATACAAGCAGGACAAACATTTCGGTATGAGTATTGACTGTATAGCTCTTAGTTAAAATATATAAATAGTTAATTGCTGTGTGTAATCCAACAATGTCTGTTTGAGAGGTTCACTAGTTTAAAACTTGAAGTAAAGTCCTTTTTGGTTAAGGGTGAGGAAGTTGGAGTGGTGATATGAATAGGAATCGACAGGAAATAAAAGTAAGAGAATGTTGGCACCTCCTTTAGTTAATATTAAGCTAGCTGCCTGTATATAAACAGGAGCACTGAAGTATTGATCAGGAGCACAGCCATGACACAAGTCTTTAGCTGCTCCCTAGAGTCAAAGGTAAAGGATGGACAGGGTTCTTTGCATTTCTTTGTTTTTTAATCTGTGTTTGTGATGATGTGAGGAAGATGGAAACTGAAGCATATGTGCTTCCATGAAGTTTCAAATCAATATGTAGCCCTTCTGAAGTTTTTTGTGTTTATCGTGAAGCTGCTGAAGTTTCTGAAGAATGGATGGCCGGGCTTCCAAGAGCTACTCTCGAAGCCCAGCAACTGAGGCATTAAGGGAGCTTAGCAACATGGTTTGGTCATTGCAGTTGCTTTTTGGTCGTCCCTCTCCATAAAGAAATATTGAAGGTGCACCAGCTTACAGGACATGATATGACCACCTGACCACCTTCATGCTGTCTTCATCCTGTACTCCCTTGTGAAGGTTGGAGAGCTGTAAAGATATTGTAGCAAGTTGCTGAATGGTGGAGCATTGCTTGGCCTTCATTGCTGCAAGATGCACATTGGTTGCCCATTGTATTGCATTGAGGCTAAGGTCCATTATTTCAGAGATTTACGATGATCTCAATGTTGGTTGGTATCCAATGTTAAGCAGTTGATAGTGAAGCCATCCACTCTTGCACTCCAGTATTTTGATGTTATGTTTATATGTAGACTAAAGGTTGCGCATCGGAGTAGATGGCTCCCCTCCATATGATCTCAGTGTTGTCCTACAGGTCCTGTGTAATGGGAGTGGAGGAAGGTTATTGATGGCTAAGTAAATTGGGTCTGTTGAGTGGTGAAGTGCTGTGTGGCAGTACTGAGTATAAGTGTGGAGGAGGAAGCATAGGCTAATTGATAGCATTGATGTGCTTTGGGGTACTCTGAGCAGGAAGCTTGGCCTGTAAAGGATCAATGCTACCACAGGTAACACAATAGCGGCAACAAAAGGCCAGGTTGTGACAAAGATAACAAATGACATGACAAAATTCACCTTAAACTCTTTTTTTGACACCAAAATTGTTAATGCAATGCTAATGTACAATCAACTTCTTTTTACAGATATACAGCTTCAACACATCTCTTTAATATTTCTTTGTCTTTGTTGCATGCACCAACTTGTGCTGCTGGTAATTCCTCTGACAGGTTCACCTCTTACATGGAGCTGCATGCCAACTCTGAACACAACTATATTCACTCACTGCCTGCTCCACTACCTATTAAGACCTCATCATGAAGCCGCACTTACTGATTCGTGAACTGCTTCACTGTGGCACCTCCTCACCCTGGAGCTGCACTGGCCAACTCAACTTGAAGCTCAAAACACTCACAAACTCTAAACCCTACCCTGCTAGGCCTCACATACTCTTATATATGTCCTGTTGATACGTGAGATAGTTCCAATAGTCAAATGTTCTTGAATTACATTATAGGATAGTTCGAATGGTATCTGCACTGTAATATTACTTCTAGATTCCTGACATTAGCTAGTGGCTGCTCTAGAAAAGTTGCACCTTTCCAGCCAGCAGACGACAGCGGCAGAGCAATTCCCCTCCTCCCACTTGACTTCTCAGCACGCTGGCACTTTGTCGCCAATGTCATACTGCTCCCTCCTCAGGGTTAGTCATCATCCCGACCAGTCTTGTACCATCTGCATCTTTGCTTGGGGCAACCTCTGGACATAGGAATCTTTTGCTTTGGTCTGCTCCTCCACGAAGTACAGTTCTTGCTTTGCTGGTAGGAGCCTCATGAAGTGCTCTGTAGTCCAGATAGACAATGCATGCCTTTCTGCCTCAAACGTCCTTTGTAGGTTTGCTGGTCATTCTGGATTGCTTGCTACTTGACATTCCACAGGGTTCCTTGAATGATGTCCCCCTCTTGGTGCACCTCCGTAGCTGTCTCGCTCCTGCCAAGTCCAGACATAACCAGCAAGATGTTTACCTTGCAAACCCCAGGATGTCTGTTGGGGTTTCAGAGCATTACCGCATCTAGTCCAACTTGCAGTTCCTCCTGCCAAATAAAACATTGCTTCATGGCTCCTGAGGCCATTTGGACCATCCTCATGACGAACTCCCAAGATTCACTATGCTCTGCCCCAAGGTCAACTCCAGCCACACCTGCTTCTCCACAGGCATGGTGTTGCCTGATTATGTCATTGGTAAGGCCAGTCCGGTTTCCTTGATTACAATCTTTTCGCATTATGTCTAATCACGGTCACTTCTGTACCTGTATCCTCCATTATCCAGTCCAGCTTTTCATGTTCAACAGTGATGCTGTCCTTTAATCTCCTGTTCAAGGCAGACAGCGTCACTTGAGGATATGGCTCCCATCTGTCATCTGCACATACTAATTTTCTTTCAATTGATCCACTGACAGTCCTTCTCCATGTGTTCCTGGTGGCTACTTCTGGGGGATCACCAATATCCCTTAGCCGTTCCTCTGCTCCCAATGTAACATATGCTCCTGATGCTCAAGATGGGGGCAGCTATCATCTTGTCTGCCAGCTGCTCTCTCTTCATCTGGCACTATCCTCTCCATCTGTAAGCACTGCTTGTTCCTTGATTCTACCTCCAGAATATTAAGCTTTCCACTCAGATACTCAAGGATGTTAATGTGTTGACCAAGTTCTTCTTTCTTTCCACTGAACACTTCTACATCCTTCTTCATGCTAGCTGGTTGCTCGTCAATTTTGATCTGTATATTTTCTCACCTTCAGATTTCTTTTCCGTTACCTCTAACATTTCTGTCTCCTTTCCTCCATAGAGGAATTCATGGTCTTAATTCATTCTTCATTTGTTTTATTTTCCAGACTTCACCATTTTTATCATTTTAGTAATATATTTAGGACAAACTGTATTAGTGTAGGAAAAGCACAGTATTTTTTCCCCTCTTTCTTATGATTTTTCAAGTTATTTACACAGTTCACTAAAAATAAAGGGAGTTCATAGACTGTTCACAGAAAATTCAAGATATAGTTTTATTTGTAGTATCAGTATCTGAAACACCCCTATGCTGTTCACACACTATATGCTCTCAGGCACAGAAAACTTTCTCTTAAAGCTCTTCTTTGAGTTCAGAGCTCAAAATACATATTTCTGTTATAACTTTGATATCAAATGGGATTCAGTAGGTCAATTAAAAATTTAATGTCGTGACGTGGCAAGTTGGCCATGGTAGCTCAATGGGTTAGAGCGACTGGACGGAAACCAGGAGATCCGTGGTTCTAATCCCAGCCATGGCATTGAATTTTTCATGTTGACTCTATCAAAGACCTTATCCTATATACAGCTAGTGTGAAGAAATGATTAATTTCCATCAATTAGCTAAAAAAAATGGCCATGCTGTGGCTCAGTGGTTAGACTGCTGGCTCTCACCTAGGCAACCCGGGTTCGATCCCAGGCGACCACAAAGTGAGATTTGTGGTGGACAACACGGCACTGGGGCGGGTTTTCTCTGGGACCTCCAGTTTCCCCCGCCATCTCCCCGCCTGCAGTGCCGTATGTAGTAAAAGTGGGCGTTAAACACTATAAATTTAGCTAAAATAATAGAGTTAAATGATGAGGCATGGGACTCCAGTACTTACGATAGTAAGTTACCACAAATGGTGTATCACAAATGCGAGAGCCCCTAGTGGGCTACTGGGGAAATGTACGAGTCAAATGGAGAATTTAATGTTGTGACGGCAAGTTGGCCATGGTAGCTCAATGGGTTAGAGCAACTGGACGGAAACCAGGAGATGCGTGGTTCAAATCCCGACCATGGCATTGAATTTTTCATGTTTACTTCATCAAAGACTTCAGTCTGTTGTTATTTGACCTTCATTATTAATTAACCTTCATAGGATTAGTGTTGACATGATCACTTAATCATAACATACTATAATAGGTTGAAGTTGGTGACAAAATAAATCAACGTAAGTCTAACATTCCATTTATAATAGAAGGACTTACAGAAAAAGCCTGGGGATTAAGTACTCACAAATTGTAAGTTGCCATTGGAGTAAGTGATTTCGAATTGAAATTTCCTTGTTGATCTCCCAGGAAGATATGAATCAGCTGGAGAATTTGTCATGTCGGCATGTTGCCATGATGGAGCAGAAGATCCTTGATTCAAATCCCTGCTGTGGCATTAAATTTATTAAATTTTTAGTTTTGATTCTAACTTTCTAAAAGTGTACCAATTTTGTTAATAAACATGTTTCTATCATTATCCTTGTCATCATTATGGATGGCAGTGACCCTTTAATGTACTTTGTGATATTGGTTCTACTATATCGAGACTTAACTGTATTGGAACACCACAGTGAAGCGAAATAATTATTAATTTTTAGATGAGTCGTATCTATTACACATCTGCTTCACTTTCGTACCTATTTTGAGGACATGTTTCACAAATCATCATTTGCATCTTCTGCTCTTATGCGACTAAAGCTTGATCCAGTGGTGTGGGTAATTCTGGAGTTGCTGCTGCCATCTGTTAATTTAGTGATGAACTCCAGAATTACCCACACCACTGGATCAAGCTTGAGTCGCATAAGAGCAGAAGATGCAAACGATGATTTGCGAAACATGTCCTCAAAATAGGTACGAAAGTGAAGCAGATGTGTAATAAATACGACTCATCTAAAAATTAATAATTATTTCGCTTCACTGTGGTGTTCCAATACAGTTAAGTCTTGATATATTGAAGTGACGTCAAGTCAAGACGAACACGCGAAAGTGAGATCCAGCCAGTTTTAAAAACCGGACAACATGGAGGTAAGAAAGTTCACATTCGAAAATTTCAACGAACATTTCGGCAACAAGAAAGAAATAAAACAATATTTGAAACTAAAGACAAAAAGAAGGTTTATATCAGCAGACATAAAATTTATGAACAATTGCCTAAAACAAAACATTTCTCTGAAATTTGTAAGAAAAATAGTAAAATTTAACCACAACAGTAGAGAACAATTAGCTGCTGAAAAAGCCGTGTTAAAATCCGAAAAAGCAAATCACTACAGAAAACTAACTAATATAGACCTCTCATTGTACAACCTACATTTGAAACTGGTAAAATTACTAGGAAACACAGCATGGGACCATTTAGAAACCAAATCATTTGAACATATAAATTATAAAGTCAAAGAGAAAGTTTATCGTCAAAAGAAGAAACTAAAGCATAACCATAATCATTGGCAACCAAAACAAAACAAAATTTCAGCAAAGAACACATCCCTAGACAATGTAATTAATCTCTCAAAGCAAAATTTTAACACTGAAGAAAAAGATGTGCTTAACCAAGGCCTAAAAACATGTGTAACATACTCCAGCAACCCGTATGAATTCATTGCAGATATAGAATTAGCAGTAGAAGGCTAGGAAACCATGGGCAAAAATATAATTAGGAAAAAATCATCTCCTATATTGGAAAACTTAATAAATAAAAAACCAGGAAAACATTTGAAACAAATTAAGATAGTTAAATCTTTAAGGAAAAAGGATGTAATCTTCTCAAGGGCTGATAAAGGGAACAAAATAGTAATCTTAGATACAGCTACGTACAAGGAAAAAATGTTAGTTACTACAACAAAAAGAATTCCAAGAAATAGATTCTAATCCACTCAACCGATGCGTAAAAGATGTACAAAAAACCATCATTAATAGTAAAATATTAACAACTGCAGAACAAAAAACTATCAAACTGGACAACCCTACCCTTGCAAGACTATATGGTTTGCCTAAAATACACAAACCCAACATACCCATGAGACCCATTTTAAATAATATAAACACTCCTACTTACCGAGATTCAACTGTATTGGAACACCACAGTGAAGCGAAAAATTATTAAATTTTAGATGAGTCGCGTTTTTTACACATCTGCTTCACTTTCGTACCTATTTTGAGGACATGTTTCGCAAATCTTCGCTTGCATCTACGGCTCTTGTGCGACTGACGCTAGATCCAGCGGTGTGGGTAATTCTGGGGTTGTTGCTGCCATCTGTTGATTTAGTGATGAACTGAAATGTGGGATTCTCTTCTAGCGGGATTTCAAAGTTCATTAGTTGGTTTTTATGTTTTTCTATGTATATCCTCTCCCATATGACGAGTTCACTATGTTTTTGTACGTATTTTAGTAATTTTGTGCTATCTTCAATTTCATGATTTTCAGACCAGAAATGAGCTGCTATTGCGGACTTATCAATATTTTTGTATCTTAAGTGCCTGAAGTGTTCTTTCTTTCTAGTGCCTATGTTCCTTTTTGTCCTTCCTATGTAAATTTTTTCACAGTCTTTACACTTAATTTTGTAAATGCCTGACTTTTTCTCTGGTTTTATCTTATCAGTATTATTACTGTGAAGTAGGTTTTTAATGTTGTAATTGTTTTTTGGTGCCAATGTTATATTGTATTTCTTGAATATTTTTTGGAACTTTTTTGTGGCCCAGGGGTGGTAAGTAAATTTAGCAAATCTAGTTTCTTGTTTTATTGGTGTGAGAGCTGTGATCTGTTTTAATTTCTTTTGAAGTTTGAATAATTTTAGTTTTTTATCTACAAGGTTTTTTTCATATCCATTTTTGATTGCAGTTTTTAAGATTTGATGGTATTCGTTTTGATATTCTTGTTGGCTGAGAGGTAGATTTACTAATCTGTGTGTTAGACTGTTGATGGTTGCATGTTTGTGTGGAATTGGGTTGAAACTATTTGCTTTGATGTAATTATCTGTGTGTGTTGCTTTTCTATGAATGCCAAATTCTAGTTTTTCATTGCCTTTTTTGATTTTAAGGTCTAAAAAAGGTAGAGTACAGTCCTCTTCAGTTTCTACTGTGAATTGTATGCTGGGTTCTTGCAGGTTGAGTAGTTTCAAAGCATCATCTATTAGTTTGTAGGGCACTATTGCAAAGATGTCGTCTACGTATCTGTACCATGTTTTAAACATATGAGGGAAGGCTTTAGTAATATGTGTTTCGAAAAAGCTCATGTATAGATTGGCCAAAAATGGTGATAATGGGCTTCCCATAGCTAGTCCTGAAATTTGTTTATAATATTTTCCATCGAAGACAAAATAATTTTGATGTATACATAATTCAGTCATTGCCACATATTCTTCTATTGCATTGGCATCCAGGTTTATAGAATTTAGCCATTTTTTCAGTTGAATCAAAAGTTTGTCTAATGGAATGCTAGGGAAGAGGGAGCGGACATCAAAGGATACTAAAGTGTCATGAGGTTTAAGTTTAAGATTTTGAATTTTTTCTACCAGGTCTAAAGAGTTTTTTATACTCTGAGTATGGAATTGTGGAAAGGACTGAAATTTTTTGGTTAGCCATTTTGCCAGAAGGTAAGTAGGAGTGTTTATATTATTTACAATGGGTCTCATGGGTATGTTGGGTTTGTGTATTTTAGGCAAACCATATATTCTTGCAAGGGTAGGGTTGTCTGGTTTGATATTTTTTTGTTCTGTAGTTGTTAAAATTTTACTATTAATGATGGTTTTTTGTACATCTTTTATGCATCGGTTGAGTGGATTAGAATCTATTTCCTGGAATTCTTTTTGTTGTAGTAACTCTAACATTTTTTCTTTGTATGTAGCTGTATCTACAACATTAAAAACCTACTTCACAGTAATAATACTGATAAGATAAAACCAGAGAAAAAGTCAGGCATTTACAAAATTAAGTGTAAAGACTGTGAAAAAATTTACATAGGAAGGACAAAAAGGAACATAGGCACTAGAAAGAAAGAACACTTCAGGCACTTAAGATACAAAAATATTGATAAGTCCGCAATAGCAGCTCATTTCTGGTCTGAAAATCATGAAATTGAAGATAGCACAAAATTACTAAAATACGTACAAAAACATAGTGAACTCGTCATATGGGAGAGGATATACATAGAAAAACATAAAAACCAACTAATGAACTTTGAAATCCCGCTAGAAGAGAATCCCACATTTCAGTTCATCACTAAATCAACAGATGGCAGCAACAACCCCAGAATTACCCACACCGCTGGATCTAGCGTCAGTCGCACAAGAGCCGTAGATGCAAGCGAAGATTTGCGAAACATGTCCTCAAAATAGGTACGAAAGTGAAGCAGATGTGTAAAAAACGCGACTCATCTAAAATTTAATAATACTCCTACTTACCTTCTGGCAAAATGGCTGTCCAAAAAATGTCAGTCCTTTCCACAATTCCATACTCTGAGCATAAAAAACTCTTTAGACCTGGTAGAAAAAATTCAAAATCTTAAACTAAAACCTCATGACACTTTAGTATCCTTTGATGTCCGCTCCCTCTTCCCTAGCATTCCATTAGACAAACTTTTGATTCAACTGAAAAAATGGCTAAATTCTATAAACCTAGATGCCAATGCAATAGAAGAAATTTGGCAGTGACTGAAATATGTATACATCAAAATTATTTTGTCTTCGATGAAAAATATTATAAACAAATTTCAGGACTAGCTATGGGAAGCCCGTTATCACCATTTTTGGCCAAACTATACATGAGCTTTTTCGAAACACATATAACTAAAGCCTTCCCTCATATTTTTAAAACATGGTACAGATACATAGACGACATCTTTGCAATAGTGCCCTACAAACAAATAGGTGATGCTTTGAAACTACTCAACCTGCAAGAACCCAGCATACAATTCACAGTGGAAACTGAAGAGGACTGTACTTTACCTTTTTTGGACCTTAAAATCACAAAAAGCAATGAAAAACTAGAATTTGGTATCCATAGAAAAGCAACACACACAGATAATTACATCAAAGCAAATAGTTTCAACCCAGTTCCACACAAACATGCCACCATCAACAGTCTCACACAGATTAGTAAATCTACCCCTCAGCCAGCAAGAATATCAAAACGAATACCATCAAATCTTAAAAACTGCAATTAAAAATGGATATGGAAAAAACCTTGTAGATAAAAAACTAAAATCATTCAAACTTCAAAAGAGATTAAAACAGATCACAGCTCTCACACCAATAAAACAAGAAATTAGGTTTGCTAAATTTACTTACCACCCCTGGGCCACAAAAAAGTTCCAAAAAATATTCAAGAAATACAATATAACATTGGCACCAAAAAACAATTACAACATTAAAAACCTACTTCACAGTAATAATACTGATAAAATAAAACCAGAGGAAAAGTCAGGCATTTACAAGATTAAGTGTAAAGACTGTGAAAAAATTTACATAGGGAGGACAAAAAGAAACATAGGCACTGAAAAGAAGGAACACTTCAGGAACTTAAGATACAAAAATATTGATAAGTCCGCAATAGCAGCTCATTTCTGGTCTGAAAATCATGAAATTGAAGACAGCACAGAATTACTAAAATACGTACAAAAACAATGTGAACTCGTCATATGAGAGAGAATATACATAGAAAAACATAAAAACCAACTAATGAACTTTGAAATCCCGCCAGAAGAGAATCCCACATTTAAGTTCATCACTAAATCAACAGATGGCCGCAGCAACTCCAGAATTACCCACACCACTGGATCAAGCTTTAGTCGCATAAGAGCAGAAGATGCAATCGATGATTTGCGAAACATGTCCTCAAAATAGGTACGAAAGTGAAGCAGATGTGTAATAAATACGACTCATCTAAAAATTAATAATTGGTTCTACTGTTTCTTGACTTCTTTGGTAACTGTCCAACATCATACTCTCCCCTTGCTTGAACAATTTCTTCTGCTCCTGGTGTATCCATTTCAGAGTCATTCAAATAATCTACCATTAGATTGATTCAAGGCCACTGCTTAGTGTACTGTGTTTACTCTCATAATTTCAAGTATTTTTTCCCATTAAAATTTTAAAGCAAAACATCAAAGGGGAGGAACACATAATGTTTAAAAAAAAAAAAAAAAAAAAAAAAAAGACAAAAAGAAGTGAGCTGTGCTAAAAATAAAATGGAAATTTATTTAAAAA
Source organism: Mantis religiosa (assembly GCA_030765055.1). Lineage (NCBI taxonomy): Eukaryota > Metazoa > Arthropoda > Insecta > Mantodea > Mantidae > Mantis > Mantis religiosa. Next base: position 283,861,728 of record CM060948.1, on the reverse strand, counting down.
AATTAATGATGCAATTTTGCGATATTTCAATGGTGCTGTTCTGTTTTGTTTTATTTTATTTTATTATGCAGCGATGTCAGTAGTGTGGGCAAACCTGACACAACTGAAGCATGGAGCAATGAAAAATTTAAACTTAGTTATACATTAGATACCTAAATATAAACATATGCATTGATTCTGCACTTTTTTCTTCTGATGTATCTGAAACATCAAAATGGACATCTTATGTCTTATAGTCCTCGGAACCTTCCACTGAATTTGAAATGCCAGTCTTCTTGAAGCTTTTTGTGATTATTTCTTGTCTGATGAAATTCCACACACTTTTTATCCACTGACACACTTATTCGTTAGATAGCCGCTTAATGTTACTACCTTTCGTAAGAGGCATTGAACCAGATGTAATTTAATCTCCACACCATTAGCACAGGTAACATTGAAATGGATTGCTAATTGATACAGCCAGAGTTTGTGGCACTTAGTAAGTCCTCTAGTGCCCGATTTCACCAACAAATGTTAAGACTTAACACGAGTTTAGCAATATTTAAAATAAAAATTGCATTTCACCAACAAGTGTTAGCGTAACACTCGTGTTCAATCTCATGTTAAACTAACAAGCCAAATTTCTGATGTTATGTCCTTAACAATTGTAAATAGTCAAGAACTCAGCTGTTGATGTCTATTTGCTATATTTAAGACCGTCTAAATGGCATTCATAATAGAGTACGGTCTATGAGGAGAAATGATTTTGAGGAACTATCCGAAGAAAATTTTTTAATGGAGGTATAGACTGTCGAAACGTGTTGCTATGAAGGTTACTGCGGAAGTACAAGAAAGGTTAGAACATGCATCGAAAGGAATATGGCAATCTCGCCTTTGCTTCAAGTATCAATAACCTTGCCATTTTATAATTTTTGAATTATGTGGATAATACATTGTCCACTCCTGTCTTGAAACGTTCGTCACTTGTCCTTCTTCGCACCTCGTTTTAAATTTACGTAATAATGAATTAGAACATGCATCGAAAGGAATATGTCGATCTCGCCTTTGCTTCAAATATTAATAACTTTGTGATTTAATAATTCACTGAATTATGTGGATAATACATTGTCCACCTCCCGTCTTGAAACGTTTAAGGCACTTGTTCTTCGCACCTCGTTTTAAATTTATGTAATACTGATTATGTAATACTGACAAGTTGTGTGATGCTTGTAGTAGTGACATATGCATTTGAATTAAATTTGTTTCCAATATTTTCCCCGTGACATCTTTCTCTTTTACATTCACCGCATCCGCCCTCTTATTTTCTACGATATCCTTACACTTGGTCACCAATTCAATTAACAATTTTTTCTCCGTCGATGAGAAATTTGTCTCACGGCTTTATTTATGATTTTGTTCATCTGCCATTTGTGCAGACGAAAATGAAAACAAAAGCGCATCGCAGTACGTTTAGAAAATAATACGACTCATCCATAGCCTTCTATATCTATGATATTTACAAGTTTCTTGGCATTAACACAGGTTTGTTAACATTTTCAGAAAATAGGTTGGTGAAATGCAAGAAATTTAACATTAGTTTTAGCGCTGTGACAATTGTTACGTTACATTTGTTAACGTCGGTTTTAACATCTGTTGGTGAAATCGGGCATAGGAGTTATTGCTGGAACTGTCTTGACTTGCAGCAGTTTGTTGTTTTTATGTTTTTTTAGTTCTTCTAAATGGCCCCAGAAATTGTACAAAACAAGCATGGCTCTCTTCCTTAGTAAAGCCACAGGACGTAAGTCCCGCCAATTTTCAGCCATTGTTTCAATAGGTCAGCCAACATCTATCCTTTTTCAAGCTTTTTTTTCCCATCTGATAGCATTACTAGTGATTACTGTGCAGTGAAACTTTTTTGCAACCATTGTTTTAATTATAAAACTAGAAGCATCCTTTACATCCACTGTGGTATTTTATGACTTGTCAAAAAATACGGGTGTCTTGTCCACATTTCTAATTGTAATAGCAGAAATTCATTTTCACACCTCAGCTGGATTATGAAGTGGTGGAACTGGATTACTTTATTCATGCAGTCACATGGCAGACACTGGGCTAATGTTGTTCAACTTCTCAAAGTAAGTCTCATCCTCTGCACAAATTGGGAAATACATCCCTGGCCAGCTTTGAATTCCACATATGAAATATCATGCTTTTTTGCTATATTCTTTGTTTTCAACTGTAATATTTCGCTATCACATTCTTTGTTTTTCAGGATAATCTAACACTTTTTTGTCACTGTTGGAATATTTATCATGTTTTGGTCAACAAAATGATCAACAGGTTAATTGACAAATCAATTTTTCGGTCTGGTCCTTCCAATAACAAATTAATTTGGGTTCATGCCAAACTATTTCCTCATTCTTCGCTCTGTTTTTTTTTCCCCTGTGCAAAATTAACCATTTGTAACTTAAATTTTGCTTTGCAACCATTGTTGTTTCTTTCCATTGCACACTACATATAACCGCTTTCAGGACAGGAAAAGATTGAACTGCTTTATAAGTTAAAAACAATTTTGAAATTTGTTAGTTTCTTATGTACTTATGTGAAACATGTATGCTCTTAATGGTCATATGTGGCATGTCAGTTGGGCATTCTAGGTTTCTAACAAACAAAGCTTCTGAAATTTTCACAAAAATTGTAATGAAAATTACTTTTATATGAAAACTATTAATATAATGGAAGGGGTAATTATGTAAGTATAAAGCATGTAATTTTCATTGAAAGAAAAGAGTGTTAAAAAAATTATTTCAGTGAGTGTTAAAATCTTCAGTTTGTAATTGGAGTGGCTCATGTTTAAAGCTCTACCTTTATTGCCAGCTCTCTAAAGAAAATCGTAGCATTCTAATTACTTATATGTATGTATATATATATATATATATATATATATATATATATATATATATATATATATATATATATACAGCAAGCATTTAAAATCATTTAATATTGGATAACAAAACAGATACTGAATTATAAGTATAACAGTGCTAAATTTAATCAGTAATGTAAATATGTTTCTTAGCTTTTGTAATTGATGATGCTTAAACTACCATTAGTTTTATAATGTTGTTCATTAACTATTTTATGTATCTTATATCTACTCAGATATGTATATATAAGTGCTTGTTTAATTCCAACTTTTACAAGCTTGACAGTGCTTTGAGTAATACTGTAAATGGCAGAATAAAACTGAAACTGATACTTTGCTAATATATTTGCTTAATAATAGAAGATTCATTTTAAACCTGAAACATTATCTGGTTTCACTTTTCTTCTCTTCTATGTGTACTCGTAGTAACCTTTTTAATACAGCTTGTACTTAATATTCCTTCTCCATAGTTAAAACACTCTCCCATTTTTGTTTTATAGGAAATGATTCATACTCAATACAAGATGATGTGAAGCAGATTCAAAAAGAAATTATGACTAATGGACCAGTTGAAGGTGCTTTTACAGTATATCAAGATTTACTGCATTATAAATCAGGTAGGTAGTAAGGTTAAAGTAAAGAAAGCAGTAGTGATATAGTTTGTTTCTAGTGGAGATATACTAGTGCTGCATAGTCTCACATTAGCAGTGCAGTGAAAACTAAGCTTAATTGTGTACTACTCCTATTTTTATATGCTCACAATAGTGTGCAATTTTTATTTCACGTTAAAATTTGATGTGCTTGATGGTTTGATTACACATTGGATATTAAATTTTAACCCACTTTGCTAAACCTTAAACAGGTCAAATTATTTTTAATCATTTGAACTTTACTTTAAACATGCTTTTTATTTTAAATGTCTTACCACAAATTGAGACTATAAAAACATCTAAGATGCATTGTCATGTACCTGAAATGCATGATTTCCTGGGCTCCACTTATATTGAATGAGTAGAACCAGACTGAAAAATTCAATGCTATAGCCAGGATTTGAACGATGGATCTCGACTATGGCATTGAATTTTTCAGTGGTGGTGGCGGTGGCGGTGGTGGTGCTTTAGGCTGCACAACTGCTAGGGTCATTAGCGCCCAATAAAAACAATAACGCTAAAAATGTTGGAACTGAGTCCTCAGCTCAAAGACTAACATTTTAAAACAGTAAAACGGTCACCAATACAGTGCCAGCAACTGGACTAGCAGATAAAAAAATCCCAATATGAGAATAAGGCTGATAAAATAACCCGCATAAAAGACTAAAAGTAGGAGACACGGTAAAATATGCGAGTGAGACACGGGTGCCCATTCCGCTACGATGAATAAAATGTAAAACACGATCCACTGTACATGAAGTGTCTGCCACTACTTCAGGCAGGGTCGCCGGCAGGTCCAAGGACACAGCAGCCGAGTTAAAAACTGGCACTGAACTAAAACATGCTGCACCATCATGGGCTCATGACAATGGGCACAGAGCATTGCAGCGTCAGAAGATAAAAGGTGACCACGGCTAAAGTGGCAGTGCCCAATATGCAATCGTGCTAAAATCACTTCCTCGCGACGAGAGGCGCACAACGAAGTACTCCCAAGTTTGTTCCCACGACGGGCATTCCAATCACTGCTTCACCTTCAATCTTCATAAGACCAATCACTCCATCTGATGCCATTACACTTTCTCCCTCCCCACTCCCACTTCCTCCATGCCCTACACCACTACTCTCTATTCCTGATGTCTCACCTTTTCCATTTTCTTCTGCTGTTGTTGGTTACTCTCTTTACCTCCTATGCCAGCTACGGAGCTTTTTGCTTCCCCTGTTTTTCTCTTTGGTGGTGGTATGCCCTACTTTGCCATCTTGCTCAGAAATTTGCTGTCTTGTTTCCCTTTGACTATCTACCTTTAAATGTGAGTGTTTTAATTTCTTTTATAATATTTGGATAAAAAGAATATATCATCTTCAGGGTGACTGCTGGAGATCTAACATAAATTGCTGTCTGTGAAAATGTTTTCTTTTCCAATACCCTTCTCAAAAATTGCTTGATCTATAAATATAAGAATATATTACAGATTCATGCCATTTGCTATTGTAGAGTAATTATAACGAAATCATGTTTGAAAATACAGTTTTAAGTCATAATGGAAATGCAGGAATTATAAATTAAAATTTCATAGCATGTATAAAATAGTAGTGAAATGAAAATGTTTGTTATATGTTAATGGACAAAATATTTGAAATTATTATATTTATGTTTTTGCAGGTGTTTACCAGCATGTAATAGGAGATGCACTTGGCGGCCACGCAATCAAGATTTTGGGATGGGGAGTTGAAAACAACTCACCTTATTGGCTGGTAGCAAACTCTTGGAATTCAGATTGGGGTGATCATGGCTACTTCAAGATACTGCGAGGAAATAATGAATGTGGAATAGAAGATATGATAGCTGCTGGAATACCTAAATAATAATTCACATTATGTATTGAACTTGGAAGTTTTTGAAAGGATGTTTATTAGGTAGAAGTTTGTTATTTAGTATAATCTTAAATACAGCCATGACATTATGGCATACCTTTTGTAATGAATTGGGATCACATAACTGTGATTATTATGAGTTCCTGTTAGCTATTAAGGAACCAAGTGCAATACCAATTACCTTCAGTATTCACAATAACAGGTATTATACTGTGCTTTTTAACATATTTTTCAAATGCATATGGTGCAAAATGAAATATGCTGCCGGCTTAAAATAGAAAATTAAGAAATCTTTATCGCAATACATGTCATTTTCATATATTTACATACATGCAATGTTAATAAATCAGGCTGTTTATATATAAATACACTTTTGAGAGATTAAATATTTGTTGCTTTGAAAGCTGTGTTTTAATTGTAAGTGATTTGCATGCCATTTCTATTCCTTAATTACCATTGTCTATAAGCATTTATTGAGTTGCAGTAATATACTGGAAAAATGTGTTCAGTTGAGAATGGAAGCAAAACCTCTTAAAACTGATTCATTGGATATGCAGAATTTTTTTAAAACTGTTCTCATTTGCTTCAACTATATGTAAGCTTAAGATGAAAAAGTAAATTAAGACTTGAAAAATTACTACCAGGATTTCAACCATGTAATTTTGACAGTTCATACTAACATTATTTTCACCAGCCTGTCATGATTTCACTTTCACTTATTCCAGTATGTATGTCGTCCAGAAGGCTTCCAAGCATAACTCAATAATTGCAATTATAATTCCTGCTGGACAGCAAAGAAGAATCACAAAAGAAAAGTCTGTTGCAGTTTTCTTTTCACCTTGTGAAAACAGTCAGCACAAAATGCAAAGGTTCCTTGTATGAAATCCTGGCTAAGGCATTGGATTTTTCAAATCTGAATATATTTTAATGAGTGGATTAGTAATGCATCATTCCCATTAGTCATTTTTCTGCAGTTCTCATCTGATTTCTATAATCACAAGTGTACATTAAGGATTTTTCCATGCATACATAATGTTTTGTTTCATATTCTTGACTTTGTGGGTCACCATGTACCAAGTGACATCCTTCTCATTTGTTGTTTACAACATACAAGAAGTCTTCTAACCCAGTGGTGTACAATTATGAGTTACACTCCACAATAGTTGATCTGATTATTTAGGGAAGAATGGGCTCTTTTATATCTTGTACCATACAAAGATGCTGCAATATTGCATATATACATACACATAGATTTTACCACCAAATTCAGCTTCTCTCAACTGAAAACTTACAAAGTATACTAAACAGCATAATGATATAATACATAGTTGAAATGTAAACAATGCAAATAACTTTTAAAGATTACCTATATGAAACATTATCTGAAAACAATTATAATTTACAAATAATATATATCCCTTACTGATTTTTCAACATAGCTAGTGACCCTTTAACCGCTTCGCCGATGGCCATTTAAACCCTTCAGGGGCCGGAAACGGATACCCAATAAACAGAACAAGACATTTAAATTGTTAAATGCTGTAAAAATTCATCATAAATACAATTCCATATCTTCCGTATTTATTAAGTTATTTAAACGAAACAAAAACTGGTTTAGAGCCCATTAAAGGCAGTATACATCTACAGTAACAAAGAGTAGAGACTGCATTAATAAATCGTTCATTTCACTACTTTATTTCACTGTAGCAAAAGCCATTCTTTGTGCCGAACGCGCCTAATATTTGAATCATTTTGTTTTGTGTGTATACAAACGAATGTATTTATGTATGTATAGCTACGCAAGCGACTTCTCCAGTTCAAGGTTTTAGATTTTAGTTTATTTATGCTATACCAAGTGATAATCATACGAGTATATATCGAGATTTAACTGTATTGGAACACCACAGTGAAGCAAAATAATTATTAATTTATAGATGAGTCATATTTATTAATACGAGTATATGTTGCGTTACACACACACACGCTGGAAAGAAAACTCCCTGTCAGCATCTGATATTACAGTGTTTCTCAACCAAGGTTTCTGGTAGCCTTATGCAGCTGTTTTCGCTCAGTATTTTAGTTATTTACACTCTCAGAAACTATTTGTAGTTGGTTTATTAATACTCGTCACTTACTTGTTTATATTTATGAGAGACTAGTTTCAAAGACATTCGCCTCCATTTTCAATCTCTTTCCAAACACATATATTTATACTCTCTCTGTGTTCAGAGTGATTTCTTATAGCTATCAAGAGCTAAATGAATGGCACATTTGAAATTGTTAAATTTCAATGTTAACCATGGCCTATCCCCGTAATGTAGCAAATAAATTAGCTTGCGTATGATGTATGCAGGCTTCCAATATTACTGTAGAAAATCTGGAAGATGTGTTGTGCGATTATGAAGGAGATGTTTAGAATATAGGTAGCAGTGACGTGTACTGGTCTACTGATGGCATGTTAGCTACTCCATTGTTTGGGGAAATGGCGGGTCAAATATGGGTGATGCGGATCAGCTATTACTAGCTATCCCTTTACATGAAAAACAGTTAAATGGTAAAAAAGTATTTTTATACCACTGGATGTAACCATGCACAATTGTTTAGTAATTTTCAGAGCTGTAAATTTATGCAAGACATTCACCTACCTGTTCTTGCGCGTATAAAGAGCTTGTAACCTAATTGAGTACTATAATACTCAGAGGCCTCTTTATACTGGGGGGTAAGAAATTCACCATGACATCACCCCTCATACTTGACTTGAGAGAAAACACTTCCCTAATAAGATATCATCCACAACCAAAAAAGTCGCAACCATTTAGAAAATGTCTAATGTGTTGCAAAAAAGAAGTTCGCAAGGAAACCAATATTATTTGGTGTTTATCCAGGTTTGGATGTATACAATTCAAAAAGAAACCTTTAAGGCTACATTTACATCCCTTATAGAACTAATTTAAATTTATTGTAAAATAGGAAGATTAAAATAATTGGCGTTAAATGAGCATTAAATGCATGTATGCGCAGGACGTCTATACACGTCCATATCGGTTTGAGGCATTTTAACTTGGACGTCATATGACGTCCATATCGGTGAAAGGGTTAATAACACTGCTTTAATTTATATTTTTGACAATATAAAAAAAGGATGAAATAGTACCCCTGGTTCAAATGAGTAAACCACAATATCAATTGAAGCAAATAATATTTACTTCTGTAAAAGTTGTAAGTTTTGAGTATTGTTCATTTGTCTTGCAAGTTTATAAGTGTAAGATATTTTGAGAATAATCATAAACTCGATGGTGTTGCTTGAGGCTGGAACATTGGCTCTTAGAGCCTCTTATGTCGCACAATTACTCGAGTCCAATTAAAACTACTTTCTTTTATATCTGCCCTTTTTATATCAGGCTCCAAAAAGAAAGAGTAGGAATAAATAGGCATTCATAGCCTTTCATAACCAAGAATTGTATTTCTATAGCAATGGTAGATGCAAGGAATCATTGCAGTTGGATAATGCTGTGATTACGAGGGGCACTATTTTGGTTTTGAGGCTTGGCAACCCTGAATGTTGTAGGTGTCATCTGTCTCCAATGGAAAGTTTGACACTGTTGACCATAATCTACTTCAGACATTTTGTCAATAGAGCGTCATTTATTTTGTTTACATTAACTTGAAAATTGTCTCTCAACAAAAAACATGGAATTAACTGGTGAAAATGTTTGTGCAATGATTTATTACAACTTTTCAATGACAAGAATGCATCGATCAACTAACTTCCACATTTGGCGACGAAGCTCCATCCTTTGCCACTGTGAAATGCTGGTATAACAAATTTAATTGTGGCCGCTGTTCGCTCAGTGATGAAGTTTGTGAAGATCGTCCAAAATCAATTGTTTTGCCAGAGAACATTTATGCTGTGCAAAAACTAATAATGCAAGATTGTTATGCGACATAATGTGACATTGAGGCAACCTTAGGCATTAGTTGCACCAGCATATATATTGCATGATTATTTAGCCATGAAAAAGGTTTGCTGTCGTTGGATTCCACATAATTTGACGCAAACTCAAAAAGATGCTTGTGTTGATTGGTGCACAAAACTGCTCAAGAAATACAATGGTGGTGCCTCAAAAGATGTATATAAGATTGTAATAGGTGAGGAATCATGAATCTATGCGTATGAGCCAGAATGTAAACAGCAGTTGACTGCATGGGTTTTTCAAGATAAAGCAAATCCAACAAAAGTTGCTTGCACTCAAAGCAAATGGTCACCTGCCTTTCTCAGCAAAACTGGCCATGTGGCAACAGTGCCTTTAGAGGAACATAAAACGGTCAATGCCATATGGTACACAACTAATTGTTTGCCGGAAATCTTCAGTGAAGTAACGAAAACCAACAAGAACTACAGGATTGTTCATCAAGATAATGCAAGCACACACACATCTTGTCTAAGAACAGAGTATTTGAAGGCTCAAAAAATCGAACTGATGGGTGATCTATACAGTTCTAATTTGGCACCAAATGACTTTTTATTCCCGAACATCAAGAATAAATTGTGCGGATGATTTTTGTCAGCAGAAGTGGTTGATGCCTTCAAAAGCCATGTTTTGGAGGTGTCTCAAGAAGACTGAAATAAATGCTTAAGTGCTTAGACAAATGGTTCAAACAGATGCAAAAGTATATTGATCATAAAGGAGAATATTTTGAAAAACAATAAAGCAGTTTATCAATGAACATTTACTTTGTTTTAATTATTAGGCTGAAAATATAAATAGTGCCCCTTGTACTTCTGAAGAGGATGCTAAGCCAGCAACAGAAGAGGAAGGTTGTGTTTAACAGAGCTGCGGTAGTTTAGTGAAACAAGGACGTAAGTACCAATGGGAGTGGATATAGAAACATACAGAACCAGAACAGGCCTATTCGGGAGCAGAAAATTAAGGAGAAAGAAAGTGTCTGGAAATCTGGAGGTGATTAAAAACTTAATAATAATGATATGTGTCATCCTGATACTATTGGTAATAGTCGGTATTGAATTGAACCCAGGACCTATGGAGGGGCAATTTGCGCTGGAGAAGCTAATTGGAATGATGGAAGGAATGGAAGAACATTTAGGGAACAAAATGAATGCAGCTACGAAGGAAATCAAATAGGAAATCTATGGAATGAATACAGAAATGGGATCTTTCAGAACCAGAATAAACAAGCTGGAGGCAGCATCTAGGAAAATGAACGTTTTGTTCTTGGGAATAGAAGAAAGAAGAGGGATATAGCCAGTGCAAGAAGTAACAAAAGTTTTAGAAATGGACTTAGGAATGAAAATGTATAGATGGGAAATTGCAGATGTATATCGCATTGGGAGACGGCAAGGACGAAGGTTAATTATCGCCAGATTTACTACGATGCAAACTGTCTATGAAGTATTAAATTTTAGATGAGTCGTACTTTTTACACATCTGCTTCACTTTCATACCTATTTTGAGGACATGTTTCGCATGTCGCACAAGAGCCGTAGATGCAAGCGATGACTTGCGAAACATGTCCTCAAAATAGGTACGAAAGTGAAGCAGATGTGTAAAAAGTACGACTCATCTAAAATTTAATAATTTTTCGCTTCACTGTGGTGTTCCAATACAGTTAAATCTCGATATATGTCTATGAAGTGTTGAGCTGAACTAAATTATTAAAAGGGATACAGATTTTTTACATTAGGGATTTGTCCGAGGAGCAACGAAGACTTAAGTTCCAACTAGTGCAGCAAATGAAAAGGGCCAGAGCAGAGGGTAGGCAAGCGTATGTATGAAGCTTTCAGCTTTGGATAGACGGAAGGCCAGCATGTGTTAGGGAAAGTGGAATAAGAGACAATCAAGTAGGAGAGGAGGAAATCAGTTGGCAAATTTTGAGAATGTCGAACGATGTGCCCAGGGACATGGTGGCAGCGGTCAGTACAAGAGTTGGCTATACTAAGGAAGTGCGAAGTCAGGTAATAGAAGAACACGTGCAGGCAACACGGGGAAGGCAGAGTGATCAAGGTCAACAACCAGCTGAGCTAGTGATGTTACCATGTAGAAGAATTCCAGCTGATGGTGAGATGACGCAACAAGCCAGGCAGCTAGTGCTACATGACGACAGAGAGGACATTGAATCGGTCTGCCAACCAAGCATTGTTTCAATACTGCGCAGGAGTTTATTTGAAATAGAAAGGAGACGGAGAGAGTGGAAAGTGGGAAAACTGGTGTTGTCCTTAGAAGTCAAAGAAAGCTAAAGGACTTCAGATTTAGGGCAGGCTCACAATAGGATGTAGCAGGGGGAGAGAGGATTGTAAAGATAATGTTTTGGAACTGTGAGGGTCTCTTAAGAGGTTTGAGTTTGGGATACTTTAGAAGTATAATGCAAAACATCCAGATTTTGGCTGTTGTTGAAACATGGGTGGATGCCTCAGTGCAAGTAGATGTGCCAGGTTTCACATTTATTAGTGAATCAGGCAAGAGAAGGAAAAGAAAGGGAAGAATGTCGGGAGGTGTGGGGGCATTTGTAAGAAATGACATAATAAGCAAAATTAAAGTGAGAAACTGTAAGACAGATGAGGTGATGTGGTTCTTTGTAAAGGAATGGGAGTTATGGATAGGAGTAATGTATGACTCTCCAAAAAGTTCTGATCTTTACAATCCCCTTCTCCAGGAAGTGGAAGAGGAGATGGAGGAGATTAAGACTGACTTTCCCCTGGCTGAATTCATGATAGTGGCACACTTAAATGCAAGAAGTGGTGATTTGCAAAGGAGGAGTAGTTACCCAAGGGAGGATGATTTAATAGGAATAGACAATATCTTGTATAATAGAATAAGCAAAGATAAAGTAGTAAATGAGGAAGGAATGAAGTTAATAGAATTCTGTGAAAACACAAATTGTGTCATATTGAATGGGTGTTGGGGGGAAGATAAGGCTGGTGAATTTACCTGTGTAAGTGGTTAAAGACAGAGTGTTGTAGATTATGCTCTGTGTAGCAAAGAGTTAGTGATCAAGATAGCTAATTTTAAGATATCAAATGTGTATGATAATAGTGTGCATTTTCCAGTGGAAATAGCTATGTTTGCTGAGATAGAGAAATATGAAGTGTCCAACAAGGAACATAATAATTGGGTGGTGAAAATGGAGCGTTATAAGTGGAAAAATGAGAAGGTGAAAGAGTTTTATGAGGTGATTGGGTCTGAAATGGCAAATCTATGTATGCTAGGGTTGGATTATACGGTAAAAAGGCCAGTATAATGGAGGTACTAGATTTTTATACATTGTATTAAAATGGGCAGGAAGAAATATGAGAAGGATATGCCAGAATAGGAACATGATTAATGATTGGTTCGATCGGGAATGTAGAAATATGAGGAATTTGGTTAGAAGGGCAGTAATTTCAGAAGGGGCTACTGAAATATGGTAGTTGTCAGGAGATGTATGAGGAAACAAGCTAAAATTCCATCAATTACACCTGTTGAGTGGTTGAGTTACTTTGGTCAACTGTTTGGAAGGGAGGAGAGGAGCTTACCAATATGGCAGCTTGAGATGGCTTGTAATTATATAGAGAAGTTGGACAGATCTTTCTCAAATGAAGAGGTCCTGAAACAGGTGGGAAGCTTTAAAAAGAATAAAGCAGTGGGAACAGATGGTTTGCCAGTAGAATTTCTTGGTGTGAGGATAGGGGCAGATTGCAGTGCTTGACTAGGCTTTTGAATGCTGTGAAGGAGAAGATATCAGTGCCAGAAACATGGAGGGAGGCTATAATCCAGCCGATTATTCCCATTTCAATCAGATTTTAGGAAAGGGAGGCAAACAGTGGACAACATAATGGTTATCAAAACACTAGATGACAAATATTTACAGGTGAAAAGAGGTATGCTATATTCATAGAATTTGAGAAGGCATATGATAAAATAATAAGGGAAGCATTGTGGTATAAGCTGAGGCTTAAAGGATTTAGTAAAGGGATGGTAGAACTATTAATTGAACTATATCATTAAGATACAATCTTTTTATTGATGACATCATGGATTGTCTTAAGTTTAGCAAACAAGCATATGCCAGTGATAGAAAACAGGGAGATCCCGGGCTTATTATATGCAGATGACTTAATGGTGGGATCAGTAACAGGAATTGGCTTAACTCATGCAATAATTGAGATAGAGATATTGTAAGGTCTGGGGTCTTAAAGTGAATAAAAATAAAATTAAAATAATAGTGTTTAAAAGTGGAAATAAGTTGAAGAAATCTGAAAAGTGGGTTATGGGAGGCACAGAAATTCAATTTGTGCAGGATTACATCTATTTGGGGATTAAACTAAGCAGGAAAGTGGTCTGGGAGTTACAGAAGAAGTGGGCTCTAGCTAAGGGGAGGTCAGCTCTGGATTTACTGAGAAGATGCTTATATATAGTGTGACTTTGTAGAATCAAAAGTCCGAGTTGCAGATATTCCTTATGTTCTTTATTTCCATAGAAATAACTGTTCAATCTCACGTAACAACATTACGTCACGTAACAACATTACGTCACATACACAACACAGCTGTTTACTTCTGTTTACGACTGACTCTTGGCGAGTCGTCGCCTCCTTAAATACCTCATTGATAAATTTAAGAGTGTTCCAGAACAATAAAGAAACCGAATCAAGATGTCCCCAGAAATTTCGTAGAGTCTAGGGAGGGATATGGAGGGGTCAAAAAGGGATGGGTGAAAATGGATCCTGTATTAAGAGCATACTGTGACTTTGTGGGTTCGTAGAATTAAAAGTCTGAGTTGCAGAAATTCAAAACATTCTTTATTTGCTTAGAAATACAGTCACAGTAGCAGCATTACGTCACATACACAATTACAATCTTCCAAGGTCATTGAAAACAACAGAGAGTTTACTTCCAAAACACCAGTTTCAATTACAGCTCTTTTTACGTCTCTGTTTACAACTGTCTTTACAACTGTGTTTACAACCCCTTGGCGAGTCGCATCTTCCTTATATACCACGACTCATGTTACTAGATATTTCTGGAACAAACAAGAAATCGAATATATCGAGATTTAACAGTAAGAAATCGAATGATGTGTAAGACAATCAGATGTCACTAGAAATTTCTAACTTTATCTCTTTTGGCATACCTTTTATCTCCGTGCTATGTTTATCTGCTTAGGCAGCTCTTTATCTTCGTGATACACTATACGTTCGTTATCTCTCTGCACCGAACCTTTTATGCGCGTTGCCGCGACAATACTATAAATTTATGCTGGGTGTATCCCAGAACTCGGCAAATGTAGGAGTACTTTTAGAGATAGGAAAAAGTAGTGCAAAGGGAATGGTGACGGAAAGAGTGGTTAAGTACTGGTACAGGATGCTACAGTTGCCAGAGGATAGCTTGATTAAGTCCTGTCTCAGTTTTCAAGAAAAGCATTCCAATCAGGGAACCTGGTAAAAAAGAGTAGAAGAACAGTTGGAAAAGGGTGGATTAGGTGATATATGGCTGCACAGACATAATTTAGCATGGGGAGTATGGAAGGTACTTAGATCTAAGATTTGAGAATATGGATCTCACATTATGTGGGCTGAGATGGAGCAGAAAAGGTCACTGGTTCTTTTAAGGATGTTTGGAACAGAATCAGAGTTAGAAAAGTATTTATAAATCTGTAATAAAAGGGAAAGAGAAGCAATAGTATGGTACAGATTAGGGGTTTGGAAACAGAGGTCTAAGGGGTAGTATAATGCAAGGTCAATGTCCGATATATGGGGACAAAGAGGATGGAGAGCATATTGTATGGGAATGTAGAGGTCCAGATGAATGGAGGGAAAAATTGTTTCGGGAGAAGTGACTGAGAAATAAAAGTACTTTTTTTTTTTCCTTGTTCCATTTATACCCCGCCTTTAACTAGAATGGTCATATTGGCGGCCGTTCTCCTTTGAAACATATCAAAGCTGTTAACTTGTATTTGTTAGGTTTTAATCATTACATCATATGCACATTCACACTCTCATTCATACTTCCAGACTCTGGGGAAGATGGGGAGCATAGAACTACATTCGTCTTTAAGGATAGGGAAAAATCTTGGAAAAAACCTTATGCAGGCAACTCATCCTGGGCGAGATTCGAACTCGGGACCTCTTGAACATCAGGCAGACATGCTACCATCTACGCTAGTGGTGCGGGTAGGAGAGAAAGTCATGTGAATGTAACAATACATTTGTTTTTAATTTTTATTAACATGATAAAAACACATCCCTAATTAACTGTTAAAAGTAAATAATTCAACATAGAATTTTTGGACCCCCCCCTCCGGAAATTAACTTCTAAATACGTGCCTGTTGTCAGCCACAAGTGAATGAAGTTCTACTTGGACTTGAACAAGATATTGAGAAACAGTGAGCATTGTCAAAAATTAAAACTTCTAAGAAATGTCTTTTAATAGAATTTTTCTAAAAGCAGTGACTATTGGCAAATCAGATACATATTTTATACGTACATATTCAACCAAATCTGATTTAATATGTATGGAACTGTAACACAGTATGTTATTTTCTGTAATTTTGCAGGCCTTTTTACGCGACGTATTTGCTTGGTATTATGTAGCCCGCTCATTTAATTTTCACTGAAAGAAAAAAAATTCTACCCCCCTCTTCGTTAGACATCCAGTTAGGTTGGACAATTTTTCATTGAGTCATAGGTGTCCAGATTAGAGAGATTTTATTGTATTTCACTACAGAACATATTTTGATGGTTTTGCTCATCAAATTCAGGTGATCAATAATTTTCAGTTACTTCACTACATTGTTGTAATTTTCCTCTCAATCAACATTAATGCATACTTCATTTTCTTGCATGCTTTGAAAGTACTGACATGCACATTGTTTAACACTTCATTTGTTTGATTTTAATTGCATCATTTGTATGTAAAAATATCCATATAATGGTATTTCATTTCTCTACATTTCATATTTCTTTCATTTAGTTGCATTTGTGGTTCTCTGACAGTGAAAATCTAAATGGCACTCTTCTCCTACCTCAGTTCACAAAGCCAGCAACTAATATACTTTGACATATAGCAAGACATTGAAGTAGCTGACACTTTCAAACAGTATTAACTTATTTCATACTTAACCTCTAACTTATTATACTTTTATTTATCTGATTTCTGAGTAGTTCCTTTAGACTATACACAGTATTTTTTGGACTATAAGACGGTCATGAATTTGATATCATTTTAAATAAAAAAAAATTATATATTACTTGCACCTTTGCTGTCTACCATTCTATTTGATGGACCATCAAAAGTTATGGGAACTTTGTCCATATTTCCAATTTGACCAAGTTCGAATTTAAATTTCTCCTTGTATAAATAACAAGTTTATGAAATGCCAGAATTTTAGATTCATGCTCGGCCGGCATCTTTTACACGGTTCTTGTACAAGTGCACATGCAAAGTCCTCCTTTCTTCATAACTCGATAGCACCAATACGGAGGTCAATGTTGTTTGCTTCTTCTTGCATCAGACACTAGAATGCTATCATTCCTTTGGTCTGTCACTCAATTCTTTAATTCTATTTCTAACTGTGGCCACTTTGCTTATGCATACAAACACGTCTTTTCCCAACATCGTCAACTGATCCTCCTGTATCCACCACTCGCAGATCATTTTCTCAGTTGGCAATGGATCCAAAATGTCTTTCTGCTGCACTATTATATGCTCTTCTGCATATTGCACAACTTCTAATTTGAATGCAACACTGTATGAGAATCTCTTCTGTTTAGGAAGCATCATATAGACACAAGAGCTTACAAAAATTCACAACTGCATGTCACTTTCATAACGGTACACTTGTTATTGGCAACTGAACATAAAAAAGTGGCTGTGAGAGAAAATTTTTCTTCTTTGACCCTTTATAGGGCAAAACCTTTGCTATTATGTCTGTTATTAAGGCTCATATTCTCTTGGTAATGATCCATGTTATGTTGAAACTACAGATAAATTTAGCTGGTTTTCACACATGAAATTTGGACCATAAGATGCAGTTACACTTAGGACAGTATTTTACAATGAAAAAAGTGCATCTTATGGTCTGAAAAATATGGTACATAAGAATTTATTTTCCTTACCTGCAAAATTAAACTTTATTAACACAAAAATTATTAATTCTTTTGAAGCTATTTTTTTTTTAAATTACAAGATTAAATTGATTAAATTTTAGTCACTTGTTAAAAATTCCTTCACTTGTCCTTCAGATGTTAAAATTAGGAAGAAGTCTTCTTAATTTTAACATCTGAAGGACAAGTGATGTAAGTTTTAACAAGAAACTAAAATTTATTCAATTTTTTATTAATACAGTTAAGTTCATGGACATCATTTTGTTTATTAGTATTTTAATAATATAAGTATATAAACATATTTCTTTTAGAAAAGGTCTCTTCATAAAAATATTCAAATATATTGTCACCCGAGTGACAGGAGGTGGCTGGGAGAAAAAACATCACTGCGCCGTCTCTTTCTGTTCCACCTGTGTTCCCGAACTTACGGGATACTTCATCTAATCTAGAACCTTCCAGATCGACCCGCTGGCCCTATATAAGCAGCACGTCGGGCAAGAGGAGTCAGTCAGTCAGAGTTCGTGGCAATCAGCGTAAGAGTGCAGTGACGAGAAGACTGTGTATGTGCAACGGAAGAATTTACGTAATTGTGACCGTACAGTGGAATTGTAACGGACGAACTGGTGAATCGTAATTGTGTGCATTACGCAATTCCGTGTAATTGGCAAGTGTTTAACTGTAAGTCGGTGGAAATAAAGAACATTTTTAAGTGGTGCAATTGGACTTTTCATTTCACGAACCCACAAAGCCACACTGGTGTCAGAAGTGGGATGATAACATCACCGAAAATTACAACCATGGACGCGGCATTGGAAAAAATTTTGGAGAAGATGATGGAAATGAAGGCCGAATTAACAGAGAAGACGGAAGCGGCAAATAACAGCCTGGCCGCGAAGCTGGAGACTACAAATAACAACCTGGCCGCGGAACTGAAACTAATGAAGACGGCTAACGACATCACCGAGAAGATGGAAGAAATGAAGGCCTAGTTAACCATAGAAATGAGAGCAGCGAACGGCAGTCTGGCCACGGAAATGAAGGCGGCGAACGAGGCTCTCGCCGCAAAGTTTGAAGAACAGTTGGCCGGCGTAAAAGAGGACGTCACAGAGTTAGGCGAGCGCGCCGAAGACCTGGCGAGCCGCGTTAATGAGCTGGAAGGAAAGGCCGACAACAGCGTCAAGTCCCTGAACGCTATGGTGGAGGACGTCGTCGGCAGGAGACTGAAGGATTTGAAGGCCGACGCACCGGGACGCGACACAACATCGGCGCGCGTCAAACCTCCGAAATATGACGGCGCGTCAACATTTGAGGTCTTCCGCCGCCAGTTCGACACAGTGACCAAGCACAACGGATGGTCACCGGAGGAGGAGGCCACACAGTTAATAGCCAGCCTCCAGGGAAGAGCCGCGGAAGTCCTAAACGCGGTGCAGACAACGGCGGCGCCCAAGGACATCTGGGAGGCCCTAGAGAATCGGTTTGGGAACCACCGCTTAGCCGCAGCGTACCGCAGCCAGCTGAAGGCAAGGTCACAGCAGCCGGGGGAGACGCTGCAGAAGTACGCCTTAGCGATTGAGCAGCTAGCTAGCAAGGCCTTGGTTGACCTGCCACTGGAGTTCGTATCCCTGGAAGCCGCCTACCATTTTGTCGACGGGGTACGGGACACGGAGATTCGTCAGCGCCTAATGCTCGGCGAATATAAAACCATCCACGAGGCGCTGACAGCGGCATTAAGGATGGAGGTGGCCAAAATAAGATCCATCCCGACGTCGAGAACGAGGAATGTCCGCTACGCCGGAGACAGAAGACCAGCTGAGGGACGCCGGCGAACACCTAGTGGCCTGTGTTGGGGGTGTGGACAGCCCGGACACCTGCAGAGAGACTGCCCACACCAGGAAGAGCAGCCGGAAAACGAGTAAGGGCCGGCGTGGAGAGGGGCACGTCGGCGCCATTACCACCATCCCCTCGAGTGACACTGCGCGCCGTCAGCCGGCGCATGGATGACAGCCTATCGCGGACTGTTGGGTAAGAGGAAAGCCGTGCCGCGTGCTGGTGGACAACGGGGCGGCCATGACCATCATCAGACCTGACGTGGCGAAGGGTTTGCCGCCAAGGAAGCCGAGCCGACCATACCAGCTTGTCACGGCATCGGGCGACACCTTGCCTGTGGAGAAGGAGGCCCTACTGGAGCTGAACTTGGGACGGAGTGCCGTGCGTCTGTGGGTGTTCGTCGCGAAGGTGGCTGAGGAGGTGATTCTGGGACTGGATGCCCTCAGGAGCCATGAGGCGACGGTCGACGTCGGCAAGAAGGTTCTGCGGCTTAACGGAGAAGAGGTTATACTCCGTCAACCCGAAGAGCGCCTTGGAATTTGCAGGGTCGTCTTGGACGAAGACGTGGTTGTCCCCGCGAGGAGCGAGGTGGTGGTGACGGCGCGACTGGAGGGCCAGAGAACCAGGAACATGATGCTGGACCAGAAGACGCCTGTAAACGGACTGTGTGTAGCCAGGGCATTGCTGCCGTGCCGAGAGGAGGTGCCCGTGAGACTGCTAAATCCTACGGACGCCGATCACGACGTCCAGGCCGGGACGGAGTTGGGAATGTGCGAGCCCGTGGTGACCGTAACAGTTATCGACGAGACACAGGAGCCGGCGCCGAAACAACACCTGGGGCCCCGGCTAGAAGGCTTGGTGGAGAGGGCGGCCGACCACCTGACCACAGAACAGCTGGAGAAGGTTCGACAACTGCTAAGACGGTATCAGCGCGTCTTCAGCCAAGGTCATAGTGACTACTGCCGCACGGACAAAGTGCTTCACCGCATCGACACCGGGGAAGCCCGGCCTATTCGGCAACCACATAGACGCGTTCCGCTGGCGAAGCAAGGGGCGGTACGAGACATACTGGAGGACATGAGATCCAGGGGAGTGATTGAAGAGTCTGACAGCCCTTGGTGTTCCCCTGTAGTCTTGGTGACGAAGAAGAACGGCGAGCTGCGCTTCTGCGTAGACTACAGAAAGTTGAACGCTGTCACCCGGAAGGACTGTTTTCCCTTACCCCGGATTGACGACACCCTGGACACGCTAGCTGGTGCACAGTGGTTCTCGACCCTGGACCTGAAGTCGGGCTACTGGCAGGTAGCTCTAGACCCAAGAGACAAGGAGAAGACCGCATTCTCGACAGGCCAAGGGCTCTGGCAGTTCACGGTTATGCTCTTTGGCCTCTGCAACGCACCAGCTACCTTTCAACGCCTCATGGAGTCAGTGATGAGAGGGCTGACTTACGACGCCTGCCTGCTATACCTGGACGACATCATTATCGTCGGAAAGACTTTTGATGATCACCTAGAGAATCTGAGTAAGGTGCTACAGAGACTGCAGGCGACCAACTTGAAGCTGAACGCGAAGAAACGCCAGCTCTTCCGCAAGGAAGTGAACTACTTAGGCCACATAGTCTCAGCAACCGGAGTGGCCACAGACCCGGAGAAGACACAGGCTGTGAGAGATTGGCCTCGCCCAAAGGATAAGAAAGAGTTGCGTAGTTTCCTGGGGCTGTGCAGTTATTACCGCCGCTTCATAAAGGGGTTCTCCAACATCGCAAAACCCCTCACCCGCCTGACGGAGGAACACCGGCCTTATGTGTGGACAGAGGACGCCGAAAACGCTTTCCAGCACCTAAAGGAGACCCTGTGCAGTGCTCCAATTTTGGGTTTCCTACAACCGGGTGGCGCCTTCATTGTGGACACCGACGCCAGCGACCATTGCATTGGAGGTGTCCTATCGCAGATCCAGGACGGCCATGAGCGGGTGATAGCCTATTACAGCAAGACGCTATCCAAGGCAGAGAACTACTGCGTCACCCGGCGGGAGTTACTGGCGGTAGTAAAGACATTGGAGCACTTCCACAAGTACCTGTACGGTCAGCCATTCCCCCTGAGGACTGACCATTCTGCCCTAACCTGGCTATTGAGCTTTAAGAACCTGGAACACCAGACAGCACGTTGGGTCCAGAGGCTGCAGGAGTACGACTTCACCTCGGAACATCGTAGAGGGAAGAGCCACGGGAACGCAGACGCCATGTCCAGAAGAGTGCGGCCAGTGCACAAGAGTGGAAGAGAAGGAGCGTGCCGCAGCAGTCCGAGTAGTTGCGGCAGTGCCTGCTGAAGGCTGGGAAAGCGCAGGCCTGAGGAGGGAGCAGCTGGCGGACGCAGACTTGGGGCCACTCTTGAGGGAAGTGGAGGCAGGGATGAGACCAACCTGGGAGGACGTCGCACCGAGGAGCGCCACCTACAAGTCGTACTGGGCCCAATGGGACTCGTTGAAGACCAGAGAGGGCGTGCTGTTCCGGGTATGGGAATCACCCGATGGGAAGACGTAGAGAGAGCAGTTGGTACTTCCCCGGAGTAAGGTCCCAGAAGTCCTGGAGGAAGTGCACGCCGGTACTTCGGGAGGACACCTGGGAGCGAACCGAACGATTGACAAACTACGGCAGCGCTACTACTGGCTGAGACTCCGAGCAGATGCTGAGAGTTACACGTCAGTGTAACGTGTGCGCGGCGAGTTGTGGCCCCCAGACTAGGAGCCGGGGTCGCATGCAGCAGTACAACGTCGGAGCGCCATTCGAACGGATCGCCGTTGACATTGCTGGACGTTCCCAGTTTCTGACCGAGGCAACAAGTACCTAATGGTGGTCGTGGACTACTTCACCAAGTGGCCGGAGGTGTATGCCATCCCAAACCAAGAGGCAAAGACAATCACAGACTGCCTCGTGGAGCAAGTGTTCTGTCGATTTGGGGTGCCGTTAGAGCTACACAGTGACCAGGGTACCAACTTTGACTCCAACCTAATGAACGAGGCACTACAAAGGCTTGGGGTGAACAAAACCCGCACGACGCCTCTACATCCCCAGTCGGATGGCATGGTCGAAAGATACATCAAAACCTTAGAGGAACACCTGAGGAAGGTCGTGGCCAGCCATCAGCGAGACTGGGACGTCAAGGTGCCACTGTTCTTGCTGGCCTACCGCTCGTCTACACACGACACAACTGGGATGACGCCAGCCAGCTTAATTTTCGGCCGAGAGTTACGCCTCCCTTGTGACCTGGCTTTTGGAAGCCCTCCAGAAGCGAAACAGCCAGCGACCGAGTATTTGGAGAAGTTGGTCGACCATCTCCACGACATGCACGAGATGGCTCGCCAGAACATCCAGAAGGCGAGCGACCGCATGAAGACCAGGTATGACAGGCAAGCCAACAGCCAAGGGTTCCAGCAAGGTGACCTGGTCTGGTTGTACCGTCCTACCCGGACCAAGGGACGCTGCCCGAAGCTCCAGCAGCCATGGCAAGGACCGTACTGGGTGGTGAAGAGGATTAACGATGTGGTCTACCGCATCCAGAAGGTTCCCCGAGAGAAGATGTTGGTGGTACACCTGGATCGCCTGGCACGCTACGATGGTGCTGTTCGGGACGACCAGCTTTGAGGAGGGAGCAGTTTCACCCGAGTCTTGGAACACCCTGTAGAACCAGCTGAGAGCGGGCAAACAGGGGAGGTCGGTGTTAGCCACGCCCCCTCCCCTCGTTTGTCTTATAGTGGTGACAGGAGGTGGCTGGGAGAAAAAACATCACTGCGCCATCTCTTTCTGTTCCACCTGTGTTCCCGAACTTACGGGATACTTCATCTAATCTAGAACCTTCCAGATCGACCCGCTGGCCCTATATATGCAGCACGTCGGGCAAGAGGAGTCAGTCAGTCAGAGTTCGTGGCAATCAGCGTAAGAGTGCAGTGACGAGAAGACTATGTATGTGCAACGGAAGAATTTACGTAATTGTGACCGTACAGTGGAATTGTAACGGACGAACTGGTGAATCGTAATTGTGTGCATTATGCAATTCCGTGTAATTGGCAAGTGTTTAACTGTAAGTCGGTGGAAATAAAGAACATTTTTAAGCGGTGCAATTGGACTTTTCATTTCACGAACCCACAAAGCCACAATATAAAACATCTTAGTTAATTGTTGGAAATTAATCATTTCTGTACACTAGCCGTTTATAGGCTAAGGTTTTTGATGTATGGAGTCAACATGAAAAATTTAATGCCATGGCTGGGATTTGAACCACGGATCTCCTGGTTTCCGTCCAGTCGCTCTAACCCATTGAGCTACCATGGCCAACGTGCCATCTTGACATTCAATTCTCCATTTGAACCGTATATTTCCCCGGTAAACCACTAGGGGCTCTTGCATCCGAGATACACCATTTGTGGCGACTTACTATTTTAAGTACTTGAGTCCCAGCCTGCATCATTTAACTCTTATTTTAGTTCATTGATGGAAATTAATCATTTCTCCGCACTAGCCATTTATAGGCTAAGGCTTTTGAAGGATAGAGTCAACATGAAAAATTCAATGTCATGGCCGGGATTTGAACCACGGATACTATATCTCGGATGCGAGAGCCCCTAGTGGTTTACTGGGGAAATATACGAGTCAAATGGAGAATTTAATGTCAGGACGGCACGTTGGCCATGGTAGCTCAATGGGTTAGACTACTGGATGGACGCCAGGAGATCCGTGGTTCAAATCCCGGCCATGGCATTGAATTTTTCATGTTGACTCTATCCATATAAAACATCATTTCATTGGTTGATAATAATTAACGAATGACCACTTAACTCCTCTACCAATAAGGGTTAAGTTTAATAGTCTGTTACCAAACATAACATGGGTATGTTACCCATATAGTCTTCACATCCAAGTTTTAAAGGGTATGGACATGTTGGTCGACTGCATAAATTAACTCAGATTGATGGAGCATATACATAATTATTCTTTGAAAATATGTGAATAGTGAATATACTTCAAATGAACATTATGTTAAATGAAGGTTCGCCTTGAGTTCGTGGGTGTCACGAAATCATTAGGGCAATGCCAACTTACAATCACCTCTTTTACACACACAGCTTCAAGACATCTCTTTAATCTTTCTTTATAGCTCTTCAGTACACACCAACTTGTGCTGCTAGTAATTTTTCTGACATACACAATGTACACATCTTACACAGAGCTGACTCTGAACACAACTCCAATATTTACTCGTAAACTACTTCACTGCCTGTTCCATAGCTCACTAATTCCTCACCATAGAGCTGCACTTACTGACACATGGACTGCTTCCTGCACTGTTTCACAGCCAGCTAAATTCTCACCATGGAGTCACACTTGTTGGCTGCCACTCAAGATTTGAAACACACATAAACAACTCTAAAACAAATCACACTGCCTTACTGGGCCTCATATTGGCTATTATATAGTCCTGCCGGGCAAGGTTGGTCGTTCCAGTTGTCAAAGGTTTCAAATTACATTCTAGAATAGTATTTGTGCAGTAATATTACTCAACTCTGGCTTCATGATGTCGGTTAGTGGCCATGAAAAAGGCTGTGCCCCCCCCCCTCCAGCCAATAAAGCCAGAACTATTGCCTCACCCACACTCAACTTTCCCATACCAGGTGGCAATGACAGCAACGTGACAATATGTATATTGTGACTTTGTGGGTTCGTGAAATGATAAAACGAGGTTACGAAACACAAAAACTACACTTTATTCTCCTCGAAATTCACTGTTCAACATTACAAAATTGCTAGAACCTTAAAACTGTTTATTTTACAAAAACTACATTCAACTGTCTCTCACTTCCGGTAACGATCGGCCATCATTTTTTATCGGCTTCGCGAGTCTACTACCAGGGTGACACTGCTCCCTCCTCAAGGCTGGTCGTCCCGAACAGCGCCTTCGTAGCGGGCCAGGCGATCCAGGTGTACCACCAACATCTTTCCTCGGGGCACCTTCTGGATGCGGTAGACCACGTCGTTAATCCTCTTCACCACACGGTACGGTCCTTGCCATGACTGCTGAAGCTTCGGGCAGCGTCCCTTGGTCCGGGTCGGGTGGTACAACCAAACCAGGTCACCTTGCTGGAACCCTTGGCTGTTGGCTTGCCTGTCGTATCGGGTTTTCATGCGGTCGCTCGCCTTCTGGATGTTCTGGCGAGCCATCTCGTGCATGTCGTGGAGGTGGTCCACCAAGTTCTCCACATCCCTCAAGAGTGGCCCCAAGTCTGCGTCCGCCAGCTGCTCCCTCCTCAGGCCTGCGCTATCCCAGCCATCCGCAGGCATTGCCGTGACTACTCGAACTGCTGCGGCACGCTCCTTCTCCTCCACTCTTGTGCATTGGCCGCACTCTTCTGGACAGGGTCTTCGGGACATAGCGTCCGCGTTACCGTGACTCTTCCCTCTGCGATGTTTCGAAGTGAAGTCATACTCCTGCTGCTTCTGGACCCACGTGCTGTCTGGCCTTCCGGTCGCGCCGTCACTATCACTTCGCTCCTCGCGGGGACAACCACGTCTTCGCTCAAGACGAACCTGCCAATTCCAAGGCGCTCTTATGGTTGACGGAGTATAACCTTCTCCGTTGAGCCTCAGGACCTTCCTGCCGACGTCGACCGTCGCCTCGTGGCTCCTGAGGGCATCCAGTCCCAGAATCACCTCCTCAGCCACCTTCGCGACGAACACCCACAGACGCACGGCACTCCGTCCCAAGTTCAGCTCCAGTAGGGCCTCCATCTCCACAGGCATGGTGTCGCCCGGTGCTGTCACAAGCTCGTATGGTCGGCTCGGCTTCCTCGTCGGCAAACCCTTCACCACGTCAGGTCTGATGATGGTCATGGCCGCCCCGGTGTCCACCAGCACGCGGCACGGCTTTCCTCTTACCCAGCCGTCCGCGATGAGGTTGTCATCCATCCGCCGGCTGACGGCGCGGATTGTCACTCGAGGGGATAGTGGTAATGGCGCCGACGTGCCCCTCTCCACGACGGCCCTTACTCGTTTTCCGGCTGCTCTTCCTGGTGTGGGCAGTCTCTCCGCAGGTGTCCGGGCTGTCCACACCCCTAACACAGGCCACTAGGTGTTCGCCGGCATCCCTCAGCTGATCTTCTGTCTCCGGCGTAGCGGACACTCCTCGTTCTCGACGTCGGGATAGATGCTACCTTGGCCGCCTCCATCCTTAATGCCGCTGTCAGCGCCTCGTTGATGGTTTTATAATCGCCGAGCATTAGGCGCTGACGAATCTCCGTGTCCCGTACACCGTCGACGAAGTTGTAGGCGGCTTCCCGGGATACGAACTCCTGTGGAAGGCAACCAAGGCCTTGCTAGCTAGCTGCTCAATCGCTATGGCTAACTCCTGCAGCGTCTCCCCCGGCTGCTGTGACCTTGCCTTTAGTTGGCTGCGGTACGCTGCAGCTAAGCGGTGGTTCCCGAAACGATTCTCCAGGGCCTCCCAGATGTTCTTGGGCGCCGCCGTTGTCTGCACCGCGTTTAGGACTTCCGCGGCCCGTGCCTGGAGGCTGACTATTAACGGTGTGGCCTCCTCCTCCGGTGACCATCTGTTGTGCCTGGCCACTGTGTCGAACTGGCGGCGGAAGACTTCAAAGGTTGACGCGCCGTCATACTTGGGAGGTTTGACGCGCGCCGATGTTGTGTCGCGTCCCGGCGCGCCGGTCTTCAAGTCCTTCAGCTTCCTGCCGACGACGTCCTCCACCATGGCGTTCAGGGACTTGACGCTGCTGTCGGCCTTTCCCTCCAGGTTGTTTACGCGGTTCGCGAGGTCTTCGACGTCTTCAACCATGGCGTTCAGGGACTTGGCGTTATTGTCGGCCTTTTCCTCTAGGTCATTAAAGCGGTTCGCCAGGTCCTCGACGCGCTCGTCCACTTGGCCCATCCGCTTGCCCAGCTCCGTCACGTCATCTCTCACGCCGGCCAACTGTTCCTCAAATTTGGCGGCGAGGACCTCGTTCGCCTTCTTCATTTCCGTGGCCAGACTGTCGTACGCTGCCTTCATTTCTGTGGTCAATTCGGTCTTTATTTCTTTCAACTCTGCGGCCAGGTTGTTATTTGCTGCTTCCGACTTCGCTGTTAATTCGTTCATCTTCTGCAAAAGCATTTCCAATGCCGATTCCATGGCCATAATGTTCTGTGATGTTGTTATCCCGCTTCCTGACACCAGTTGTGACTTTGTGGGTTCGTGAAATGATAAAACGAGGTTACAAAACACAAAAACTACACTTTATTCTCCTCGAAATACACTATTCAACATTACAAAATTGCTAGAACCTCAAAACTGTTTATTTTACAAAAACTACATTCAACTGTCCCTCACTTCCGGTAACAATCGGCCATCAATTTTTATCGGCTTCGCGAGTCTACCACCAGGGTGACAATATAATACTGTGTTAACAAACAAACAATAAATAAAAAGTGTATATCACAGTGTTTTTCAAATAGTGTACCTACAAAGTGAATATAAAATTGCTACTAACATAACTTGTGTGCTGGTTTAAACTTCTCAACAAAAAATCCTTTTCCACTTTCTTTCTTACTAGGACCCTGAAATAAGAGATACTCAATTCCCTAATATATCCATATTACACTGCACTAGAATCAGTTTCTCCACTTCTGTTATCAGATGTCTTTAACCTTTTTCCTCATGCAAAATGATCTCGTGATATAGGATACAGTCCTGTGCATTTATGTTCTTCTACCCCTTATACCATATTAGGTGCTGGGTGAGGGAGCCACAACTATGGATCAGAGAGAAATCCAGGGATGGGTTATCAGACCAGTTCCCAGAATTAGGGTGAGGGAAGTAGATGAACGGAATGAGAGCAAAGTGGATGAAAGAAAAGATAATGAAGCAATTGGTGAAATGATGGCAGGAGAAACTGGAGGTCCTGAAGAAAACCTGCCCCAGCACATACACCACAAATCTCACTTTGTGGTCACCTGGGATCGGGCCGCCTTGGTCAAGCGTTCTAACCACTCAGAGTGCGGCCACACAAAACAAAACATCTAATTTATGCTTACATAATTTTGTTAGAAAGTTAATTTATTTGAAACAAAATTAAAAAAAAGCATATGGTTACACAGGTTTACATTATGTAGTAATGGTAAAATAATTTAATGTACTCAAATTCACACTACAAAACACTATCAAATGTGAAAAATAAAGCTAGTTCTTTAGCTTGATTCAGATGCCATTTCTTTTCTTTATTGTAACATTTCACGTAGATTATTTTCACAGTTTTTCAGGCTTCTTTCTAGGTATCTCTTGTTATTCTGAAACAAAAAAAAAAGTGTATACACAATATAGCAGGAGCATGACATACTATCAGATTGTATGTAACTGGTGTACTTCAAAACAAATAGGAGAATTTAATTTGCTGAACTATATTTTTGTCTCTTAAGTTTACTGACAGTTTCAACCTATATTACTCTGATTTATAAACATAAATCAAATGCTTCATCCTCCACTTATTATTTCCTATCCAATGAAAATGTTATACTATATGAAAATTTAAGGTGTACAAGCTGATATAATATTATGTTACATAACCACATTATCCCTGAATTCACTTGCAGTTTTCAAGTTTTCAAACTGGACAATGTCTTTTTGCAAGAAAATTCTTGTTCTATGGCCATGTAAAGATTTTGTATGTACCATATCTTATGAAGGGAGATACACTTAAAATTGGAATGTACACTGTGTTCAGGAGTGTTTCAAAGACAAAATGATTAATATTGCCATTATTAGTAAATCAAAGGTGCATTGCTTTAAATATTCATATTGGAAACAAAGACAACAATACTTTCTTTTTCATCATATTAATGATTGCAGAGACAGATCAATGCTATAAATTCTATCCTCCCAAAATATTCTGTTCCATTGAGAGAATTAAAAATTTTGCATTTTTTGAAACTTATCATTAACAGTACAGACATCAAGTTCCATGCATTTTTCACCCATTCCCAGATTTGTGTCACTTCAGGGAGCTTGATTTTTTTGCTTGGGGTGAGCTGATGTTCTTGGCCAGCACCTTCTGCAATATTTGTTTAATGCACCTTTAAATGATTGATTGACATGGATATTAATAGAAATTAATTGTTCTTTCACACTAGCCGTGTGTAGGACGCACTATGAAAGGGTAGAGCCAGAATGAAAAATTCAATGCCATAGCCAGGATTTGAACCACGGATCTTCTGGTTTCCGTCCAGCCGCTCTAACCATTTGAGCTACTATAGCCAACATGCCAACTTGACATTAAATTCTCCAAGTGACTCTTGTTTCTCCCAGTAAACCACTAGGAGTTCTCATAAACACATGAGACAACTACCTTAATGGCGACTTACTATGCTGTAAGTACTTTAAGGCCCGGGCTTTATAGTTCGGACCACTATTAGGTACAATTAATGGAAATTAATTGTTCTTTCACACCAGCCGTGTGTAGGATGCACTATGAAAGGGTAGAGCCAGACTGAAAAATTCAATGCCATAGCCGGGATTTGAACCACGGATCTTCTGGTTTCCGTCCAGCCGCTCTAACCATTTGAGCTACTATAGCCAACATGCCAACTTGACATTAAATTCTCCAACTGATTCTTGTACTTACTAAAAGTACTTACAGCATTGTAAGTCGCCATTAAGGTAGTTGTCTCATGTGTTTATGAGATCTCCTAGTGGTTTACCGGGAAAAACAAGAATCAGTTGGAGAATTTAATGTCAAGTTGGCATGTTGACTATAGTAGCTCAAATGGTTAGAGCGGCTGGACGGAAACCAGAAGATCCGTGGTTCAAATCCCGGCTATGGCATTGAATTTTTCAGTCTGGCTCTACCCTTTCATAGTGCGTCCTACACATGGCTAGTGTGAAAGAACAATTAATTTCCATTAATTGTACCTAATAGTGGTCCGAACTATAAAGCCCGGGCCTTAAAAGTACTTACAGCATTGTAAGTCACCATTAAGGTAGTTGTCTCATGTGTTTATGAGATCTCCTAGTGGTTTACCGGGAAAAACAAGAATCAGTTGGAGAATTTAATGTCAAGTTGGCATGTTGGCTATAGTAACTCAAATGGTTAGAGCGGCTGGATGGAAACCAGAAGATCCGTGGTTCAAATCCCGGCTATGGCACTGAATTTTTCATTCTGGCTGTACCCTTTCATGGATATTAATAGTTGGAAAATCAACATAAGTCCTTCAGGAATGACAGCAGGTCAGTCCTTCCCTTATTTGGCTGTAGTATGACCATAGTAACTATCCAAAATAAGCATGATCTTTGAGTTGAGCAGTGCTCTTGGGTAGTATTGCCTTAAATCACCCAGTTGATTACTAGTTCATTGGCCATTCAACCTTTAGGATGAGCTTGTATAAGCTTTTAGGAGTAACTTTTTATGTTCAATTTATTGTCACTGAACTGTTTATAAGGTTAGCACTCTTCATAGTGCATGTTACTATCACTCGTGAATAAGTAAAGCAGTTTTAGAACAGATTATTCTGTATGTGTGATCTGCAGCCCACAATATAAAGAACATACTGTGTAGTAGTTGCATGTTAGGCAGTTCAAGCTGATGGAGAAGCTTATGTTCTGCAGTGTATTTATATTGAAAGACAACTGCGATTTAAAAAAACTAAAAGAATAATTTAAAATTGCTTTAGGCTTTATTTTTTGTCACAGCTTCACTTTCTATCTTAATCATTCTATTAAAAGATATGGTGCTACTCTTTACATAGAAGAAAATATGACCTGAGAAGAATATTTTAAATATTATTCTAGGATAACCAGAATTCAACTGTCATTTGTTAAATGTTGTCTTTTCTTTGCTGTATAATTGTGACAATTATTTATATTGGAAGGTAATTGTTCCTTCAAACTAGTCGTGTGTAGGACTAAGGTCGAGTCAGACTGAAAAATTCATTACCATAGCTGGGATTTGAACCACAGATCTTCCTGTCTCATTCCAGCTGCTACTAACCATTGAGCTACTATGGCCAATGTTACTGCACAACGTTAAATTCTCCTACTGACGTGTTTTTCCCACTAAACAAGTAGGAATTCTCATAAACACACGAGACAATTGCCTTAATGGTGACTTACTATACTGTAAGTACTTTAAGGCCCATTAGATTAACTAATGGAAATTAATTCTTCTTTCACACTAACCACGTAGGATGCAGTATGGAAAGGTAGAGTCAGACTGAAAAATTCAATGTCATAGCCGGGATTTGAACCACAGATCTTCCAGTCTCCATCTAGCTGCCCTTAACCATTGAGCTACTATGGCCAACGTGCTGATACTACATTAAATTCTCCAACTGGATCATGTTTTTCCCGGTAAACCACTAAGAGTTTTTATAAACACATGATACAACTACCTTAATGGCGACTTACTACTATAAGTATTTTAAGGCACAGGGTTTATAGTTTGAACCACTATTACATTAATTAATGGAAATTAGTGGTTCTTTCAAACATGGCTAGTTTAAATTTCAAATCAGGATTTGTAAATTCTTTTTAATTCTTCTTTAGGATATATTGAGAGATCCAAAAACATCCTAACTGGCTTTTGTAAAAAACTGAAGCTTCTGACAGTGAAGCAATCCAAATATTATAAATAAACTACAACACTTGGTAACAAACTCCACTTATGTTTTAAAATGTCGGAATCCTCTGGGGCCAGTTTTGTGATGTTTTCATCACAGCCTCAGCCAGTAGACTGATTAGTTTCAATTACTTCCGAAAGATGATGGATAGTTCGCTATCGTGCTGCCATCTACTGGGGGCAAAACAAACTTATTGACTGCATCTATTAGCAGCAGTATTTCAAAATTCATCACACAGTTTCAATGTTCTCCCAAACAATTACATATTCCATTCAATTGTTTTAGGGTTGGTTACCAAGTGTTGTTTATAATATGCTAACCGGCTGCGCTGTGTTCTGCTTGCCCATGCCCTCAGCGCTCATTACTGTCTGCTGTTATCATAGAGAGGCACAGATGAAACCATGCAACATTTTTTAAATTACTTTTAGTGGCTTTACTTATCCATGTTATTAAAGGAGATGCTGAAACTGGCCACTGCCATTGTCAATATGTTTGGCAACATTTAGGAAACTATCCATCACTTGCCTTAGATCATGCTGATTTCTCCATTAGCAGAGAAACAGTTGACGCCCATATGTACATGAATACAATTTTGCCCCCCCCCCCCTTTTAGAGGATTAACAGACAAGAAGCATGATTTTGCCTTTTTTCTAGTAAGACACTGCAGTAGCTCTTACAGCCAATCTTTTGATGAGAACAACTGAAAATGTGCATTAAGACAGAAATATTAGTAGACTTTTGTGGTCACCTCAGTCTTCCGACCTACCCCCCTGCAATTTCTGTCTCTGGGGTAACTTAAAGCATACATTGTATAGGACAAACCACATACCCCTAGAAGAATTAAAACAAATTATCCACCACAAAATTGTCAGCATTTCTCAACAAGAACTATGGCAAAAGATGAACAGTTTCTTAAAGACGTGCCAAACATGTATGTACAACAGCGGTGGCCAATTTCAGCATCTGTTTTAATAACATGGGTAAGTAAAAACTGCTGCATAATTTCATCTGCACCTATCTATGATAGTGGCACGAAGGGCACAGACAGGCAATTTACAGCACAAAATATAGTACATGTCTGCTTCATTTACAATGACCCAAAATTGACTCATAATATTTATGTATCTGAGCTTGAGTTCACTGTTACAAAGCTTCAAAAAGTTAATCTACATTAGGAGTTAAACCATCTTAGAGACTATTGGGAAAAACAATGGTGAAAGAAGATTAGAAAGCGATTTTCATGCCTTAGCTGTCATGATTTGAACAGTTTTCTTGTGGGTTATCTACTCAACATAGGACAAGCTCTAAGGAACTCATTATGCAAATCTTGTTCACTTTGCCATTGGATTAGTTTCTATTCCCCAAGAAGTAGTTTTCATCATTTGAGGCCTTGCAAACCTAAAGGAGCTAAGTGACAATTATTTGTTTTTAGAGAAATAAGTAAAAACTGAATAATTAAATAAATCCTTTCTAGAGGAGCATAATATTCTTTCAGAATTCCAAATGGGCTTCAGAAAGGGGAGGCGGACAGTTGATAATGTATTCATCATAAAAACACTAGTAGATAAATACCTAAAAAATAAGAAAGGTAAATTATATATGGCTTTTATCGATTTGGAAAAAGCTTTCGACCGGGTAGAGCTGAAACTGTTGTGGTATAAGCTGTTAATGAAAGGAGTGAGTAATCAAATGGTAACTATACTAAAAGAATTGTATAATGAAAATACATTTTGCATAAAATATGAAGAAGGGGCACTAACTAAAGAAATACAACTGGAGGGAAAAGGACTAAGGCAAGGGTGCAAGCTAAGTCCAATTTTATTCAATTTATTTATTGATGATGTATTACAAAATATAAGTAAGAATAATAGTCTCATACCAGTAATAAACAACTTACAAGTCCCAGGTTTACTTTTTGCAGACGATTTGGTAATAATGTCCATTACTGTTAATGGGTTAAAAATATCTTTGCAAGAGGTGGAGAAATACTGTTCAGAGTGGGACTTAAAGGTAAACAGCGAAAAAACCCAAATTGTAGTATTTAAAAAAGGAACTAAATTGAGTAAATATGAAAAGTGGAAGAAGGGAGAAGCTGAATACAAAGTAGTGCGTGACTGTACTTACTTAGGATTAAAATTGGATGCAGGAGGCAAATGGGAAAAACAAAAGAAATCAGCACTGGCAAAAGGGAAAGCAGCAATGATGGCTGTGAGAGGGTGTCTATATAAAATGCCAGAGATGGAGATGAAATGGTTGGAAAGAGTATATAGTTCTGTAGTCGAGGCCAGAATGCTATATGGCATTGAAATATGGGGGCTTGAGAATGGGTGGGAAGTTGTGGATCAGATACACAGGATGTTCTGTAAGGAAGTTTTGGGGCTGCCAATGGCAACAGCAAACGAAGTTGCTCAAATTGAAATGGGGAGAGTAACAAGGAAAGGGTTAATAATGGAAAGAGCCTTGAAATACTGGCATAGGATCTTGAATTTAGATGAAGGACTCTTATTGCAACAATGTTTAAAATATCAAGAAGCAAGTCTGCAAAGCTCGGGCTGGGCAAGCACTCTACGAAACAATTTAGAAAATAATGGCTTAGGGGATATTTGGAGAAAAAGAGAGAGAAATTATAAAGGTTTCTGGAAGGGTGTTAGAAAAAGATTTGAAGATATAGAGATTCAAAAACTGTTCAGCCAGTTAGGTGAAAAGAGGTCATTGGTATATTATGTTGAGTTAAAAAGTGGCTGGGGAAGGGAGCAGTATATAGATAAAACCATTAATGAAGAAAGGAAGGGGATAGCATGGCTGAGAGCAGGAGTGTGGAGGCTAAAAGGGCAGCGGAATGGGTTTGTGAAAGACAAGTGCCCATTGTGTGGGGGTAAGGAAGATGTGGAACATATCCTTTTCGAATGCAGGGAAACAGAGATTTGGCGAAAAGAATACATCTGGAGAAAAATTAAGCGAAGTCCTGATATATGTAAAATTATAGATAAAAATCTCAAGAATGTAGGTCAGTTCTTAGATAAAGTGAAAAATAAATGGAAGTGGACTGTGAAAAAAGGAAATGAACAATAGTGTGTAAGAAATAGTAGTAATGGTAGTAGTAATAGAAATGTAAGTAGTGTACTACACATTTTGTAATTCAATGGGCTGCTCACCAATTAATGGCCTGGGCCAAATACTGGTGATCAGCTCAACAGTTGTAATAGCTTAGTACACAAATAAATAAATAAAATAAAAATAAATCCTTTCATGGAAGTGTTGAAAACAGTGTTGTTGTATAAATTAAATTAATTGGGAGTCGATTAATGACACTAAACAACACTTACTTTTAAATTTTCCCGGAACTAGTTTCAGAGGCCTTCCCTCTATCTTCAGCCGGAGATCGACTGGTTCTCCAGAGCTCACTAAAGGTTTCCCATGGATGTTCTAACTCTGGCAAAGATATGTAGATGACATATTTGCCATAGTGCCAAAACAACACATCAGTGATGCACTAAAACTTTTAAATATTCAAGAAAAAAGCATCAAGTTCACTGTAGAAGTTGAAAAAGACGAGTATTTACCATTTTTAGCTCTAAAAATAATCAGAAATAAAAATAGAATAAATTTGGCATTTACAGAAAACCAACACAGACAGACAACTACATAAAAGCTAATGGCTACAATCCAAGATCCCACAAACGGGCAATCTTTAATAGTTTAGCACACAGACTGGTCAACATCCCTCTCACAGCAGAAGAATATAAAATAGAATACAACAAAATTAATGAAATAGTACAGAAAAATGACTTTCCCAAATCACTAGTAGACAAAAAAGTGAACTTAGCAAATAAGAAGAAACTACTAAAGGAAACCACAACCCTCTCGGCTACAGAAACTAAAATGATCTTCAAAAAATTCACTTACCATCCATGGGCCTTTGATAAATTCAAAAAAGTCTTCAAAAAACAAAACATTCAACTAGCTCCAGTGAACCATTACTCCTTAAAAAACCTAATTTGCTCAAACATCAAAGATGCCATTCCATCTAACAAAAAATCTGGTATATATCAAATTGAATGCTGTGACTGTAGTCAAATTTATATTGGAAAAACCAAAAGAAATTTAGAAACAAGAGCAAAGGAACACTTTAGGAATATAAAATACAAACAATTAGAAAAATCAGCAGTTGCCACGCATTTTTGGGAAAAAAAACCACAACATAAATCCAGAACCAAAATTAGTAAAACATACAACAGGAAAACAAGAACTGTCCACATGGGAACAAATCTTTATTTAAAAAAATAGGAACAAAGTATTCAATTTCGACATCCCCCAGAAAGATTTGTTCAGCAAGTTCCTCGAACCGCCACCAGAGGAGACCGATGACAAAATATTGCCAGCTATACCAATGAGAACAAGTCGATGTCCGGCTGAAGATAGAGGGAAGGCCTCTGAAACTAGTTCCGGGAAAATTTAAAAGTAAGTGTTGTTTAGTGTCATTAATCGACTCCCAATTAATTTAACTGAATAATTATTCAGGCTTTTAATATAAAATGTAGAAACTAATTGATCTACTTTGAATCATGTTTTATTGATTACATTTATTTTTACTAACCATACTTGCTGATAGAATGCAATAATTTTTTTTAAATCGAGGTATTTGGAAAGGAGCTAAGTGCAACTTTAAATTTCAATAGAATGGAGCTCAGTGCCTTGGTATCTTTGGAAGATAAGCAAATTAAAAATACAAAATAAAGTGAGTGCTATTAATGTTCTTAGGTCATTAACGATGACAATGGGCACAACAGTATTGATGGAAGCTTCAACTTAGGCCAAAACATGGAGAAAAAAGTCTACTTTCTGGATGTATGAAAGAAGCATTTTCCTTAAGACTTCTTCCTTCAGAGCAGAAAGGGCAACTGTTGCTGGAGGAGCTTCAATTTGCATATTAGCAATTTTCTCCATAGTGACCCATGGTTTCAAAATTTTATAGGCCTTGAAATCGCAAAGCTCTCTGATTTTTAGAACTCCCTGGGTAGATTTCGCAACCATAAACCAACCCACCATATTTATTTTAGATGTGTTGTTTGTCAAAGATGCTGCTTCATCGGTGTCAAAGAATTTTCCTCCCATACAGAAAGTCTTGAATGGTCTAGATGGTCTTACTTCTTCAATGGCTGCAGCAACATGTTGCAGAACTTCATAGTTACTCTTAACCTTCCAACAATGTTCTAATAAGGCAAAGTTAGGATCTGCGGAACCACAACTGTGACCCACCGTAAGAAATTTATGCTCTATTTTACCAAACATTCCTATGACACTCAAAGTTATAGAAATATCATCTCACAGTTTTTCAGTTAACTGCAACATTATCACTCCAAATCACCATTTTCTTAGAGATGATGAGATCCTCGATTGCTTGGAGTAAACAAGACGTTATCTGATTCACCTTCATGCCAGAGACACATGACAGCATCTGAAGTATCTTGTATGTGGATCCCAAAATTATAGGCGCCAAGTTGCCGATAATAATACATGCTAGAATATGTTAAATTAGGTATCTGGAAAATCTTCTGCAAATATAATATACTTAAGGTGCATGTATAATTACCAGGAAGTGTGCTGGAAATTGCATTATTTTTCATGGCTCTAAAAGCATTCTCAGTTCTTCTATGATGAATCCCCAAGTCAATCTTTGCTTTCCTCACTTAAGTTCTGTCAGAGCTATGGTACATTACTTTTAGCAGGTCACAAGTTTTACAGGTATCCACTCTAGGTCTATGAAAGGTTACATTTGGGAAATCAGTGAGAAAAACCTTCAGTTAGAACTTGTATGTTTATTGACTCTCAGAGTGTTTCTCTTTGAAAGCTTTGTGAAGTCTATTCATGTTCAAGTCGACACTTAGATAATCTCTTGTAGATTTGTGTCTGGGATAATGACTTGGTACTACTGGAGTGAACTGTATATACTGTTTGACTTTATTTCTGTCTGAAGCTGTGTACTTGAAGGTCTTTTGTCCACCCCTTCTGTCTTTGAAAGTAGTTTTTCTTCCTTCTTGTTCATTACCAGCAATTCTATGTTTTGTGGATTTGATTCCAAATACCTGCATAAAAGTAGTGTGCATTCTCTTTTTTGTGAGCCGTTCCCATCTGGAACGGATGTTAATAATAAATAATGGATGTTTGCCGCCTTCTTGTACATGGATCTTAAGTCCTCCTCCGCTGGACTGAAACAAGCTCGATGTATGTTCCCTGTTATGCCAAGACAGTGGAATTCCTTGAACAGCTTCTCAGCAATATTCCCTCTGTCATCTAAAATCTGCCGGCATTCATGTTGGCATTTACACTGCACCTATAACAAGAGAATTTAATATTAGGTCTATAAAACGGCACAAAATAACTTTAATAGAATTTTTAAAGAGACAATATATATAGATTTACACTGCACCTATAACAAGAGAATTTAATATTAGGTCTATAAAACGGCACAAAAGAACTTAAATAGAATTTTTAAAGAAACAATATATATATATATATATATATATATATTCCTTCATTCCAGTTTCTTAGTAGAAATGTACTATTTTATAAACATAAATTTCCCTATAATATGTGTTTGGAGGAATTTAGTAACAGTCACATCAAAAATAATCTCAAAAACTATTTGTAGTGACGAGTATCAATAAGTCAATTACAAATAGTTTTTGAGATCTATTTCCATGCTTCATAAAAACAGTGCATTATGGTATTAAGAAAATTTGATGTTATTGAATACCTTAAAATGCATTAAACTGGTAATGGTAGAAACATCAATAAACCGGTAAATATACTAATGCATTTGGAATATAAAAAATGAATACAAATGGGTCAAACAAAGAATGAATAATATAATGGGAAATTATGTTGTCTGAGCTTACCTGTTTGCCTGGAAGTGCTATTTCTTATAATTGTTTGCCATCCCAGTAACCTATATTTGCCCACTCACACGTTTATTGTGCATTTTCTTCTTGCAGGAACCTTTCATGTGTGTTTCGCTTTTTAAATGCAAGTGATTTCTTCACCATTTACATAAAAAAGTACACCAAAAATACGCACAAACTCACAACCAGTCTTTCACTAAACACAATCTCTGTGGCTGAAAACTGCCTCATAGCTCCCTTAGCAGTGCAAAGGGGTCATGCCATAT
Organism: Mantis religiosa; assembly: GCA_030765055.1. NCBI lineage: Eukaryota > Metazoa > Arthropoda > Insecta > Mantodea > Mantidae > Mantis > Mantis religiosa. The sequence goes on along the minus strand of CM060948.1, from coordinate 283,822,554 downwards.
ACCCTCTGCCATCTGTTAGGGACTGGAATATAGCTCGTTTAGCTATGCTTTGGCACTGGCTTGTTTAGATGCACAAAACTCCATTTCAAAAATTTTGTGACTTAGCTCCTTTAGGTTTGCAAGGTCTTAATTGTTCACAAAACTGTTCAAGTCATTATAAGCTAGAACCTGAAACACTTACTATAACACAGATTTAGTTGTAGACTGTATAAAAAATGTCCTTTAAGAATGGTCCAGTTTTTACTACATGGACTGTCCATGGAACTCTGCCTCGATAGTTATGCTTTTCATGTGACCTAACAATTGTATAGCTTCCAGAAAAATGAAATCGCTGACTCACACAGCATTACAATTTTCAAAATCAATATTGCATTTAAAATTCTTAAGCATTCAGTCCCATCTCTAAATATATTATACCAAAAAACAATTTTAGGTACACTGCAACAGCTTGTTTTATTAAATCATACTCACCTCTAAAGTTTTAATTTTTTCTACACAGCTTTGAGACTTTTTTTGTAGATGACTACATATTTCTGGAATCGGCGTAAGTAAAAACATCCTTCCAACGCTTTCATAAGTTTTGGTGTTAGCATTCAGCTTCTGCAAATCATAATGCATAGTTTTTAATAGAGATTTAATAGAAAAGGACTTTGAAAATCTAAGTGACAGAAAAAATACTGCTAATTAATGGCATTCAATGGCATTGGAAACATCTTTCCATTCAATTGATTTATATATGGACTAGCGTACAATGATATAGGTTATAGAAATCTGTCATACAGGATGCACCTACAATTCACAGATAAGAAGAAAGCTAGTTCAGGGTGAGGGTCCAGTAGAATATATGCTTACACTGATTGCTTATTTACTTAAGTATACAATGTTATCTGTAGTGGAATTTCCTGTGGCAAACATAATTCAGACAATTTACTGGTGTGTAAATCCAGATTGCTCGCAGGGAATGCAAGTTACCAGTCACATTTTTTGTTTACATATTGTAACGGGAGCGCTGGAACACCCAGTGAACCAGCTGGGAACGGAAGGCAGGGGGGGACCGCGTTAGCCACACCTCCCCCTCGTTTGTCTTGTAGCGGTGACAGGCAGTGGTTGGGAGGAAAAACATCAGTGGGCCGTCTGTTTCTGTCCACCTGGTTCCAGAAATTACGTAATCTGGAACATTCTCCTGGTCACTAGAAACCGGCGATATTCCTATATAAAGAAGGTTACAGACAGACGAAGTTAAGTTGTTGGTCAATCAGTTGGTTAGTGTGTGTGAGTGAGGACAGTTCTTGGTGTAAGAAGGCAGTGACGTGTTAATGAACGGAAAGATTGTGCAACGGAAGACTGTACGTAACTGTGAAGGTGTACCGGAGCTTATGTAATCGCGAGTACAAGGAAATTATAACGGACGAACTGGTGAATTGTAATTGTTGCAGCACGTAATTCTGTGTAATTGGCAAGAGTTTAACTGTAAGTCGGTGGAAATAAAGAACATTTTTGAGTGGTGTAATTGGACTTTTCATTCCACGAACCCACAAAGTCACATGTGTGTCAGGAAGCGGGAAGATAACATCACCGAGCATTACAACCATGGACGCGGCATTGGAGAAAATTTTGGAGAAGATGATGGAAATGAAGGCGGAACTGACAGAAATGAAGACGGCAAATGAAAACCTCGCTGCAAAAACAGAAGCGGCAAACGACAGCATCACCGGGAAGATGGAAGAAATGAAGGCCGAATTAACAGCGAAGACGGAAACGGCTAACAGCAACTTGGCCACGACAATGACCTCAAAGATGGCCGACTGACCACAGAAATGAGGGCAGCGAACGGCAGTCTGGCCACGGAAATGAAGGCGGCGAACGAGGCTCTCGCCGCAAAGTTTGAGGAACGGTTGGCCGGCGTGAGGGATGACGTCACGAACCTGGGCAAGCGGAAGGGTCAAGTAGACGACCGCCTTAATGATTTAGAGGAAAAGGCCGACAACATCGCAAAACCCCTCACCCGCCTGACGGAGGAAAACCGGCCTTATGTGTGGACGGAGGACGCCGAAGACGCTTTCCAGCACCCGAAGGAGACCCTGTGCAGTGCTTCAATTTTGGGTTTCCCACAACCGGGTGGCGCCTTCATTGTGGACACCGACGCCAGCGACCATTGCATTGGAGGTGTCCTATCGCAGATCCAGGACGGCCACGAGCGCACAAGAGTGGAAGAGGAGGAGCGTGCCGCAGCAGTCCGAGTAGTTGTGGCAGTGCCTGCTGAAGGCTGGGATAGCGCAGGCCTGAGGAGGGAGCAGCTGGCGGACGCAGACTTGGGGCCACTCTTGAGGGAAGTGGACGCAGGGACGAGACCGACCTGGGAGGAAATCGCACCGAGGAGCGCCACCTACAAGTCGCACTGGGCCCAATGGGACTCGTTGAAGACCAGAGAGGGCGTGCTGTTCCGGGTATGGGAGTCACCCGATGGGAAGGCGCAGAGAGAACAGTTGGTACTTCCCCGGAGCAAGGTCCCGGAAGTCTTGGAGGAAGTGCACGCCGGTACTTCAGGAGGACACCTGGGAGCGAACCGAATGATTCACAAACTACGGCAGCGCTACTTCTGGCTCAGACTCCGGGCAGATGCTGGTGGTACACCTGGACCGCCTCGCACGCTACGATGGGGCTGTTCGAGGCGAACAGCTTTGAGGAGGGAGCAGTGTAACGGGAGCGCTGGAACACCCAGTGAACCAGCTGGGAACGGAAGGCAGGGGGGGGACCGCGTTAGCCACACCTCCCCCTCGTTTGTCTTGTAGCGGTGACAGGCAGTGGTTGGGAGGAAAAACATCAGTGGGCCGTCTGTTTCTGTCCACCTGGTTCCAGAAATTACGTAATCTGGAACATTCTCCTGGTCACTAGAAACCGGCGATATTCCTATATAAAGAAGGTTACAGACAGACGAAGTTAAGTTGTTGGTCAATCAGTTGGTTAGTGTGTGTGAGTGAGGACAGTTCTTGGTGTAAGAAGGCAGTGACGTGTTAATGAACGGAAAGATTGTGCAACGGAAGACTGTACGTAACTGTGAAGGTGTACCGGAGCTTATGTAATCGCGAGTACAAGGAAATTATAACGGACGAACTGGTGAATTGTAATTGTTGCAGCACGTAATTCTGTGTAATTGGCAAGAGTTTAACTGTAAGTCGGTGGAAATAAAGAACATTTTTGAGTGGTGTAATTGGACTTTTTATTCCACGAACCCACAAAGTCACAATATTACTGACAGTGATTCTGTAAGAAACAGTGATATGTAGTAAAATGAGCTTATGCATACCTAATTTATAAGTTATTTTTATTTGAGAATGTCAATTAATAATATAAACTATCATAGAATTACCCTTATAGATTAATAACTGGTACTTACAGAAATTTTTTTTTTGGTTAACTGTGCATGCTGAATTGAGCGTTTTAATCCTTTAATTTGGACATCTGCTATTTTCATTTTCTCCAATATATTCTGCTGTAGGTGAGCAAATACCTGGAAATTAATAGAGATTACTTGTAAAGAAAGAACACTGATGTGCCTTTTTTCAGAAAAGCAGTTCTACAGTGGGTTAATAAAAGCTTACAGTTCTTTCAATAAAAAGGTTAGGAGGATGTGACTCCATGTACAGTATGTCCTGCAAAATTTGAAAATGGAATTAGGAGATGTAACTGGAAGTTATCTTTGGATTGTAACAATGTTATCTTAAGTGAACATGGTTAATGCAATCGTGGACGAAATGTATGACGGCTTGGTGTTCTGGAAGGTGGCAATGAGGAACAACCAGTGCTTGCTGATGGAGTGAGTAGCACATGCTTGAGAAGAATGCAGCTGGCAGACAAAGTGATGACTGCTCTCAACTTGGATAACAGGAGTATTCAGTACATTGGGAACAGAGGATCAGCTCAAGGACATCAGGGATCCCTCAGAGATGTGTGATGATTAAACAGCCACCTGGAACTTATGGTGAAGGACTGTCAATAGCTAAGAGGAGGAGCTGGGAGAAACCCAGCAAGGGTTGATATGGAGAGCAGCTTATTGGAGCAATATCCTTGAGTGACACTATATGCCTTGGACAGAAGAGTGGAGGACAACCTCATCACGGATGGCAGACTACAAGCGGATCCATGTGCAGCAGTGTCTGTGATCAGACCTAACACTTCGGAGAACTTGCAATCAAGAAAACTAGATCAGCCTAAAAAAAACAGTGACAGCATTGGGAGATGCCTGTGAAGAAGGAAGCCTTTTTAGAGTTGATCATGGGGTAGAACATTTTACATCTGTGGGCACTCGTTGCAAGTGTGGCAAAGGTAATACTTGATCTGAATGCCCTGGGATCTACTAGGCCACGGTCAACAAGAGGATCCTGCAAGCTGGACCAGACGGAGTAAACTGCCAAAGTCCCTAAAGCATCCTGGGGTTTAACAAGGTAATGCTGCCAAAGGCTACGTTTGCAACCACCAGGAGCGATATGGGTATGGAGGCACACCAAGAGGACCATATTTTTCATGTTATTTTCTGAATGTGTTGGTTTCCTGTAAATATAGATATGTTGACGACATCTTTGCAATTGTACCGAATAAACATTTAGAAGATGCATTAAAATTACTCAATCTGCAAGAAAGGACTATAAAATTCACTACAGAAAAGGAAATCAATGGACAACTCTCTTTCTTGGATCTAAATATCATCAGGAATGACACAAAAATAAAATTTGGAATTTACAGGAAACAAACACATTCAGAAAATTACATAAAAAATAATAGCCACAACCCAATTACACATAAACATGCAATAATAAACAGCCTTACACACAGACTAGTCAACATACCCATGGAAAAAGAATATTTGAAAGAACAAAAAGCAATACTACACATAGCAGAAGAAAATGGATACAACATAAGTTTGGTGTTGAAGAAAATTAGAAAGGCTAAACTAAAGAAAACCATTAAGGAAGCAACCACATTTACAAAAGAAAAAGAAAGCAACAGCATATTCAGTTCATTCACATATCACCCAAAAACATTTAATAAATTTAAAAAGATCTTCAAGGAACAAAATATCACCTTGGCACCTATTAATACACACTCAATTTTAAAATTTTTAAATTCAAAAACAAAAGATGAAATCCCATCAGTTAACAGATCCGGAATATACCAGATAAGTTGTAAGAATTGTGAAAAATGCTACATAGGCCAAACTAAAAGAAATCTAAAAACCAGAGTCAAAGAGCACTTTAGAAGCATCAGATTGAAACAAGAAGATAAGTAAGCAGTGGCATTTCATTTTTGGAATGAAAACCATGATATTGATCCAAATCCAAAATTATTAAAAGGAGTGATAAACCAAAATAAATTGACAACATGGGAGAACATATTCATATGGAAAAATAAAGATCGCTAATGAACTTTGAAATCCCACCAGTAGATAATTTGACAAAGAAGTTCGTAGTTCCACCACCAGAGAGAGCAGATAACAGATGCCAGTTGGAAAGAGTGGAGGCGAATGCCTTTGAAACTAGTCTCTCATTAATATAAACAGGTAAGTGACGAGTATTAATAAACCTACTACAAATAGTTTCTGAGATGTGCCTTATTGTTGTACTGTGCTGATGTGTTCCAGACAATTCGATTTCAGCAGATCTAGAAGATTCGACTTCAACAATGTTCCATTCCTTCGATTCGAGAGATTTCGCTTTCTGGAACACTCCTTCCGTGACCCACTGATATAAAAGGGTGTGCAAAAGCCAACCTTGGGAATTCCTACTTATGAGTTAACCAGTGAGTATCAGAGGCATAAAAGAGTCGGCCAGCAGAGCAGTGAATGGCAAAATTTGTTGAAGTTATTAGAGTCGGCAAGGAGAGCAGTGTAGAAGTGAGGAGAGGTCCGCGAGCAGTGAATGTCAGGAAGTTTCGAGCAGCGCAAGTTGGTGCAACAGAAACTTAAAGAAACATTTAGACTGATGTGCTTAATCTTTGTATTTGTAAAAAGTGAAAGTGATTATCAGTTAGCATTGGGTTAAAGAGTCTAGTGACAAAGTGAGTTTGGTGCCCCTCTGTGTTGCTATTTTTGTCAGTATTTATTTATACTAAGCAACATATATGAAGAATATGGCTTATACATCAGCCACATATTCTCTTATCACATTCCCATCCAAGTTTTAATATCTAAAACATATTTTATATATGATTCTAAAAATAGTTTTCCCTTATGTTAACAAAAATATTTGTATATATTCAAATCTTTTTCTAGCTCCTTTCCAGAAACCATTTACATTGTTTCCTTCTTCCAAATATCAACCAATCTACCATTTTCCAAGTTTGTATAAAATGATTCCACCCATTTTTTTCTGAAATTCGTTTCTTTAAATTCTAAGCATTACCTTATCAAGTTGCTTTCATCTAAATTTAATATTCTATGCCATTATTTAAGAGCTCTCTTCAGGATCACACATTTCTCTTCCACTCATCCCATTTTAATTTGAGCAAATTCCTCTATAACTGCATCTGGCAGACCTAACTCTTCTCTGCAGAACATTCAGTGCAGTGTATCCACAACTTCCTGAACACCATCTAGTTCTCATATTTCAATTCTATATCTCACTTTTGCTTCAAATGTCCTATCATACATTTTTTTTTATAGCCAGTTGACATTTAAATCTGATATTTTATATTTATACCCTTAAAGTGCTACTAATTCTCCTTACCCTTTTGCCAAAGTCAACTTCTTCTGTTACTCCCATTTTTCTCCCCCATCTATTTTAACCCTAAATATATACAATCTCTTAGCATTTTATATTCTTCAACCGTTTCCTTCCAATTTTCATACTTACTCAAATTTGTCCCCTTTTTTAAATTTTAATTTGAGGCATTTCCTAGTTTGTCAAGTTTCATTCAATAGAAAGCTTAAGACAAATTGTTGCAAGGATTGCTTAGGAAAAGTTGCTGAGATAGATACAACTAAATCATCTGTAAGTAACTGCCCCGTGTGCGCACCAGGAGCCAGATGAACTTAGAAAGGTGGAGGTTCAAAAGGAAAGATGAAGCATAGGGATTCGCATTATCCATTGGGGGTTGGAATGTAGAAGGGCTTTGGGAGAAAGTGTGCAGTGGGGAAATCTATAATGTGCCAAAAACTTGTGATATATTAATGGTTGTGGAAACCTGGATAGAGAAAAAAGCTAGTGTAATTATTCCAGGATTTGACTTTTATAGCATAAGTGGGATGAAGAACCAAAGGAAAGGCAGAGCCTCAGGGGGTTTCGGCTGTTTTATAAAGAGAGATAAATGTCTTAAGGTGAAAGAAGAAAAAGAACTGTCAAGCAGATCAGTGTTATGGATCTCCATAGGGGATATGTATCAAAATGGGGGATGGATGGAGAGGATTTATACGGCAGTAGTAGAAAATAGAATGTTACATGGATCAGAGGTATGGGGAATAGATGAGGCTTGGAGAGAGACTGATAGAGTGCATAGATCCTTTTGTAAATACGTATTGGGATTACCAATAGCATCACCTAATGGGGCAGCACAATTAGAACTACGCAGGCATTCTACTAAAATTAAAATCTTGTCAAGGGCAATGAAATGCTTATACAGAATCACTAACTTGGAAGATGGCAATATTATTAAAGAATGTTTTCATATTCAAAAGAGAAGTAATGGGGTGGGTCTTGGGCACATAAAATGTATGACTTGTTGAAGCAGATAGGTATGGGTCATTCTTTGATAAATGCAGAGTATGGGTATAGAGGCTTCTGGAAAGAAGTTAAGCTAAGATTAGAAGATATTGACAGACAAGACATTTTTGCCAATACAAGTGACAAAAGCTCACTGAGATTATATAGAGAAATAAAAACAACCTGGGGGAGGGAAGGATATATAGATTATATGTAGTAAGTTAGGGCGAGAAGGTTTTGCTTGGGCGAGAACAGGAGTGAGAAACTTGAAAGGTATAGGTCAAGAGAGGGAACTAGATAAATGTCCATTGTGTGGAGAAGAGAATGCAGATTTCCATTGTATATTAAATTGTAGTCAAACAAAGATATGGAGAGAGCAGGCTTGGCTACGTAAATGGGACAGTTTGGGGGGTGAAGTAGTAATTACAAAAATGTTGTCGGTAAAAGGAGAAAAGAACAGGAGAAATATAGGGAATTATTTAGGGAAAGTTAAAGAGAGATGGCTAAGAACAATTAAGAGAAAAATGTAGAGTGGGATAAGTGAAATGACAAAAAGTGTAAAAAGGAGCAGAGGGCCTCCAATACACAAAAACCCAGGGTTAGGTGTATGGGGACCGAATTATTAGTCAATGGTGGGCAACATGATATGATAGGATTTCCAGGATTTAAGAATATATGGCATGTATATACTTTTCTCCACTTACAAGTTTTTATGAAGACTAGTTTCTGGGGACTTCTCCCCTATCGTCAGCTCTGTGGAGAAAAGTGGAGAAAAGTATATACAAGGTTGACTCACTTGCCTAATTTTAGTAACAATATATGGCATTTTTCAGTATGGATTTTATAATTGTAATCTTGATTTTGTATTTCCATTTGTTGATGTAAAAGGAAATAAATTACTATTACTATTACTATAAGTAACTGCGGAATTGTGACAATGTTTATCACTGACAAACAATTATTGCTTTTTCTATCTCAGTGAATCATCACTGAACAATATAAGTCCTACAGGACTTAGCTTACACCCCTACCGTAAGCCCTTCTTTTGACTGATTTCTTTGTGACTATTCTTGAAAAGGGAAAGGAAGTGGGGTGGGTTTAAGGGTGCAAAACCAGTAAGGCCATTAGCGCCCGGTGCGGGAACAGGGAAAATCAAAAGATAAAAACTAAGGAGTTAAAATTTGTCAAAAAACTGGTGAAAACATGTTAAAAACAATAAAATCCAATAAAAGAAGTGCAGAACGAGGTTATATCCGAGAGATGACACCAACTCGCCAGGTAAAACCTAAAACGCATTCCACAGCACCCGAGTCATCCGCTAAAATGCTGGGCAAGTCAGTGGCCATGTCCAAGGAAACATGAACCGGAGTTAAAATGGGACAGTGTTCCAGAACATGCCGGACAGTCAACGGCACGCCACAGCGAGAAAAAACTGGAGCCAGTTCTCTGCACAAGTGCCGGTGGCTAAAAGAGCAGAGTCCAATCTCCTCCATGTGGGAGGACATCCTCCAGATAGAGGGAAGTGGTTTTATGGCGCGCAATTTGATCCCTGAAATAGCGGACCAACATGCAGCCCAACACTGCCGGAGATTACGTTTACAGTCATGCACAGGGACAGAAGAGGAGTTACCCTCCGCCTATCACTACTGACCGGTATGTGACACGTTCACCATTGGCAGGCCCGACTTTATACCCTACCATTGGAATAACCGCCAATAGCTCCCCACTTTATGCCATGCTGCCTCAATGGAAGTCAGCGGTAACATGTCGGGTATCCCCCTCCACCCCAGCGATACGCATCCACCGAGATATCCTAGTAGACCCGGCCCCATCGAAGCTACATGCGTGTACATGACAATGGAACGGCTCCGCACCTAGTGTCACACAAAAGGGGTAGTGAGGAGGGTCCACTCAACCTTCATGCTTGAGACCTCCGGAGAGCACACAAGTTGGAAGCTGTGTCGAAGCCGTGGGACATGTACCATGGAGAGAGGAAAGATCCCTGCTGGTGAGACAGGAGTTTATAAACCTAAACACTTAAAGCTCTAAGGGAACAATAAACCTAGAAGAGAAAGAAGCTTAAGACTAGGGGTTTATTTTGAAAATAATGATCATAAACTCGATGATGTTGCTTGAGGCTGGAACACTGGCTCTTAGAGCCTCTTATGCCGCACAATTACTCGAGTCCAATTTAAACTACTTTCTTTTATATCTGCCCTTTTTATATCAGGCTCCAAAAAGAAAGAGTAGGAATAAATAGGCATTCATAGCCTTTCATAACCAAGAATTGTATTTCTATAGCAATGGTAGATGCAAGGAATCATTGCAGTTGGATAATGCTGTGATTACGAGGGGCACTATTTAGGTTTTGAGGCTTGGCAACCCTGAATGTTGTAGGTGTCATCTGTCTCCAATGGAAAGTTTGACACTGTTGACCATAATCTACTTCAGACATTTTGTCAATAGAGCGTCATTTATTTTGTTTACATTAACTTGAAAATTGTCTCTCAACAAAAAACTGGAATTAACTGGTGAAAATGTTTGTGCAATGATTTATTACAACTTTTCAATGACAAGAATGCATCGATCAACTAACTTCCACATTTGGCGACGAAGCTCCATCCTTTGCCACTGTGAAATGCTGGTATAACAAATTTAATTGTGGCCGCTGTTCGCTCAATGATGAAGTTTGTGAAGATCGTCCAAAATCAATTGTTTTGCCAGAGAACATTTATGCTGTGCAAAAACTAATAATGCAAGATTGTCATGTGACATAATGTGACATTGAGGCAACCTTAGGCATTAGTTGCACCAGCATATATATTGCATGATTATTTAGCCATGAAAAAGGTTTGCTGTCGTTGGATTCCACATAATTTGACGCAATCTCAAAAAGAGCTTGTCTTGATTGGTGCACAAAACTGCTCAAGAAATACAATGGTGGTGCCTCAAAAGATGTATATAAGATTGTAATAGGTGAGGAATCATGAATCTATGCGTATGAGCCAGAATGTAAACAGCAGTTGACTGCATGGGTTTTTCAAGATAAAGCAAATCCAACAAAAGTTGCTTGCACTCAAAGCAAATGGTCGCCTGCCTTTCTTAGCAAAACTGGCCATGTGGCAACAGTGCCTTTAGAGGAACATAACACGGTCAATGCCATATGGCACACAACTAATTGTTTGCTGGAAATCTTCAGTGAAGTAACGAAAACCAACAAGAACTACATAATTGTTCATCAAGATAATGCAAGCACACACACATCTTGTCTAAGAACAGAGTATTTGAAGGCTCAAAAAATCGAACTGATGGGTGATCTATACAGTTCTAATTTGGCACCAAATGACTTGTTATTCCCGAACATCAAGAATAAATTGTGCGGATGATTTTCGTCAGCAGAAGTGGTTGATGCCTTCAAAAGCCATGTTTTGGAGGTGTCTCAAGAAGACTGAAATAAATGCTTAAATGCTTAGACAAATGGTTCAAACAGATGCAAAAGTTTATTGATCATAAAGGAGAATATTTTGAAAAACAATAAAGCAGTTTATCATTGAACATTTACTTTGTTTTAATTATTAGGCTGAAAATATAAATAGTGCCCCTTGTACTTCTGAAGAGGATGCTAAGCCAGCAACAGAAGAGGAAGGTTGTGTTTAACAGAGCTGCGGTAGCTTAGTGAAACAAGGACGTAAGTACCAATGGGAGTGGATATAGGAACATACAGAACCAGAACAGGCCTATTCGGGAGCAGAAAATTAAGGAAAAAGAAAGTGTCTGGAAATCTGGAGGTGATTAAAAACTTAATAATAATGATAAGTGTCATCCTGATACTATTGATAATAGGCGGTATTGAATTGAACCCAGGACCTATGGAGGGGCAATTTGCGCTGGAGAAGCTAATTGGAATGATGGAAGAAATGGAAGAACATTTAGGGAACAAAATGAATGCAGCTACGAAGGAAATCAAATAGGAAATCTATGGAATGAATACAGAAATGGGATCTTTCAGAACCAGAATAAACAAGCTGGAGGCAGCATCTAGGAAAATGAACGTTTTGTTCTTGGGAATAGAAGAAAGAAGAGGGATATAGCCAGTGCAAGAAGTAACAAAAGTTTCTGAGTTGCAGAAATTCAAAACGTTCTTTATTTGCTTAGAAATACAGTCACAGTAGTAGCATTACGTCACATACACAATTACAACCTTCCAAGGTCGTTGACCACAACAAAGAGTTTACTTCCAAAACACCAGTTTCAATTACAGCTCTCTTTATGTCTCTGTTTACAACTGTCTTTACAACTGTGTTTACAACCCCTTGGCAAGTCGCAGCTTCCTTATATACCACGACTCATGTTACCAGATATTTCTGGAACAAACAAGAAATCGAATGTTGTGTAAGATAATCAGATGTCACTAGAAATTTCTAACTTTATCTCTTTTGGCATACCTTTTATCTCCGTGCTATGTTTATCTGCTTAGGCAGCTCTTTATCTTCGTGATACACTATACGTTCGTAATCTCTCTGCACCGAACCTTTTATGCGCGTTGCCGCGACAATACTATAAATTTATGCTGGGTGTATCCCAGAACTCGGCAAATGTAGGAGTACTTTTAGAGATAGGAAAAAGTAGTGCAAAGGGAATGGTGACGGAAAGAGTGGTTAAGTACTGGTACAGGATGCTACAGTTGCCAGAGGATAGCTTGATTAAGTCCTGTCTCAGTTTTCAAGAAAAGCATTCCAATCAGGGAACCTGGTGAAAAGAGTAAAAGAACAGTTGGAAAAGGGTGGATTAGGTGATACATGGCTGCATAGACATAATTTAGCATGGGGAGTATGAAAGGTACTTAGATCTAGGTTTGAGAATATGGATCTTGGGCTGAGATGGAGCAGAAAAGGTCACTGGTTCTTTTAAGGATGTTTGGAACAGAATCAAGGTTAGAAAAGTATTTATAAATCTGTAATAAAAGGGAAAGAGAAGCGATAGTATGGTACAGATTAGGGGTTTGGAAACAGAGGTCTAAGGGGTAGTATAATGCAAGGTCAATGTCCGATATATGGGGACAAAGAGGATGGAGAGCATATTGTATGGGAATGTAGAGGTCCAGATGAATGGAGGAAAAAATTGTTTCGGGAGAAGTGACTGAGAAATAAAAGTTTTTTTGTTGTTGTTTTTACTTGTTCCATTTACTTTAACTAGAATGGTCATATTGGTGGCCGTTCTCCTTTGGAACATATCGAAGCTGTTAACTTGTATTCATTAGGTTTTAGTCATTACATCATATGCACATTCACACTCTCATTCATACTTCCAGACTCTGGGGAAGATGGGGAATTATCTTGGCCAGAGAAAAATCCCCATCCCCACCGCCGGGAATCAAACCCGGGACCCCTAGCATGGCAGGTAGGTGCTCTACCGACTGAGCTACAGGGCCAGCCAAATAAAAGTATTGTAACCATAAAGAAAATGTTTTCTAATCAGAGTCAGATTAGACAATTAGGAGAATTTCTATGGAAGGTGAGATACAAATGGAAATGGTCAACTGACAGATGTTATGAGTAAATTTTAGATCATAAGATGTATGAGATAAAAGGGTTGTGAAGGGCTGGTAGCATTTGGATGTCTACTGGATAAGTGACTTGGGTCAATTCCAGTAGATGCAACCTACGTAATAAGTTGGCGCTAAATAAATAAAATAAAATACTTCTGAAGAGAGAGATAGAAGAATTTGTTGCAGAACAAAAGACAACCAAATCCATCATGAGCAGTGACAAAGAGGAAGAATGCAGAAGTGAAGTGATGTCTACCACTTGCGAGGCATGTGCAGCTGTAGAAGTGTTGCATAAACATTTTTACCTGTTGTGAGGGGGCGGAGGGTGAAATTTTAATACTGTATATGAACCTAAAAGGCAAATATATAAAATAATACACACTTAAAATATAAATCCATTTTGGAATATTTTGGTGTGAAGCAGTAATTGTTTTCATTCTGGAATAAAGGTTCATTCATACTTATTTCTGTACTATGTAATTATTAAAATTTAAATGTTCCATGCACAGAAACAGTACTTATTTTGTCTTAGGTATTTCCGTACCCATACTATAAAAAATAATCAAATTAAAAGAAAGTAGATATTAAACAATGCTTAACTGCCCTTCTACTAGACAGTGAATGAACTACAAAGGCAATGTAGTTTAAGCAATTAGTTTACAATCTGGATATTTGAGATAAGTAATAGTAATAAGAACAAAAAGTCTATACTATTAACATGCATTTGGGAGATGTTAATTTCCTTCTCCTTGCATTTTTACCTATGCAATGCTTTTCCCCGATTAACACTTTCCCCCCTTTAACACCACTATTTCTCTGATTCCTTGAAAAGTGTAGAAGAGGGATAATACTCTAATTAAACGAAAAGAACAAGAAGAGAGAGGGAGAGAGAGATGAAGAAGACAGCATATCAGATCAGTTAACTTTAAAGAGAGTCGATTAAAGACACTAGACAACACTTACTTTTAAATTTTTCCGGAACATGTTTCTGAGGCTTTGCCTCTATCATCGGCCGGCTCTCTCAGAAACATGTTCTGGAAAAATTTAAAAGTAAGTGTTGTCTAGTGTCTTTAATCAACTCTCTTTAAAGTTAATTTATCATAACAACACTGTTTTCAACACTTCCAAGAAAGGAATTGCAATATCAGATCAGTTTTACAGTTCCAGAATAAGTCCCCTAACATTTTACTAACGTGATCTAGTAGTTTTATAACTGGATTCTGAAGTGTTACTCTGGTTGTAGAGAGTCATTGTATTACAATACAACAGGTGTGTGTGTGTGTGTGTGTGTGTGTGTGTGTGTGTGTGTGTGTGTGTGTGTGTGTGTGTGTGCGCACGTGTGTTTTGGAACGTAATTATTAATGTCGTGAAAACTGATAGAAGACAATTACTTTGGTTCAAGCATATCAATCCCTTTAAAATTAAGTGAGTAGTAATTATAATGAGCACATAAATGTATTTAAATTTAAAATCACTAGAATTTTCAAACAGATAAGTAAATAATTTGATAATGAATATCAAACAGTTCTAAATGATTGACAAAACATTTTAATGAACTATTGTTTCCACTGTTGGTCCACTAACTGGTGATTCCCTGATCTTCTACTTCCCTGTTACTGTCATAAAAAGATAGGTATTAATAGAAAGTCGAACTGTTAAAATAAGTACATAGCAATGTAGAACTGGACTTAAGGGAAAAAGCCTATATAAAAATGTTGGATATTCGTTTATGAACTTTGAACTTCCAACAGACAATAGTTTAATCTCCAAATTCTTTTCCTGCCCTAGTTAGTCATGGAAGAAGATCGGAGTGTTTAACATTAATTTTTAAACATTTATACAAATATGAGGAGTCATTTAAATGTTTATTTATTGAACAAAAATGGAACACAAATATGTCATTTTTTGACATGGTCTCCCTGTTGTTCAACACACTTCATCCAGCGTACAGGAAATGCACAGATTCCTCTGAAAAAAGTTTGTTTGGTCATGTGCACAGCAACTTGTGCACTGCCTGGTACACTTCTTCATTGGGACGAAATATCTTTCCTCCCTTTGAGTGGTCCAAACATGTAATCACTGGCATGGTCTGGTGAGTTTGGCAAATTCCTGGACTGAGTTGCCATGGCACCCATCTTACAGATACTGGAAAACATAAGCATGTCATGAATGATGTGATGTGCTTAGCTCTTGACTAATGTACAGATTTGCAGCTCTTTTATCTACTGTCACACCATGATTTTGCATCACAGTGGATTCAACTGCTGCAGTAGTCTCTGATGTCACAGCACGGTGTGCCTGACCCGGGCACAGAGTATCTGTCACAGAAGTAATGCCATTTCGAAACTTCTTACTTCACTTAAATCCTAGCTTCAGTGATAGCCATGCATCACCTTAATGGACCTTTTCACTAATGGTTTTCAAAAGATTTCATACATTCACTATTCAGAAAACATATGACAGAACACTGTTCTTCCTTGGTGCATGTCACAAATGGGGCAGATATTTTGACCTGGTATTGTGCATTTCTTAAATCATTAGTAGCAGTACTGCTAACTTAACAGAACAATGGTGCAAAATATTGATTTTTAATTAAAATTTTAAGGTTTTCATTTGACTCCCCCTCTTATTAATAGTATGCTAGGAATTCATATACACATAGAACAAGGTAGGGGAGCTTATTGTGAAACATTAGCTATAGCAATGTTACTGCAAGATCAGTGATGCTTCTTGCCTCGTGAGAGGCTCTCAGCTGCCTCCTGTACAAGGTCATGCTTGTGATTGTCCAGATTCTTACACCAGTGTGAATCCAGTTTTCAAAACTCACCTCACTTTGTTTTTATATTCATTTTCTTTCCTATATTGTCTCAGATAGGCCTAATAATTTGTATAATTCATGTGAATGTTTTTTTTTTACGTCCTCCAACATTTAGTCGATGACGATGAATGAAATGGGTGAAATGATGCTCAATGCATCCGGGGTGCATGGAGCTTAGAGTTATCCGACATTCGTCATTCAGGATAAGGGGAAAACCCTGGAAAAACCCTTATCCAGGTAACTCACCCTGACCGTTAAGATGTACTGAAGAAATAAAAAGAAGTTAATATTTCAATCAATAATTCATAAATCTGTATATTTTGGTAAGGATTCATTTTTTAGGTTACTACGCTGTTGGGTATTATGACATTTCCTATTGGTACTGTTAGTATTGATGACCAGTAAAATTAGAACGGTGAGTGTAACAAAGTACACTTCATGTAGTCACCTGTTATGCATGGTACGCTCTCTGGGGAATAGAACACAAAATGTCTCTACTACCTTGAAGTAATCACCCACTGCACATCAAACTCGCTTGGAGAATGGTGCTTTTGTTGTGCAGAAATACTCCCGCTAGCACACTTGCTTATACTGTAACCATAGGAAATTTTTACATGGTTCCAAAACATTCAGAAGGAGAAACTTCAGAAAATTCTAGTTATCTCGAAATATTACCTATATTTACACTAAATGAACAAGCTTATCTATTTACATTTTCAACTACCCGATTCATACTTTTTGTTAACATTGACCATAGCTGCAATGCTGCAATACCTTCTGATATTCTTTGTAAATGGAATGATGGATCAATCATAATTAGCTGTGAAAGAACTGTAGTCCAGACAGTAGCAATGTATGTAGAGTATCCTGTATAAATATTCTTGGTACTGTAAGTTTGGAATGGCAGAAACTATTAACTTGGAACGTCTTGAATGTGAGGTAGATATGCTATCACCACGCTACAGAAGCAGGCTAGTGTATTACGGAACTGTAGTTATGCATTTGCACATTGTCAGCCACAAGTGAATGAACTTCTACTTGGACTTGAACAAGATATTGAGAAACAGTGAGCATTGTCAAAAATTAAAATTTCTAAGAAATGTCTTTTAATAGAATTTTTCAAAAAGCAGTGACTATTGGCAAATCAGATACGTATTGTATACGTATATATTCAACCAAATCTGATTTAATATGTATGGAACTGTAACACAGTATGTTATTTTCTGTATTTTTGCAGGCCTTTTTACGAGACGTATTTGCTTGGTATTATGTAGCCTGCTCATTTAATTTTCACTGAAAGAAAAAAAATTCTACCCCCCTCTTTGTTAGACATCCAGTTAGGTTGGACAATTTTTCATTGAGTCATAGGTGTTCAGATTAGAGAGATTTTATTGTATTTCACTGCAGAACATATTTTGATGGTCTTGCTCATCAAATTCAGGTGATCAATTATTTTCAGTTACTTCACTACTTCATTGTTGTAAGTTTCCTCTCAATCAACATTAATGTATACTTCATTTTCTTGCATGCTTTGAAAGTACTGACATGCACATTGTTTAACACTTCATTTGTTTGATTTTAATTGCATCATTTGTATGTAAAAATATCCATATAATGGTATTTCATTTCTCTACATTTCATATTTCTTTCATTTAGTTGCATTTGTGGTACTCTGACAGTGAAAGTCTAAATGGCACTCTTCTCCTACCTCAGTTCACAAAGCCAGCAACTAATATACTTTGACATATAGCAAGACATTGAAGTAGCTGACA
The DNA here is from genome assembly GCA_030765055.1 of Mantis religiosa. NCBI lineage: Eukaryota > Metazoa > Arthropoda > Insecta > Mantodea > Mantidae > Mantis > Mantis religiosa. Next base: position 283,804,722 of record CM060948.1, on the reverse strand, counting down.
CTTTCAAACAGTATTAACTTATTTCATACTTAACCTCTAACTTATTATACTTTTATTTATCTGATTTCTGAGTAGTTCCTTTAGACTATACACAGTATTTTTTGGACTATAAGACGGTCATGAATTTGATATCATTTTAAAAAAAAAAAAATTATATATTACTTGCACCTTTGCTGTCTACCATTCTATTTGATGGACCATCAAAAGTTAGGGGAACCTTGTCCATATTTCCAATTTGACCAAGTTCGAATTTAAATTTCTCCTTGTATAAATAACAAGTTTATGAAATGCCAGAATTTTAGATTCATGCTCGGCCGGCATCTTTTACACGGTTCTTGTACAAGTGCACATTGAAAGCCCTCCTTTCTTCATAACTCGATAGCACCAATACGGAGGTGAATGTTGTTTGCTTCTTCTTGCATCAGACACTAGAATGCTATCATTCCTTTGGTCTGTCACTCAATTCTTTAATTCTATTTCTAACTGTGGCCACTTTGCTTATGCATACAAACACGTCTTTTCCCAACATCGTCAACTGATCCTCCTGTATCCACCACTCGCAGATCATTTTCTCAGTTGGCAATGGGCCCAAAATGTCTTTCTGCTGCACTATTATATGCTCTTCTGCATATTGCACAACTTCTAATTTGAATGCAACACTGTATGAGAATCTCTTCTGTTTAGGCAGCATCATATAGACACAAGAGCTTACAAAAATTCACAACTGCATGTCACTTTCATAACGGTACACTTGTTATTGGCAACTGGACATAAAAAAGTGGCTGTGAGAGAAAATTTTACTTCTTTGACCCTTTATAGGGCAAAACCTTTGCTATTATGTCTGTTATTAAGGCTCATATTCTCTTGGTAATGATCCATGTTATGTTGAAACTACAGTTAAATTTAGCTGGTTTTCACACATGAAATTTGGACCATAAGATGCAGTTACACTTAGGACAGTATTTTACAATGAAAAAAGTGCATCTTATGGTCTGAAAAATATGGTACATAAAAGTTTATTTTCCTTACCTGCAAAATTAAACTTTATTAACACAAAAATTATTAATTCTTTTGAAGCTATTTTTTTTTTTAAATTATAAGATTAAATTGATTAAATTTTAGTCACTTGTTAAAACTTCCTTCACTTGTCCTTCAGATGTTAAAATTAGGAAGAAGTCTTCTTAATTTTAACATCTGAAGGACAAGTGATGCAAGTTTTAACAAGAAACTAAAATTTATTCAATTTTTTATTAACACAGTTAAGTTCATGGACATCATTTTGTTTATTAGTATTTTAATAATATAAGTATATAAACATACTTCTTTTAAAAAAGGTCTCTTCATAAAAATATTCAAACATATAAAACATCTTAGTTAACTGATGGAAATTAATCATTTCTCCACACTAGCCGTTTATAGGCTAAGGTTTTTGATGTATAGAGTCAACATGAAAAATTCAATGCCATGGCTGGGATTTGAACCACGGATCTCCTGGTTTCCGTCCAGTCGTTCTAACCCATTGAGCTACCATGGCCAACGTGCCATCTTGACATTAAATTCTCCTTCTGAACCGTATATTTCCCCGGTAAACCACTAGGGGCTCTTGCATCCGAGATACACCGTTTGTGGCGACTTACTATCGTAAGTACTTGAGTCCCAGCTTTCATCATTTATCTCTTATTATTTTAGTTAATTGATGGAAATTAATCATTTCTCTGCACTAGCCATTTATAGGCTAAGGTTTTTGATGGATAGAGTTAACATGAAAAATCCAATGCCATGGCCAGGATTTGAACCACGGATGCGAGAGCCCCTAGTGGTTTACTGGGGAAATATACGAGTCGAATGGAGAATTTAATGTCAGGACGGCACGTTGGCCATGGTAGCTCAATGGGTTAGACTACTGTACGGACGCCAGGAGATCCGTGGTTCAAATCCCGGCCATGGCATTGAATTTTTCATGTTGACTCTATCCATTCTATCCATATAAAACATCATTTCATTGTATCGAGATTCAACTGTATTGGAACACCACAGTGAAGCGAAAAATTATTAAATTTTAGATGAGTTGCATTTTTTACACATCTGCTTCACTTTCGTACCTATTTTGAGGACATGTTTCGCAAATTTTCGTTTGCATCTACGGCTCTTGTGCGACTCGCACAAGAGCCGTAGATCATTTCATTGGTTGATAATAATTAACCAATGATCACTTAACTCCTCTACCAATAAGGGTTAAGTTTAATAGTCTGTTACCAAACATAACATGGGTATGTTACCCATATAGTCTTCACATCCAAGTTTTAAAGGGTATGGACATGTTGGTCGACTGCACAAATTAACTTCAGATTGATGGAGCATATACATAATTATTCTTTGAAAATATGTGAATAGTAAATATACTTCAAATGAACATACTGTCAAATGCAAGTTCGCCTTGAACTCGTGGGTCACGAAATCATTAGGGCAATGCCAACTTACAATCATCTCTTTTACACACACAGCTTCAAGACATCTCTTTAATCTTTCTTTATAGCTCTTCAGTACACACCAACTTGTGCTGCTACTAATTTTTCTGACATACACAATGTACATATCTTACACAGAGCTGACTCTGAACACAACTCCAATATTTACTCGTAAACTACTTCACTGCCTGTTCCATAGCTCACTAATTCCTCACCATAGAGCTGCACTTACTGACACATGGACTGCTTCCTGCACTGTTTCACAACCTGCTAAATTCTCACAATGGAATCACACTCGTTGGCTGCCACTCGAGATTTGAAACACACAAAAACAACTCTAAAACAAATCACACTGCCTTACTGGGCCTCATATTGGCTATTATATAGTCCTTCCGGACAAGGTAGGTCGTTCCAGCTGTCAATGGTTTCAAATTACATTCTAGAATAGTATTTGTGCAGTAATATTACTCAACTCTGGCTTCATGATGTCGGTTAGTGGCCATAAAAAAGGCTGTGCCCCCCACCCTCCAGCCAATAAAGCCAGAACTATTGCCTCACCCACACTCAACTTTCCCATACCAGGTGGCAATGACAGCAACGTGACAATATGTATATAATACTGTGTTAACAAACAAACAATAAATAAAAAGTGTATATCACAGTGTTTTTCAAATAGCGTACCTACAAAGTGAATATAAAATTGCTACTAACATAACTTGTGTGCTGGTTTAAACTTCTCAACAAAAAATCCAACAGGAAAACAAGAACTGTCCACATGGGAACAAATCTTCATTTCAAAAAATAGGAACAAAGTATTCAATTTCGACATCCCCCAGAAAGATTTGTTCAGCAAGTTCCTCGAACTGCGACCAGAGAAGACTGATGACAAAATATTGCCAGCTACACCAATGAGAACCAATTGATGTCCGGTTGAGGATAGAGGGAAGGCCTCTGGAACTAGTTCCGGGAAAATTGAAAAGTAAGTGTTGTTTAGTGTCATTAATCGACTCCCAATAAATTTAATTTATACAACACTGTTTTCAACACTTCCATTATAAAATAGGCAAACAAGTCTTCAAGAAGTGGAAATTATACCAACGGATCGCACGTAACAACAGCTGACAATATGGCGGATAAGGTAACCTCTTTAAAATTGTGGTAATAAGCAAGAAATAAAAACATTCTTAAAACTGCATGAAAAGAAGAGAAACCTTTTTGCAAACATAAAATTCATAAAACTATGTTTACGAAATAAAGTAACACCCCGATTTGTCCGGAGGATAGTCAAACAAGGCAATGGAAATCAACAACAAAGAGCTGCCGAGAAAAAAGTTTTACAGCTAGAAATCAATAAACATTACAAACATTTGGAAGAAACAGAATTGAAACTTTATAAACTTCATTCAGGTTTAACGAAAACTCTGGGAAACACGATGTGGGATAACTTCGAACAAAACTATTTGGCAATGCTAAGCAAGAAAATGAAAGCAAAAACCGAAAAACTAAAGTACAAATTGACCAATTTGATGAACATTTCTTCACATCGAAATCATACCGGAAAAAAGTTAAAGAATAAGAGACATATTGGAAATAGAAACTTGAGCCCAACAGCAATTAGTCCACATGCTAAATGCAAAACGGCAATAAGTAGCGAAAACGAAAAAACAAACATGCAAATCTTTGAAAACGTTGTAAATCTATCTAATCAAAATTTCTCCACAAAAGAATTAGGTCTTCTAAACAAAGGATTAAAAATAAGTTTTTCAAATGAAATTGAGGACTACATTGCAGATATCAACATTTCTGCACAGTGTCTACCAGTATCAAAACAAAATTCACTTAAAAGCCAATGTGAAAATATTTTGGAAGAAATAAAAACCAGATCCGTTCAGAAGAGCAGACAAAATATTATCCATTCTTTGAAACAAAAAATCGTCATATACACCAAGGCAGACAAAGGTAACAAGATAGTCATAATGGATAAATCTGATTACCTTGAAAAAATGGAAGAAATGCTAACAGTGAATATGAAACCATTAACAAAAATCCACTAACAACTTGCATACCATCATTTGAAAAAACAATAGCAAAATCAAGTATAATATCAAACAAATATACAGTTAAACCAGATAACCCAACCTAGACTTTATGGCTTACCCAAAATACACAAACCATCCATAACAACGAGACCTATAGTTAGCAGTATAAATTCACCAACATACGAACTTGCAAAGTGGCTAATACACAAATTCAACTCCTTTCCAAAATTCGATAGCCTAAGCATCAAAAACACCTATGAACTTAGAGAACACATTAAGAATACTGAACTAAATGAAGAGGACACACTAGTCTCATTTGACGTTAAATCACTGTTTCCCAGCATACCAGTTAAACAACTCCCAACGTTAATAGAAAAATGGCTCAAATCACTTGGAATGTCATCACTTGAAATTTCAGATTACATCGAACTAACCAAATTATGCATAGAACAAAATTTCTTCCAGTTTCAAACAAAATATTTCCATCAAACTTCTGGTTTAGCAATGGGCAACCCCTTATCACCCTTCCTGGCCGATCTGTACATGAGTGCACTAGAAATAAGGATCAACAAAGGTTTCCCATGGATGTTCAAACTCTGGCAAAGATATGTAGATGACATATTTGCCATAGTGCCAAAAAAACACATCAGTGATGCACTAAAACTCTTAAATATTCAAGAAAAAAGCATCAAGTTCACTGTAGAAGTTGAAAAAGACGAGTATTTACCATTTTTAGATCTAAAAATAATCAGAAATAAAAATAGAATAAACTTTGGTATTTACAGAAAACTAACACAGACAGACAACTACATAAAAGCTAATGGCTACAGTCCAAGATCCCACAAACAGGCAATCTTTAATAGTTTAGCACACAGACTGGTCAACATCCCTCTCACAGCAGAAGAATACAAAATAGAATACAACAAAATTATTGAAATAGCACAGAAAAATGACCTTCCCAAATCACTAGTAGACAAAAAAGTGAACTTAGCAAAAAAGAAGAAACTACTAAAGGAAACCACAACCCTCTCAGCTACAGAAACTAAAATGATCTTCAAAAAATTCACTTACCATCCATGGGCCTTTGATAAATTCAAAAAGGTCTTCCAAAAAAAAAAAAAAAAAAAAAAAAACATTCAACTAGCACCAGTGAACCATTACTCCTTAAAAAACCTAATTTGCTCAAACATCAAAGATGCCATTCCATCTAACAAAAAATTTGGTATATATCAAATTGATATATAAAAAGAGATTTAGAAACAAGAGCAAAGGAACACTTTAGGAACATAAAATACAAACAATTAGAAAAATCAGCAGTTGCCACGCATTTTTGGGAAAAAAAACCACAACATAAATCCAGAACCAAAATTACTAAAACATACAACAGGAAAACAAGAACTGTCCACATGGGAACAAATCTTCATTTCAAAAAATAGGAACAAAGTATTCAATTTCGACATCCCCCAGAAAGATTTGTTCAGCAAGTTCCTAGAACTGCCACCAAAGCAGACTGATGACAAAATATTGCCAGCTACACCAATGAGAACCATTCGAAGTCCGGCTTAGGATAGAGGGAAGTCCTCTGAAACTAGTTCCGGGAAAATTTAAAAGTAAGTGTTGTTTAGTGTCATTAATCAACTCCCAATAAATTTAAAAAATCCTTTCCCACTCCCTTTCTTACTAGGACCCTGAAATAAGAGATACTCAATTCCCTAATATATCCATATTACACTGCACTAGAATCAGTTTCTCCACTTCTGTTATCAGATGTCTTTAACCTTTTTCCTCATGCAAAATGATCTCGTGATATAGGATACAGTCCTGTGCATTTATGGTCCTCTACTGCTTATACCATATTAGGTGCTGGGTGAGGGAGCCACAACTATGGATCAGAGAGAAATCCAGGATGGGTTATCAGCACAGTCCCCAGAATTAGGGTGAGGGAAGTAGACGAACGGAATGAGAGCAAAGTGGATGAAAGAAAAGATAATGAAGCAATTGGTGGAATGATGGCAGGGGAAACTGGAGGTCCTGAAGAAAACCTGCCCCAGCACATCCAGGGATCGGGCCACTTTGGTCAAGTGGTCTAACCACTCAGAGTGCGGCCACACAAAACAAAACATCTAATTTATGCTTACATAATTTTGTTAGGAAGTTAATTTATTTGAAACATGATTGAAAGCAAAAAGCATATGGTTACACAGGTTTACATTATGCAGTACTGCTAAAATAAGTTAATCTACTCAAATTCACACTACAAAAACTATCAAATGTGAAAAATAAAGCTAGTTCTTTAGCTTGATTCAGATGCCATTTCTTTTCTTTGTTGTACCATTTCACGTAGATTATTTTCACTGTTCTTCAGGCTTCTTTCTAGGTAGCTCTTGTTATTCTGAAAAAAAAAAAAAAAAAAAGTGTATACACAATATAGCAGGAGCATGACATACTATCAGATTGTATGTAACTGGTGTACTTCAAAACAAATAGGCGAATTTAATTTGCTGAACTATATTTTTGTCTCTTAAGTTTACTGACAGTTTCAACCTATATTACTCTGATTTATAAACATAAATCAAATGTTTCATCCTCCACTTATTCCCTATCCATTGAAAATGTTATACTATATGAAAATTTAAGGTGGACAAGCTGAAATAATATTATGTTACATAACCACATTATCCCTAAATTCACTTGCAGTTTTCAAACTGGACAATGTCTTTTTGCAAGAAAATACTTATTCTATGGCCATGTAAAGATTTTGTATGTACCATATCTTACGAAGGGAGATACACTTAAAATTGGAATGTACACTGTGTTCAGGAGTTTTCAAAGACAAAATGATTAATATTGCCATTATTAGTAAATCAAAGGTGCATTGCTTTAAATATTCATATTGGAAACAAAGACAACAATACTTTCTTTTTCATCATATTAATGATTGCAGAGACAGATAAATGCTATAAATTCTATCCTCCCAAAATATTCTGTTCCACTTTTTGAAACTCATCATTAACAGTACAGACATCAAGTTCCATGTATTTTTCACCCATTCCCAGATTTGTGTCACTTCAGGGAGCTTGATTTTTTTGCTTGGGGTGAGCTGATGTTCTTGGCCAGCACCTTCTGCAATATTTGTTTAATGCACCTTTAAATGGTTGATTGACATGGATATTAATAGTTGGAAAATCAACATAAGTCCTTCAAGAATGACAGCAGATCAGTCCTTCCTTATTTGGCTATATTATGACCATAGTAACTATCCAAAATAAGCATGATCTTTGAGTTGAGCAGTGCTCTTGGGTAGTATTGCCTTAAATCACCCAGTTGATTACTAGTTCATTGGCCATTCAACCTTTAGGATGAGCTTGTATAAGCTTTTAGGAATAACTTTTTATGTTCAATTTATTGTCACTGAACTGTTTATAAGGTTAGCACTCATCATAGTGCAGGTTACTATCACTCGTGAGTAAGTAAAGCAGTTTTAGAACAGATTATTCTGTATGTGTGATCTGCAGCCCACAATATAAAGAACATACTGTGTAGTAGTTGCATGTTAGGCAGTTCAAGCTGCTACTAACCATTGAGCTACTATGGCCAACGTTACTGCACAACGTTAAATTCTCCTACTGACGTGTTTTTCCCACTAAACAAGTAGGAATTCTCATAAACACACGAGACAATTGCCTTAATGGTGACTTACTATACTGTAAGTACTTTAAGGCCCATTAGATTAACTAATGGAAATTAATTCTTCTTTCACACTAACCACGTAGGATGCAGTATGGAAAGGTAGAGTCAGACTGAAAAATTCAATGTCATAGCCGGGATTTGAACCACAGATCTTCCAGTCTCCATCTAGCTGCCCTTAACCATTGAGCTACTATGGCCAACGTGCTGATACTACATTAAATTCTCCAACTGGATCATGTTTTTCCCGGTAAACCACTAAAAGTTTTTATAAACACATGATACAACTACCTTAATGGCAACTTACTACTATAAGTATTTTAAGGCACAGGGTTTATAGTTTGAACCACTATTACATTAATTAATGGAAATTAGTGGTTCTTTCAAACATGGCTAGTTTAAATTTCAAATCAGGATTTGTAAATTCTTTTTAATTCTTCTTTAGGATATATTGAGATATCCAATAACATCCTAACTGGCTTTTGTAAAAAACTGAAGCTTCTGACAGTGAAGCAATCCAAATATTATAAATAAACTACAACACTTGGTAACAAACTCCACTTATGTTTTAAAATGTCGGAATCCTCTGGGGCCAGTTTTGTGATGTTTTCATCACAGCCTCAGCCAGTAGACTGATTAGTTTCAATTACTTCCGAAAGATGATGGATAGTTCGCTATCGTGCTGCCATCTACTGGGGGCAAAACAAACTTATTGACTGCATCTATTAGCAGCAGTATTTCAAAATTCATCACACAGTTTCAATGTTCTCCCAAACAATTACATATTCCATTCAATTGTTTTAGGGTTGGTTACCAAGTGTTGTTTATAATATGCTAACCGGCTGCGCTGTGTTCTGCTTGCCCATGCCCTCAGCGCTCATTACTGTCTGCTGTTATCATAGAGAGGCACAGATGAAACCATACAACATTTTTTAAATTACTTTTAGTGGCTTTACTTATCCATGTTATTAAAGGAGATGCTGAAACTGGCCACTGCCATTGTCAATATGTTTGGCAACATTTAGGAAACTATCCATCACTTGCCTTAGATCATGCTGATTTCTCCATTAGCAGAGAAACAGAGTCCCAATTGTTTTTCGAGTCAACAGTTGATGCCCATATGTACATGAATACAATTTTGCCCCCCCCCCTCTTTTTAGAGGATTAACAGACAAGAAGCATGATTTTGCCTTTTTTCTAGTAAGACACTGCAGTAGCTCTTACAGACAATCTTTTGATGAGAACAACTGAAAATGTGCATTAAGACAGAAATATTAGTAGACTTTTGTGGTCACCTCAGTCTCCCGACCTACCCCCCTGCAATTTCTGTCTCTGGGGTAACTTAAAGCATAAATTGTATAGGACAAACCACATACCCCTAGAAGAATTAAAACAAAGTATCCACCACAAAATTGCCAGCATTTCTCAACAAGAACTACGGCAAAAGATGAACAGTTTCTTAAAGAGGTGCCAAACATGTATGTACAACAGCGGTGGCCTATTTCAGCATCTGTTTTAATAACATGGGTAAGTAAAAACTGCTGCATAATTTCATCTGCACCTATCTATGTTAGTGGCAGATGGCAACAAGCACGAAGGGCACAGACAGGCAATTTACAGCACAAAATATGGTACATGTCTGCTTCATTTACAATGACCCAAAATTGACTCATAATATTTATGTATCTGAACTTGAGTTCACTGTTACAAAGCTTCAAAAAGTTAATCTCCATTAGGAGTTAAACCATCTTACAGACTATTGGGAGAAACAATGGTGAAAGAAGATTAGAAAGCAATTTTCATGCCTTAGCTGTCATGATTTGAACAGTTTTCTTGTGGGTTATCCACTCAACATAGGGCAAGTTCTAAGGAACTCATTATGCAAATCATGTTCACTTTGCCATTGGATTAGTTTCTATTCTCCAAGAAGTAGTTTTCACCATTTGAGACCTTGCAAACCTAAAGGAGCTAAGTGACAATTATTTGTTTTTTGAGAAATAAGTAAAAGCTGAATAATTATTCAGGCTTTTAATATAGAATGTAGAAACTAATTGATCTACTTTGAATCATGTTTTATTGATTACATTTATTTTTACTAACCATACTTGCTGATAGAATGCAATAATTTTTTTTAAATCGAGGTATTTGGAAAGGAGCTAAGAGCAACTTTAAATTTCAATAGAATGGAGCTCAGTGCCTTGGTATCTTTGGAAGATAAGCAAATTAAAAATGCAAAATAATGTATATGTATATGTATGTATAATTAATAATGCTATTAATGTTCTTAGGTCATTAACGATGACAATGGGCACAACAGTATTGGTGGAAGCTTCAACTTAGGCCAAAACATGGAGAAAAAAGTCTACTTTCTGGATGTATGAAAGAAGCATTTTCCTTAAGTCTTCTTTCTTCAGAGCAAAAAGGGCAACTGTTGCTGGAAGAGCTTCAATATGCATATTAGCAATTTTCTCCATAGTGACCCATGGTTTCAAAATTTTATAGGCCTTGAAATCGCAAAGCTCTCTGATTTTTAGAACTCCCTGGGTAGATTTCGCAACCATAAACCAACCCACCATATTTATTTTAGATGTGTTGTTTGTCAAAGATGCTGCTTCATCGGTGTCAAAGAATTTTCCTCCCATACAGAAAGTCTTGAATGGTCTAGATGGTCTTACTTCTTCAATGGCTGCAGCAACATGTTGCAGAACTTCATAGTTACTCTTAACCTTCCAACAATGTTCTAATAAGGCAAAGTTAGGATCTGTGGAACCACAACTGTGACCCACCGTAAGAAATTTATGCTCTATTTTACCAAACATTCCTATGACACTCAAAGTTATAGAAATAGCATCACACAGTTTTTCAGTTAACTGCAACATTATCACTCCAAATCACCATTTTCTTAGAGATGATGAGATCCTCGATTGCTTGGAGTAAACAAGACGTTATCTGATTCACCTTCATGCCAGAGACACATGACAGCATCTGAAGTATCTTGTATGTGGATCCCAAAATTATAGGCGCCAAGTTGCCGATAATAATACATGCTAGAATATGTTAAATTAGGTATCTGGAAAATCTTCTGCAAATATAATATACTTAAGGTGCATGTATAATTACCAGGAAGTGTGCTGGAAATTGCATTATTTTTCATGGCTCTAAAAGCATTCTCAGTTCTTCTATGATGAATCTCCAAGTCAATCTTTGCTTTCCTCACTTAAGTTCTGTCAGAGCTATGGTACATTACTTTTAGCAGGTCACAAGTTTTACAAGCATCTACTCTAGGTCTATGAAAGGTTACATTTGGGAAATCAGTAAGAAAAACCTTCAGATAGAACTTGTATGTCAATTGACTCTCAGGGTGTTTCTCTTTGAAAGCTTTGTGAAGTCTATTCATGTTCAAGTCGGCACTTAGATAATCTCTTGTAGATTTGTGTCTGGGATAATGACTTGGTACTACTGGAGTGAACTGTATATGCTGTTTGACTTTATTTCTGTCTGAAGCTGTGAACTTGAAGGTCTTTTGTCCACCCCTTCTGTCTTTGAAAGTAGTTTTTCTTCCTTCTTGCTCTTTACCAGCAATTCTACGTTTTGTGGATTTGATTCCAAATATCTGCATAAAAGTAGTATGCATTCTCTTTCGTGTGAGCCGTTCCCATCTGGAATGGATGTTAATAATAAATAATGGATGTTTGCCGCCTTCTTGTACATGGATCTTAAGTCCTCCTCCGCTGGACTGAAACAAGCTCGATGTATGTTCCCTGTTATGTCCAGACAGTGGAATTCCTTGAACAGCTTCTCAGCAATATTCCCTCTGTCATCTAAAATCTGTCGGCATTCATGTTGGCATTTACACTGCACCTATAACAAGAGAATTTAATATTAGGTCTATAAAACGGCACAAAATAACTTTAATAGAATTTTTAAAGTAGAAAATTACTATTTTATAAACATAAATTACCATATAATATGTATTTGGAGGAATTTAGTAACAGTGACATAAAAATTAATCTCAAAAACTATTTGTAGTGACAAGTATCAATAAGCCAATTACAAATAGTTTTTGAGATCAATTTCCATGCTTCATAAAAACAGTGCATTATGGTATTAAGAAAATTTGATGTTATTGAATACCTTAAAATGCATTAAACTGGTAATGGTAGAAACATCAATAAACCGGTAAATATACTAATGCATTTGGAATATAAAAAATGAATACAAATGGGTCAAACAAAGAATGAATAATATAATGGGAAATTATGTTGTCTGAGCTTACCTGTTTGCCTGGAAGTGCTATTTCTTATAATTGTTTGCCATCCCAGTAACCTATATTTGCCCACTCACACGTTTATTGTGCATTTTCTTCTTGCAGGAACCTTTCATGTGTGTTTCGCTTTTTAAATGCAAGTGATTTCTTCACCATTTACATAAAAAAGTACACCAAAAATACGCACAAACTCACAACCAGTCTTTCACTAAACACAATCTCTGTGGCTGAAAACTGCCTCATAGCTCCCTTAGAAGTGCAAAGGGGTCATGCCATATACCCTCTGCCATCTGTTAGGGACTGGAATATAGCTCGTTTAGCTATGCTTTGGCACTGGCTTGTTTAGATGCACAAAACTCCATTTCAAAAATTTTGTGACTTAGCTCCTTTAGGTTTGCAAGGTCTTAATTGTTCACAAAACTGTTCAAGTCATTTTAAGCTAGAACCTGAAACACTTACTATAACACAGATTTAGTAGTAGACTGTATAAAAAATGTCCTCTAAGAATGGTCCAGTTATTACTACATGGACTGTCCATGGAACTCTGCCTCGATAGTTATGCTTTTCATGTGACCTAACAATTGTATAGCTTCCAGAAAAATGAATTCACTGACTCACACAGCATTACAATTTTCAAAATCAATGTTGCATTTAAAATTCTTAAGCATTCAGTCCCATCTCTAAATATATTATAACAAAAAACAATTTTTAAGTATACTGCAACAGCTTGTTTTATTAAATCATACTCACCTCTAAAGTTTTAATTTTTTCTGCACAGCTTTGAGACTTTTTTTGTAGATGACTACATATTTCTGGAATTGGTATAAGTAAAAACATCCTTCCGACGCTTTCATATGTTTTAGTGTCAGTATTCAGGTTCTGAAAATCATAATGCATAATTTTTAATAGTGATTTAATAGAAAAGGACTTTGAAAATCTAAGTGACAGAAAAAAATACTGCTAATTAATGGCATTCAATGGCATTGGAAACATCTTTCCATTCAATTGATTTATATATTGACTAACGTACAATGATATAGGTTATAGAAATCTGTCATACAGGATGCACCTACAATTCACAGATAAGAAGAAAGCTAGTTCAGGGTGAGGGTCCAGTAGAATATATGCTTACACTGATTGCTTATTTACTTAAGTATACAATGTTATCTGTAGTGGAATTTCCTGTGGCAAACATAATTCAGACAATTTACTGGTGTGTAAATCCAGATTGCTCGCAGGGAATGCAAGTTACCAGTCACATTTTTTGTTTACATATTACTGACAGTGATTCTGTAAGAAACAGTGATATGTAGTAAAATGAGCTTATGCATACCTAATTTATAAGTTATTTTTATTTGAGAATGTCAATTAATAATATAAACTATCATAGAATTACCCTAATAGATTAATAACCGGTACTTACAGAAATTTCTTTTTCGGTTAACTGCGCATGCTGAATTGAGCGTTTCAATCCTTCAATTTGGACATCTGCTATTTTCAGTTTCTGAGTTGTTTCCAACATCTTCTGCTGTAGGTCAGCAAATGCCTGGAAATTAATAGAGATTACTTGTAAAGAAAAAAACACTGATGTACCTTTATTCAGAAAAGCAGTTCTACAGTGGGTTAATAAAAGCTTACAGTTCTTTTAATAAAATGTTTAGTAGGATGTGACTCCATGTACAGTATGTCCTGCAAAATTTGAAAATGGAATTAGGAGATGTAACTGGAAGTTATCTTTGGATTGTAACAATGTTATCTTAAGTGAACATGGTTAATGCAATCGTGGACGAAATGTATGACGGCTTGGTGTTCTGGAAGGTGGCAATGAGGAACAACCAGTGCTTGCTGATGGAGTGAGTAGCACATGCTTGAGAAGGATGCAGCTGGCAGACAAGGTGATGACTGCTCTCAACTTGGATATCAGGAGTATTCAGTACATTGGGAACAGAGGATCAGCTCAAGGACATCAGGGATCCCTCAGAGATGTGTGATGATTAAACAGCCACCTGGAACTTATGGTGAAGGACTGTCAATAGCCAAGAGGAGGAGATGGGAGAAACCCAGAAAGGGTTGATATGGAGTGCAGCTTATTGGAGCAATATCCTCGAGTGACACTAACTGCCTTGGACAGAAGAGTGGAGGACAACCTGATCACAGATGGCAGACTACAAGCGGACCCATGTGCAGTAGTGTCTGTGATTAGACCTGACACGTCACAGAACTTGCATATCAAGAAAACTAGATCAACCTAAAAAAAATAGTGACAGCATTGGGAGATGCCTGTGAAGAAGGAAGCCTTTTTAGAGTTGATCATGGGGTAGAACATTTTACATCTGTGGGCACTCGTTGCAAGTGTGGCAAAGGTAATACTTGATCTGAATGCCCTGGGACCTACTAGGCGACGGTCAACAAGAGGATCCTGCAAGCTGGACCAGACGGAGTAAACTGCCAAAGTCCCAAAAAACATCCTGGGGTTTAACAAGGTAATGCTGCCAAAGGCTACGTTTGCAACCACCAGGAGCGATATGGGTACGGAGGCACACCAAGAGGACCAGCAGTAATGTAACCCCGTGGAGCGTCGTCAGCTCCAGGTATCATGCGATCGGAGGAAGACCTGGCACAACCAGCGAGCTTAAACGGAGGTATCTGGTGAAGAGACAGGCATCGCTCCCTCAAATTAAGGGACACTTCCCTAAGCTCGAAACAGCGAAGCAAGTTATGCACTATCTGGAGAGACAGATCAATTAGAAGTCTACCATGTTCAGAGGTTGCCCAAGCAAAGATGCAGACGGTACTTTTATTTCCTGCGAGAGGAGCTAAAAATGGAACATCCAAGGACGGACATTAGCTGACACAACGAAGCAGAAAATATGTGCCTTATTGTTGTACTGTGCTGATGTGTTTCAGACCATTCGATTTCAGCAGATCTAGAAGATTCGACTTCAACAATGTTCCATTCCTTCGATTCGAGAGATTTCGCTTTCTGGAACACTCCTTCCGTGACCCACTGATATAAAAGGGTGTGCAAAAGCCAACCTTGGGAATTCCTAGTTATGAGTTAACCAGTGAGTATCAGAGGCATAAATAAGTCGGCCAGCAGAGCAGTGAATGGCAAAATTTGTTGAAGTTATTAGAGTCGGCAAGGAGAGCAGTGTAGAAGTGAGGAGAGGTCCGCGAGCAGTGAACGTCAGGAAGTTTTGAGCAGCGCAAGTTGGTGCAACAGAAACTTAAAGAAACATTTAGACTGATGTGCTTAATCTTTGTATTTGTAAAAAGTGAAAGTGATTATCAGTTAGCATTGGGTTAAAGAGTCTAGTGACAAAGTGAGTTTGGTGCCCCTCTGTGTTGCTATTTTTGTCAGTATTTATTTATACTAAGCAACATATATGAAGAATATGGCTTATACATCAGCCACATATTCTCTTATCACATTCCCATCCAAGTTTTAATATCTAAAACATATTTTATATATGATTCTAAAAATAGTTTTCCCTTATGTTAACAAAAATATTTGTATATATTCAAATCTTTTTCTAGCTCCTTTCCAGAAACCATTTACATTGTTTCCTTCTTCCAAATATCAACCAATCTACCATTTTCCAAGTTTGTATAAAATGATTCCACCCATTTTTTTCTGAAATTCGTTTCTTTAAATTCTAAGCATTACCTTATCAAGTTGCTTTCATCTAAATTTAATATTCTATGCCATTATTTAAGAGCTCTCTTCAGGATCACACATTTCTCTTCCACTCATCCCACTTTAATTTGAGCAAATTCCTCTATAACTGCATCTGGCAGACCTAACTCTTCTCTGCAGAACATTCAGTGCAGTGTATCCACAACTTCCTGAACACCATCTAGTCCTCTTATTTCAATTCTATATCTCACTTTTGCTTCAAATGTCCTATCATATATTTTTTTTTTATAGCCAGTTGACATTTAAATCTGATATTTTATATTTATACATTTAAAGTGCTACTAATTCTCCTTACCCTTTTGCCAAAGTCAACTTCTTCTGTTACTCCCATTTTTCTCCCCCATCTATTTTAACCCTAAATATATACAATCTCTTAGCATTTTATATTCTTCAACTGTTTCCTTCCAATTTTCATACTTACTCAAATCTGCACCTTTTTTAAAATTATAATTGAAGCATTTCCTAGTTTGTCAAGTTTCATTCAATAGAAAGCTTAAGACAAATTGTTGCAAGGATTGCTTAGGAAAAGTTGCTGAGATAGATACAACTAAATCATCTGAAAGTAACTGCGGAATTGTGACAATGTTTATCACTGGCAAACAATTATTGCTTTTTTCTATCTCAGTGAATCATCACTGAACAATGTAAGTCCTACAGGACTTAGCTTACACCCCTACCGTAAGCCCTTCTTTTGACTGATTTCTTTGTTACTATTCTTGAAAAGGGAAAGGAAGTGGGGTTTAAGGGTGCACAACCACTAAGGCCATTAGCGCCCGGTGCGGGAACAGGGAAAATCAAAAGATAAAAACTAAGGAGTTAAAATTTGTCAAAAAACTGGTGAAAACATGTTAAAAACAATAAAATCCAATAAAAGAAGTGCAGAACGAGGTTATATCCGAGAGATGACACCAACTCGCCAGGTAAAACCTAAAACGCATTCCACAGCACCCGAGTCATCCGCTAAAATGCTGGGCAAGTCAGTGGCCATGTCCAAGGAAACATGAACCGGAGTTAAAATGGGACAGTGTTCCAGAACATGCCGGACAGTCAACGGCATGCCACAGTGAGAACAAACTGGAGCCAGTTCTCTGCACAAGTGCCGGTGGCTAAAAGAGCAGAGTCCAATCTCCTCCATGCGGGAGGACATCCTCCAGATAGAGGGAAGTGGTTTTATGGTGCACAATTTGATCCCTGAAATAGCGGACCAACACACAGCCCAACACTGCCGGAGATTATGTTTACAGGCATGCACAGGGACAGAGGAGGAGTTAACCTCCACCTATCACTACTGACCGGTATGTGACATGTTCACCATTGGCAGGCCCGACTTTATGCCCCTACCATTGGAATAACCGCCAATGGGGCTCCCCACTTTATGCCATGCTGCCTCAATGGAGTCGGCGTGGATTCAGGAGACTTGATTGTTTAAATCGGGTCCCAGACAGCGGCAACATGTCGGGTCTCCCCATCCACCCCAGCGATACGCATCCACCGAGATGTCCTAGGAGACCCGGCCCCATCGGAGCTACGTGTGTGTACATGACAATGGAACGGCTCAGCACCTAGTGTCACACAAAAGGGGTAGTGAGGAGGGTCCACTCAACCTTCACGCCTGAGACCTCCAGAGAGCACACAAGTTGGAAGCTGTGTCGAAGCCATGGGACAGGCACCACGGAGAGAGGAGTGAGACAGGAGGAGAGCTGGTGAGACAGGAGTTTATAAACCTAAACACTTAAAGCTCTAAGGGAACAATAAACCTAAAAGAGGAAGAAGCTTAAGACTAGGGGTAACAAATGTGGCACATCCAAAATGGGGTGAGAGGGTGACGATGTGGATGAGTATTACACCAGAGCCTCTGCCAGTTTTTGGGGCTACTGATGGACCTTCTCGGCAGCTGTGACGGTCTTGGGGCACACTAGGTCCCTGCCGTACATCACTCCATCAGTCAGTCCCTTACTTACTGTTGCCCACCCCTTGGGACGAGGACCATAGAGGTTGGATTTTGAGGGGCTTACTATTCCTGCTCCTACTCTCACACAAAATATATTCTCCTTATATAGGCCTTTAAAGAATTTTCGTATGCTGACTTATTCCCTTGTTCAATAGTTTATACTACAACTTTAAGTCAATATGATTGTATGCTTCCTCTAAGTCTACAAATGCCCTGTACAATTAACTTTAAAGAGAGTCGATTAAAGACACTAGACAACACTTACTTTTAAATTTTTCCGGAACATGTTTCTGAGGCTTTGCCTCTATCATCGGCCGGCTCTCGACTGTGTTTCCAGTCGAGAGCCGGCCGATGATAGAGGCAAAGCCTCAGAAACATGTTCCGGAAAAATTTAAAAGTAAGTGTTGTCTAGTGTCTTTAATCGACTCTCTTTAAAGTTAATTTATCATAACAACACTGTTTTCAACACTTCCAAGAAAGGAATTGCCATGTACAATATTCTATTTTCTCTTAAGTCTTTGTCTAATAATGTTTTAACTATGAATAATTATGAATGGTTCTTCTCCCCCTACAAAAAAACCATTTGAAATTTAGAGAGAATGCCGCCTGCCTCTATAGAGTAGCTGTTAGTGTGTGCGCCTCATTCAAGAGATCCTGAGTTCAAATCTTGGTCAGGGTGAGTTATCTGGATAAGGTTTTTTTCCAGGATTGTCCTTATCCTGAAAGATGAATGTTGGGTAACTCTAAGCTCTATGGACCCTGAGCTCATTTGAGCATCATTTCATCCATTTCATGCAGTCATTGTCTGATATGACTTACGTTGGAGAGCGTTAATTTAAAAAAAAAAGAAGAAAAAAAGAATGAAAGAATGCTACATTCCCCATACCCAATTTGTTAAGATGCCTGTAAAAATGTTTTCAACATTCGACAGCAAAGCTATACCTTTGTAATTATTAGGCTTGTCTACGCTCCCCATACCTTTATATATGTGGTGTACTACTGCTTTCCTCCAATATTCTGAAACACATTCATTGGCTTTGAATTAAACAAACATGTGAATAGCTTTACCATTTTTAAATCATTACACCATTCCTTTACCCTTTCACCAATATGAACATCATATATCATCCAATTTAAAATGCTAAGGAGAAACAGATGTTTATAGACAACCTGTGAATACATGCATTTAATGCTTATTTAATGCTAATTATTTTAACCTCTCTCTTTTGCAATAAATTTAAATAAATTCTATAAGAGAATGGCACACATGAACAATATGGATAAATACACGAGGGCACATCTACTCATGGCAAATCATACTAGTTCCCTTGCAATCTCCTTTTTTGCGAAATATAAGACATTTAAGAAATGGATGCAACTTTTTTTTACTGTGGATGGTATCCTTTTAGAAAAGTTTTTTCCTTCAAGTAGAGGGGTGCTAGAATGGTGGATTTCTTACCCCTAGTATGAAGAGGCCTCTGAATGTTATAGTGGTCAATTAGGCTGCTAATAATATGCAAAGTCAGGTAGGTCATTGTCTTTGCATGTGTTTACAGCTCTCCATTTTACCAAACAATTGTATATGGTTATATCCAGCTGTAAGAAATACTTTTTAAATCATTTAACTGTTTCATAAAGAGAGATATGCTTGCAACACCAACCTACTAAGGTAGCTACAAAATAGGAATGAACATTAGGTGGGGCTAGGCGTGGCTGTTCTATCGCTACTAGTCAATATGGTGCATGCAACGTTGTACAGTTAAGCACACAAAGCACACATCTGGCTCGCTTTGCTGAACAATACAGCTAATTTCTTTTCGCACTCTAAAGATACTAATTACAGAATTATTTTGTTTTTCTCATGTTACAGAGCTATTTTTTCTGAGGATTACTGTCCAAACCCCATGTTTGTAGCCATCTTGTTTCGGAGATATGGAAAGATAAGCTGCCTGACTAGAAAGAAAATGATTTAACTGTCAAAGCACACACATGTTATGCTGCAGTTGCATTTTGTACCTCGCATTCAGTAAAGTGGTGATCTTTTAAGAGTGCACACAGCTTTTCAAAGCTAGTAAATATACTGCTTAGCAAGCCTAGTACTGGTGCACCTAGTAGTAATTGCGAAACAACTCGTAAGATTTAGATAAGCAGACTAGAAATATTCTTGTTAATGTGTATTCCTTTTTCAAACAGACATTTTCGAATTTCAAAGACATTTTCACCAAATTAGAATAGTTTCCATATTAAGATCTCTAGGGAATCATTCAACAGCTAAAAAGCGTACTACCATCTTAGACAATTTTCAAAAGTGTGTTTTATGTAGAACAATTTATGATTTATATGACAAGAGTTAAGATCCAACCGCCAAAAGGCTGACCAATTTAATGAGGGGGAAAATAGAATAAACGGATGCTGTATCTTCTATGCATGATATTCTGAAATCTCTGGGTTCAAATATAGGAGAACCAATGATGTTCGCAAATTTGTTTGAAAGAAGCAATATTGTTGTTGTAAGACTAGAATTTCTGCACACAATGCACAACATTAGTACAGGAGATTCATGGTGTAAAAATGCTTCATAAATACACATATCCTCTGTATTTATTAAGTATTTTAATGAAACAAAATTGGTTTAAAGTCCATTACAGGCAGTATACAAATAT
Organism: Mantis religiosa; assembly: GCA_030765055.1. Classification (NCBI taxonomy): domain Eukaryota; kingdom Metazoa; phylum Arthropoda; class Insecta; order Mantodea; family Mantidae; genus Mantis; species Mantis religiosa. The sequence continues at coordinate 283,783,950 of CM060948.1, read as the reverse complement.
GGCATCATTAAAATAGAAACTATATTCACAAATCATTGAAATGTCACCATTTTGTTTCACTGTAGCAAAAAAAACACCTTCTTTCGTAGAATGCATCTAATTTGAATCATTGTGTTTTGTGTGCATATGAACGATATGCTATGTAAGCGAACTGTTCTTCAGTTCAAGGTTTTAAGGTTCAGATTATGCGATAATCATTGTATATGTTCTCACACACATGCTGAAATATTAAGCGAACTTCTCTGTCAGCATCTGTATGATACTTGCTAGGTGAATTTGGTGAGACAAAGACAGATATATCTTCCATCTCTGTTGCCTGCTAGCTGTGGAACTGGCAACACCAAGGCAGTACGATAACTGTATTGGCTTAACCCATGTTCATTCTTATTTTGTAGCTACTCTAGATTCACACAACCCATATGCATATTGTATTCCTAGATAAAATTGGGCTTGAAAGTTGACATTTTATGAGCATCTATTTTTTTCAGTCTCAATCATGAAAATCTGAGTTGCAATTAGATAACATTGTAACTACCCTCCTGTCCTACCAAGCAACACAGATCAAGGGTGGGAACTGACACAGATGCAATTTCTTCTTTCCTTAGAGCCTGAGCTAAATCATAAATTATTCTTAATCACAATTCTTTGTTATCCAAGGATGTTACTAATTGAGAAGTAAGCATGTATGCTACATTTGCATTTGACATCTCTTTTCTAAATCAGAACTGGGATGATGTGAGAATGTTACAGTTTACCACAGCAAAGTCTCAGGGGTATGTAACACAGAAGGGAAATTGCTGATTACACATGGTTCCGATACCCTGTTTGGACGTTCTTTGACACTCGGGGTCACTTCAGTTACAGCCCATTTGAAAACATTCTGACATCTTCTTTTACAAATAGTACCTTTTCGATTTTAGTATACTGAGTGAAATCCTTCTGTGTAGGGTACATGTTTTTTGAATGGTTCTACGCCTAGTGTAGCATGCATTCTTTGTCACATTCACTGTCCTTGTTGCACTGTTTTAAAACAGATAAGGGTAGTGCATGCCTGTCACAGACTTTCCGTTGGCGGACAGTATTTAATTCCATGTATTTTATAACACAACTGTATGCAGCTTACTCCATTACTTAAGAAAAAAGCTGTTGAGATCAAAATGGGCCAATAACACCAGATAACAAAATTTAACTTTTTCTGTTATGGAAATGGAAACACTGGAATTCAATGTATTTTTTTATGCTGAATACAAATATGGCAATAAAATTTTCAGATGTGGTCTAGTTTTCGTGCAATTGAAGCACTCAGATTCAGAAGCTGTTAAGTCAATATTTTTGAGAAATCCTGTTAAACACACAATAAGCACTCTGAATACCAGTTCTGTAATAGTGCTAAAAGATTTGCAGATCAAAAGATGTTAGGTTGAAAATATTATGACCCTGGCATGTTGAATGGCCATTAACTTCCGAAATAAAAGTTAAGTTAGCCTTTTCGAGTTAGATGTTGTTAAGTCAAGTAGTTGCTGCATTAGCCGTTTGGTGGTGCAACTACACTGTGCCACCCAAGCTCTTTGATATCAGCTGTTGATACATTTTAGATTAGACATTTAGACATTAGACATTCCTCAAGTGCACTTTCAGAAAGTTTATCTGTACTTCCCAATACCAGGGCACTCTTTCATGCTTATTGACAGAATTTTTGGCAATATTGAAAGCAAAAATGATCAATGGATAAAGTCTTAGTCCCTTCCACATGGGTGAAACTGATCAAAGATTCACTACAGAAGCAGCCCACTGATGTCCATGTCAAACGTCCACTGACCGATTTCGGGGAACATGAAGGCACTTCAGTTGTTGAAGTTTCTGACTTCAAAGATGCCCTCGAACATGTGCTTGTAAGAAGTATTCCTGAATTCACTTTAACCCGGGGTGTGTATTTCCAAAGAGGATGTGTACCAGAAGTTCGTCACAGAATGCCTTCCTCACTTTATTGTCCCCAGTCTCCTTTGAGGAGAGTAGTGAAGTTGCAAGCCTTACACAAGGCATGTGATAGTGCAAAAAACACACCAGATAGGCTTCAAAAGATTAAGAAGGCAAAATATTACGATGTTCATTCACTACTGGAACATGTCACTGCCAGAACGTACCACATTTTATGACACAATGGCATATGTAAGTGATGTAGAAGATGATGTAGTTGAGATGATGTTTTAACGTCAAAGTTGTATATCAATCCATGAAGTGCATACTGGATTAGTCCATAGTAGAGATGTATTGGTGAAAATAAAGTAATAGTTTATCCATGGCTACATATTATAATATTGTATAATGGAAAAACTCTAACATTAAGAATCAGAAGCTGCTAAGTCAAGTGACTTAACAACTTTTCATCCATTTTAAATTAAAAGTTATTTAGGCCTAATAAGAAAATATCGTGTCACATATGCTACATATGTCAAACCGTGAAAAACAGTTCAACACAGTACTTCATACCTCCAAACGGACCCATCACATAAAACTCTTTCATTTGTATTACTATTTTGGTATTTAAAATTACTTTTGAAAACTTTGAGCAGCTCTCCTGCACAATTTTGAAACAGTGACTTAGCAACTTCTGTTTCTCATTGTTTCAATTACAAAAATTACAATTTGAGGAAGAAAACAATAGAAAAAAAAATTGTATTTTCCTAAACACAGTACAAGTTGGTACTGGACATACTCCATTTATGCTGGTAACATCTTTTGAATATTGAAATAATAGTCTGGTGAAAGTGCTCTACATGTACATCAGAAACTGCACCAAAATTTTCACGGAAAAAGTCCAAATGAGAGTGGAGAAGTGTACCGATGACATATTGCACCCCATTTGATAAGCCCACATGTTATTCACTATTTCCCTATGAAAGGGTAGAGCCAGACTGAAAAATTCAATGCCATAGTCGGGATTTGAACCACAGATCTTCTGGTCTCCGTCCAGACACTCTAAACCATTGAGCTACTATGGCCAATGTGCCAACATGACATTAAATTCTCCAACTGACTCATGTTTTTCCTGGTAAACCACTTAGGAGTTCTCATACACATGTGACAACTACCTTAATGGCGACTTACTATGCTGTAAGTACTTTAAGACCTGGGCTTTATAGTTCGGTCCACTATTAGGTAGAATTAATGGAAATTAATTGTTCTTTCACACTAGCCGTGTGTAGGACGCACTATGAAAGGGTAGAGCCAGACTGAAAAATTCAATGTCATAGCTGGGATTTGAACCACGGATCTTCTGGTCTCCGTCCAGCCGCTCTAAACCATTGAGCTACTATGGCCAATGTGCAAACATGACATTGAATTCTCCAAATGACTCGAGTCTGGCTCTACCCTTTCACAGTGCGTCCTACACACAGCTAGTGTGAAAGAACAATTAATTTCCATTAATTGTACCTAATAGTGGTCCAAACTATAAAGCCCAGGTCTTAAAGTACTTACAGCATAGTAAGTCGCCATTAAGCTAGTTGTCTCATGTGTTTATGAGAACTTCTAAGTGGTTTACCGGGAAAAACATGAGTCAGTTGAAGAATTTAATGTCATGTTGGCACGTTGGCCATAGTAGCTAAATGGTTTAGAGTGGCTGGACGGAGACCAGAAGATCCGTGGTTCAAATGCCAGCTATGGCATTGAATTTTTCAGTCTGGCTCTACCCTTTCATAGTGCGTCCTACACATGGCTAGTGTGAAAGAACAAATAATTTCTATTTCCCTATAGTTTGATGAATGACAAAATTTGAGGCAACCTCTCTGAAAGATTCCCAAGCAGCATGTTATTTTGTCAGATGTCCCTTGAAATGTTGATCAAAAAAGAGTTCTCTGACTTGGTGTACTAAGAAAATTCCTTCTTTAATTTTAGCTATAATTATCCTTTGAAATTTTGAAAGTAAATATCTCAACTGATCCATCATGATCCAATGCTTTAATGGAATTTTTAATCAGTGGCTGTTACTTTAGTTCACTGTTCCTGGTTCCAAAGTTCGAAGAAACCAGTCTTTCCTTTTGTAGTGCAAAGTCTTAACCCAGCTGTCCCATTTGCATAGGAAACAATAATATTTTGTAAATCCTTGTTGTAAGCCAAGAAGAATTGCAACCATCTTTAAACCATAACATTTGCCACTTAAATCTGTCATAATTTATGTAATTTAAAATATTTCTCACATTCCCATATGTTTCTTTCATATGGACTGTGTAGCGAAATGGAACTGAAGGCAAAGCATTTCCATTGTGCAGTAACATAGCTTGATGGCTCAGCGTGGAAGCATCTAAGAATAACTTTCATTGTTCTGTATGTGCTGGATATTTATTGCTTCCATTAAGGATTGCACATCAATACAGCGTGAAGCTGATGTGTAATAAATACGACTCATCTATAATTTAATAAATATGTTATTTATTTCAAAAAATTGTTCCCAAGGTCTCTGCCGTGTTCTAAAAGCACACCTTCACATTTTCTGAGAGACAGTTAAACTGCATTAGTGAAGACGGTAGCTGCTCCGCTTCAGTCTTTCAAAGTTTCAAGTCTCGGACAAGATCATTTTAACTCATTTTGAGTCATTCTGTGCAAATGCCATGGAGCTTAAATGCTGAAATCAGGTTCATGTTGTTAAAGCTCCAGGTATATCTTCAGAAGTGCTGGATTTAGGTTCATTCATCAGAATCAATAGTATAGGACTCAGGTGGAAGTGGAATAGGGAGTTCATTGGAGTGGGGCACTGAACGCATAGCTGAAGGTACATTTGCTTAATTCAGTCAACCATTTCTTCTTTGAAATGAACTTCACAATGGTACCATGCAGAAATAACCATCATTTACAAGTTGATTTGTTCCCTCCAAATCATGGGCACAGCAAAAGGCATTGATCTTCTTTTTCCTTTTAGCCATTCACTGAGAGTTGCAAAACAGGCATTGCAACAAGTATGGGATCCCAGCTTTTATCTGGGTCCCCTTTTTGCATCCAAAATACAGATAGTATACTTTCTTTATTAATGGAGTTATATTTTGCCTTTGGGTTGCAAAAGTCATTTTCCCACAACTATAACAAAAATTATCAGCACTATTTATAAACTTATGTGGCATATTTATTTTTTCAGATTTATCACTGTGCCAAATTAAAAATGAGTATTTTGACGAATCAGACATATATATATATATATATATATATATATATATATATATATATATATATATAGTTATGCACAACACTATAACAATTTTATGACTTTACTTCACATTACAATACAAAAACTTGTCTTCACTACCAGCGTCTTGTGTCTGACTAAAGCAAAATTCTTCTATAAGCAATCACAAACGCTCAGTCATAAATTTATCTCCACCTCCCCTGTGTAAGGAGTTTGATGTAACCTTGACAAAGAAACTGCCGATGCTTTTTTCTGAAGAGTAATCTCAGACACATGCTACACAATAAAACCAGACCACTATGGCCATTTTTACCATCATATTCATCATCAGAGGTACAAAATTACTCAGAAATAACTCATTTTGTTTCCGCAACCTTTGGCTGTTGTCCAGTGTAAATGGAAGTCAGTCGTTAGTCTTCTGATATGGAGTTCACCTAAATTGTCCTTCCGGAAGCTTGCAACTGAATGTTATTCCTCCTACAAGTGTAATATTCATGTATGGTGCTATTTTCAGAAGAAATAATAAACGCTTTTGCTTATAAAGCAAAACATTTCTAAGATGTACGAACAAGGTAGGGCAAGTAGATTGTTTTGTTTGAAACATGTTCAGTATTCTCTTTAAATTAAACATGTTTCTAATTATTTTCTTTTGTATTATAACAGTTCATTTACATTGTTAGGATTTCCTCATAAGATTGGTACACTGAGAGCAGATAAGCGAAACTGCTTAAGTATACACATATGATTTAGGATTAAGAGTATTAGCTAGTGTGTTTATTAATAATGAACGCTGGGAAACTTCTAAGTATTTAATGCAAAAAGGTTAAAGGTGTGATTCCCAAGCAGCATGGCATTCAAGAGTGAGTGCTGCGATGGCCATGACTGATAAACCTGATTCCCTAGGAAGCATGGCAATAGGACCTCGGCATGGCAGTGTTTCCATAGAAATTATAAGAGAAGGTGCAGTTCTCACAAAATGTCATCAGTAAGGATCTTATTTTGCTGCTGCTAAGTCATGAAGAATTTGAAAATAGAAAAGGTAATAATTCACTATTTACAATGGGGGCTTTTCAAGGCTTGAATGCCATATTGATACATATTGTGAGCAATAGTTCAGCATTTAAGGTCAGAAAGTATTTGACTCGAGGAGGTTGGAAAAAAATGTATCTATAGGACCTCAGCAATTGTTTAGAATGAATAATGACCTAATGCTTGCTTTTATTTACACTAGCTATTTGGTGGTTTAATTGTCTTAAAATAACTTGCTTTTTGATGGGGTTAAAATTCCATTCTCTTTAGACAATTGCAAGAAAACAAAAAGAAAAAATATGAGGGCACTAATGTTATATTAACGACTTTACTGATTTTTCTACAAGCAATTCTGACAGGTTCTCCAACTAGTTCTTAACACAGATAAACGTTCAGCTTACATTCATATTTTGACATTTCCTTGTAGAAACAGCAGGTAATGCAAATCATATTTTTAAAAGCAGGACGGTTTAAATTCCATGTTCCCTGTGTGGATGCAATATAACAACTTTCCTTTTCAGAAAAGTATTCTGAAAATTCAAGAAAATTAAAAGGAAAATTTCAAAATTTTACCACACAAAATCTAGATCTTGTTTTAAACTAGAAAATTTTATTATGTGTGTGCGTGTGTAAGTGTAAGTAAATTTTCGTCTATCTCTAATGATTTATCAATTGTGCAAAAGTAATTCAGAATGAAGAGGACTCTTAAGACTACTTTGAATATATTCAAGATTGTACATTTTATTTGTCATTTAAGTATCTTACACACGACATGTTAATATAAATAGTAGGTGCTATCTTTTAGGAAATAAAAAATTTCTATGTAAAGTGCTTTAAGTGGAAGGGGTTTTCTTGAAAATCGTATTGTTACCATCAAATCTTAAAAACTGCAATTAAAAATAGATATGGAAAAAACCTTGTAGATAAAGAACTAAAATCATTCAAACTTCAAAAGAGATTAAAACAGATCACAGCTCTCACACCAATAAAACAAGAAATTAGATTTGCTAAATTTACTTACCACCCCTGGGCCACAAAAAAGTTCCAAAAAATATTCAAGAAATACAATATAACATTGGCACCAAAAAACAATTACAACATTAAAAACCTACTTCACAGTAATAATACTGATAAGATAAAACCAGAGGAAAAGTCAGGCATTTACAAGATTAAGTGTAAAGACTGTGAAAAAATTTACATAGGGAGGACAAAAAGAAACATAGGCACTAGAAAGAAAGAACACTTCAGGCACTTAAGATACAAAAATATTGATAAGTCCACAATAGCAGCTCATTTCTGGTCTGAAAATCATGAAATTGAAGATAGCACCGAATTGCTAAAATATGTACAAAAACATAGTGAACTCATCATATGGGAGAGAATATACATAGAAAAACATAAAAACCAAATAATGAACTTTGAAATCCCGCCAGAAGAGAATCCCACATATAAGTTCATTACTAAATCAACAGATGATAGCAGCAACCACTGGATCAAGCTTTAGTCGCATAAGAGCCAAAGATGCAAACGATGATTTGCGAAACATGTCCTCAAAATAGGTATGTAAGTGAAGCAGATGTATAGTACATACGACTCATCTATAAATTAATAATTATTTCGCTTAACTGTGGTGCTCCAATACAGTTAAATCTCGACAAGTAAGACTAATTTACATGTAGTGCAAAAGAAGCAAAAGACAGTTTGTATTTGTAATGTATATACCCTACAGCTATTAATATATAATTAGCCAATGCAGTTATATCAACTCATGTTCACAAGCCAAACCTGTTTTGTATTAACATAAATAATATGCATTACGAGCAATTTTTAAAAAGAAAATGCAATCATTAAACATGCTCAATTTATAACAGTTTTGTTATAGTTCCAATATTTGACACCAAATTTTCTCCCTGGTGTGTATTTTGTAATTTTCGCATTTAAAGCCATAAAGACAAGTATGTTGGCCCACTAGCTCAATTATGAGACTCTTCTGCAGTAATATATGATATTTTGTCTCGTACACGCCAGCACCTGGCATCTACTGGTACCCAGATCACAAAACGTCACACCAGGGAGCAGTGCGAGTATGAAAACTTTACTGCACTTGCGCCAGATGTCCCACTTCAATGCCATGCTGTTAGGGAATCCCACCCTCCCTTTGCATGGAAAAAGGTTCTTAATGTCTTATTTTCTAAACAAGTGGCTCCAACTATTTATATTACTATGTCGTATATTTAAGACACTTAAATGACAAAATCGATAATCTTGAAAATATTTGGAATAGTCTTTGGAGTCCCCTTCATTCTGAATTACTTTTGCAAAACTGATAAACCATAAGAGGTGGAGAAAAGTCTACTACACAAATGCTACATCTTGTTTTAAAGCACAAAATTTCATCGTGTGCATGCATGCAAGTGTGTAAGAAGTAAATTTTTGAGATTTTCCTTGTAATTGCTTTGAATTTTAAAAATACTTTTCTGAAATGGAAAGTTGTTATATCATAGACATACAAAGAGCATGGGATTTAAACCACCCTGCCTTTTAAAAATATGATTTGCATTACCTGCTGTTTCTACAAGGAAATGTTAAAATATGAATGTAAGTTGAACAGTTATCTGCATTATTAACTAATTGGAAAATCTAACAATTGGTTATAGACAAATGAGTAGAGAAAGTCATCGTGAACATCAGCGCCCTTTTTTTTCTCCTTCTTACAATTATCTAAGAGAATGGAATTTAAATCCCATCAAACAGTGACTTATTTGAAGATATCAACTAAACCACCAAATAACTAGTGTGAAAAGCAAGCGTTAGGTCATAATTAATTCCAAGCAATTGCTGGTTTCATATAAATACATTTTTCTAAACCTCCTCGAGAGCAAATGTTTGCTACTCATTATATGACAATATGGTGTTGAAACCTTTAAAAGCTCTCATTGTAAATTGTTAATTTTCATCTTTACTCATTTCAACATTTTCATGGCTTAGCCACAACAAAATAAGATTTCCACTGATGGCATTTTGTGAGAACTGCACCCTTTCTTATAATATCTACAGAAGCACTACTACACTTAGGTCCTACTGCCACACTTCCTAGGAAATTATGTAATCGCTAGGCATACTGTTAGTGGCCAATGCCTCGCTCAGATGCTTGAATGCCTTGCTCCTAAGGAATCAAACCTTTAAACTGCAGAATATCGGTTTTGAAGGAATGACATAACGGAAAAAGGCTTTTGTCAGCATGGAGTTCTGAAATATGCCAAGACAGCGAAATGTAGTCAACACATTCTTTTTGTGCATGCAGATGCTACTGGACACACTGCATAGCATTAGAGAATGCTGCTATTAAACAAGGCTGTCCAATAAGACATGCAATGGCACATCCAGAGTTGTCTAAAGGAGAAGGTATCCTTTTAAACATGAAGCCATAAAATAAACAGCAGACGGTTATAGGTACATTTTATATGCGTGAATGTGACATATGTTTTGACACTATAAGAACTATCAATAAGAAATATCTGATAATATCAGTATATTTATATCCAAGATATTGATGATAATTCTGATTAGTTTGGGTGGATCTGCCGTGCAATACTTTGCTTACGCGATGTTAGTATTTTCAGCGATGCCTGCTTTCAACGCTCCAGCTACTGACGTAACGCCCGTCATTCTCTATGCCGTTGTTCTGCAGTTCAACCGCAAAAACTTTGATTTATATAACACTTAAACCTCCAAAATGAACAACAAATACCTTCTTCAATTCCAAGTCAACAGCCTTTGCCATGGTGTCGATAACTGGAAATATGAGTCTTCTGGAAAGCAAAGCTTGTTTCAATTTGACACCTACACGTTAACAAGAACGTTGGAATCTTCTGAAAGAGGCTACTTGAAATGTAAGCTATTTGAATCCTTACATTAAAATATATCTCTATTTTAAATCCATTTCATACGATTAGCATCACAAACTGAAAAGCATGTATAGTTCCGTAGTCACTGAAAACCAAACTGTACAGTGTAATGTTCCACTCACAGATTATTACTGTGTGCTAATTCTTTTGCTACACGAAGCGATAGCAGCGCCCTTAACGGGAGAGCTTGGAATTAAACAATGAAAAATCGCTCTCCCACATTGGCGGTAGCTACCAAAATATGTATTTTTTGCCTTGGTATTTTTCATACCTGCCTGGCCGTCTAGGTAACGGACAGCTAAACAGCTAGGTTATATGTGGCAATAGTGCCTGTACACGAAAAATGAGTAAAAGGAAGGCTCCTGATAGCGCAAATAATGTAAATAATGACTTCTGCGAATTTTTATCAGGTGAATCAATTTATCATTGACATTTTGAAAGTATTCCGAAACATAAAGTTTTACTATTTAGTGAATTCGCAAGTGTCGTATTCCTTATTCAAAATGTCCCACATTTTTTTTTTACTACAGAATGGTTCTAAAACTAAAGGTCATCCACCAAACTTCTCGGCATAGGAATAAATGCAAAAATAAATTGTACAATCATCGGAAGAATAAATGCCGTCAGTGACTGTCACTTCGTACCAAAACATAGAAAGCTAAACAAACCAGTTACTAAGCTTGAGAGCTCAAATAATTAGCTGTTGATGGGCCCTTAACCCTTAGTTGGTAACATCCGTCTGTGAGACTAACATGTAATTTTGCATTTTAGGTTAACCTTAGTGAGTATAGAATTATACCATGGAAAGTATTTTTATTCCATTTAAAAATATGTTGCTATAAAATGTGCAAAAAAATACAAAATTAAATATGGTCTTTCACATGAAATAGTTTCTGAAATTTATTATACTTACGCAAAAGTCACAAAATTGTATATGACTGTTTCAAATAAAATAACCTCTAAAGCTGGCATTTGTTTTGAGAGATATCTTGACCTCTATGCAAATAAGGTAAACCATTACATAGTTTCTACACACATTTTACATATTTTCATGGAACACTGTAAGCAGTTGGGTTTATCACACATCACACACTTGTATGCTGTCATTCTATTCAGCATTTAGGGAACATGAAATAGTTTCTGAAATTTATTATACTTACGCAAAAGTCACAAAATTGTATATGACTGTTTCAAATGAAATAACCTCTAAAACTGACATTTGTTTTGAGAGGTATCTTGACCTCTATGCAAATAAGGTAAACCATTACATAGTTTCTACACACATTTTACATGTACACATTTTACTGTAAGCAGCTGGGTTTATCACACATCATGCACTTGTATGCTGTCATTCTATTCAGCATTTAGGGACAGCGGTTTTTCCTTTTTTTAGCTTGTCTTTTTTACTCATTTTGCTGGAGAATCATCTCTATGCCCTTCACCCAGGTTCTCTGAAATGATTTTCCTGAGATCATCCGGTAAATTTGGTATCTGAAACCTTCTGTACATATGCCTTCTAATTAGATTTATTCCTATGCTCTTCATGAACTCAAATCGTTATATGTTGCCTTTGTAAAGATATATAACAGGCATTAGCGCAGCTCACTGATATAAAGTAACATATTGCGAGTGGTGATCTCCTTGTTCTTCGGATAGCTGAGTAGTTGCTACACTTTATGTGTAGAGCATCTACTCCAGGTTTTGTGGCATTATATGTAATAGTTCACCTTGCCATGATAAATTCTGTGAATTTCAGTATCATCATTTTCCCTATTCTGAACAGAGTCAACACCGCCCTCTTCATTCTTGGATATGCTAAAAATATATTTCCAAATCTCTGTAATGGTCTGAATCTAATACGTGATCTTCTTCAGGAACATAAGAATCATCTGAATGATAATCATCGCTGTCATTGAACTGCTCTAAAGCCTATTGCACCACTTTCCTGCTTTTTTCTGATACGTGAGATATCCCTCCACTAGTAGCCATTTATAAATAATTAAATATTTGAAAATTAAGAAGTATAACAAAGATAGCTTACTTGTTTAAAGTAATATCCATCTATCAGATGGAGAAAAGAATCTTACATTTACAGTAGTAATATCCGCCTGTGAGACGATGTGTGTGGCATGTGCGTGCCAAAAAAACTACTTTCGTGGAAGTAAAACAATAATGTCCACGCAATATAAAGTTCAGCTTACAAATGAAGCATAGCTGGAATATCAAATCAACTATACGTTGAGAAATTTTTTGCCCGCCTCAATGACTGATGTTACCAACTAAGGGTTAAGTACCATACACTCAGCCATCCACTCACTTTTCTCTGTCCCAGTGCCTTCAAATTAATGAAAAAAACAAATGTGTCGACAATATGCAAACCATAAAAATAGACAAACAATGAGGATTTTCTCACATAATTGATTCACATTGTTGTGAATTGGTTCCCTTTATTGTATGAATAAATTATTGTGTATTTCTTTCACATGAAAATTAACCTTTCTCTGTCCCACTGTCTTAAAATTAATTCACATTTTTCATTGATGCACATTATTGTGAAGTTGTACCGTGTAAAATATTATATTAAGGAAATTAACAATATAACTAGATAATATGTCGATTATGAACAATTACCAGTAAATCTATGGATACTATTTGGACTGCAATAAGTGTCAAATTATGACAGTATGCTCACACCATTGATGTTTATTTTTATTCCCTTTTAAAATATATATTTGAGGTGTAAGTTGTCATGTTCCTATTAGACTAAGGAGTACTCCCCATTTGGTAATGGAGGCAACTTACGCTCAACAAATAGAAATGAGGGTTGCAAACTTCTAAGTGTCTGAAATTTCCATGAATTATTGCAACAAAGAAGTGGCTGCAGTCGCACCTACTTTCCTTCCATCTGCTGGAAAAGGGCAACACTCTGTGTTAGGCAAATACTGTAGAAAACCTTCCAAGATAAACTTCACAGATTATAACACTTATTCCTTTAATGTGCCAATTATCTTGTCCCAGTACCTTAAAATTAATAATAAATTTATGGATACCATGTGTACCATGGGAGCTTTAAATAGTGATATTTCTCACATAATAGATGCCCATTTTTGTGACTTTCTTCCCTTCATAAGTTATTTCTGAAGCAGCTGGATAGCAAGCTGAGGAAAGTAGTGCTAGAGATGACATCATTACACAGTCACTTATCATTACTGTCATAGGAGGGGAGATATGACTGCATTGAACACATGGGCATTGCACTGTGAGCCAAGGACCATGGAATACGATGAGTGTTTAAGTAGGTGCTTCAGTTTCAATTTTGTCACACCTTTTCTTGCACCATCCAGTAGTAAAAATTAGCCCAAAACTCTAAAAATGCTTAAGGTTCTTTCCAACATGGCCTCAAAAAATTATAAAAAGGAGAGAAAAATAAATGAAGTTGCCTTAGGAATTGGGTCAGGAGTAGATCTAACCATCTCAGATTTTGTAATCCATCTACTTGCTTGTTTAGGTTTTCTTATATAGCAGAAGTATGACAGGACAGCAAAACTTTCCTTGAAGAGAATATTGCACCTATAAAACGAGAGTGTCAACCTATGGGAAGGAGTAAAATCTGCTAATTTGGTATGATTTTAAGTTTTTATTTATTATTAATCTTTAGTTATGCCTGAATGTTCAGCTATACTGTTATTTCGACTACGCTTTGACATCGCTTTGCAGGCTGCTTTACTACTCTTAGAAAAATTCATCGGCGGCTCTTTGCAGATTAAGGCCCTCATTCCTTTGGTTACTATTTCAGGTTTATGGCCCTCAAGTTCTTAGCTACTGCAAGTGGGATGACAGTAATTGTTAGTTCCGTGCCAGAGTGTATATAAATACTAAACAGAGGCAATGGTGGACTGAGGAAATGCTTGACTATCTGAAGCCAGTAAGAAAAAATTGTCAAAATGCTACTCCCTTCTACACATATAGTTATCTTAGCAATTTTCTGTCACTAAATTAATTTGAAAGTTTTGAGTCATTAAATAACATGCTATTTGTATTGCTTCTGTTTGAAGTTTACTTTAAAAGGATAAATGTTGCACCTGCTTGAATTTCAGACAGTATTAACTTGTTCATTATACATGTCGACAAGGTACTGTACTCAGTGGTACAAAATAAAGTTCTTGATCCATCCACTATCTCCTTGTTTCCACAACTTGCTATCAAATTATTTATACCACTCCACAGGCAGAATTACCAGTATGAGAGGAAGAAACACCACATATGACGGTGTTGGTAAATGCATGAATAATGACTCATTTAGAAGCCCACAAAGCAAAGGCAAGGGATTCAGAACCCAAAGCTGTAAAGCATAACCGAGGATTTTTTTTTTTTTTTTATAAAGAGAGGAGTTAGTCTGTAAAGTGATACATAGTGCAACCACAGGATCTGTGAAGTTAAACCCAAGAAATCTTGGTAAACTAGCAGATTTCACTTTGTTGGCACTTTCATTTCCATATGCACACTATCATTAATATTGTATCTTTTTTTGTATTCACACCATTGTTGTGAAAACCTAAAATAGTATGTGAGGTGGATTACAGGATTCTGAGGGGTAACATCTTCTGCCGCAATTTCTAAGGTACTATTATTAATATTACTTTTATTACATTTCATTTTCTCCCATTGGCTACCTTAGTTTATTCCTAAGAGTATATTATTCTAGCATCTGTGTAATATGGCAGTCCTGGTGCATGTAGGTATATTTGGTTGCTTAAGTTCATGGATGGAGGTATCCAGTTATAATTCATTTAATCAGTAACAATCAAGGTATACAAAATGAGCTGTTTCATTTCAGAATTGTGGTTGCTTAATTTGTAAATTGTCAATAATGTTACAGAGCTAGCAAACTACGAACGAAATGTGAACCGAAATATTTATAAATATAATGCTTATCGGAAAGCTGCAAACACATTAGCTGCACATCCCACACGGATTCAATCAGGAGATGAAGCTCGTAGACTAAATGGTGTTGGGGAAAAGATTGCAAAGAAAATAGATGAATTCTTACAAACAGGAAAACTACAAAAACTAGAAAAGGTACAGCTGCCAATAAATATTATTGTTATAAAAGCTATTATTAGATAATTTATTTGTTGTAACATGTGTGGTTTCTTTTGTTTATGAAGATATTTTATTTTGTGAGTAATTCGTGTACCCAGTAAGTTTTTAAGCCATAAACTTCCATGATTGGGTCCCATCATAAAATTGAGGAAAAAAAAAAAAACCTAGAATATGAGTAATATACCAAAAAATCTTAGGAGTTGCTTTTAGAGTGTGTGACCGAAGCACTGTTTCCTTCTACAGTGCTTTCTTTAGTAGGAAAATTGTTGCAAGGGTAACCATACCATCTTGTATTTATGACTCTCTCCAAATACACACAGGTTGCAATATATGACTAATAACCACTTCCAGAGTATAGCAGAAGCATTGAGAGCCCTAAGCCACAAAGCATGGTGGAGGGTTTGAGAGCCCTAAGTTGCAAAGCATTGCAAAGGAATGTTTTTGGGAGTGAAGACAAAGCATAGCTATAAGGTCTTCATAGCTAAACTCCAATGATTCTGAATAGTGGGGAAAAATTGATTTTAAATAATGGGTAATATTGTCACATCCTGGCCATGGATGAGTTTGATTACAGGATTGCTAACAGGTGGTCAGAACGGACAGGGAGAAAATGTAACTCAGATGGTAATCAAAAACACATGCTTGGCAGGAATGGTCAGGATTCTTAGATATTTCCCTATGAAGGATTGATGGCTAATACACTAAACCGTAATTAAGAAAAAAAAAGCGCTTTACTTATAAGACCTCATTACAAAAACATAGCCCAATGGGCCTCATACTTGACAAGCTGGGGTCAGATGCCCAGCTAAGCTGAAGGCTGGCTTTACAAAAAGACTGATCAACCGTCACACACTTCTAAATCGCCAGAGGGTGACATCACATGTAAGGTGGCTCAAGCTACTGCTAAAGTCAAAAGAGTCACGTATGTAACAACATATAACAAATTCCTCTACACACCATAAACTACATCTTAAAAAATAGTCTTGTGTCAGCATTTCTGTTTACATATGCAGAAGTTGAAAAAGAATTAAATTCATTATACTTATTTATGCAAATTGAAACATTCTAAAGAGATTTTTATATCTTGCCTTTGAACAATATATGTCATATGTAGAGAATCATATGTCTTTCCTCTCCAGGTGTTACCTGTTACTTTTGGGCTCTGTCCTTTAGCAACTTTGGTAGCCAATGCATTCCTTTATTCTAATTGCTCTCCCTCCCCCTCTCATAGTTTTCTTTCCTTTTCTCGATTCTTTGTCCACTTGTCCTTGTTCATCCTAAAATATTTTTCCATGTTTTTTACTCCCATTTCCTTTATTTGTTAACATTTTCATGGCTATAATTTTCATATGCATATTGTCTTATTTTCTTTCCCATGTCTTTTCCTTCCATTTTCTTCTTCATATTCTTCTAGACAATATTCTAAACTTTACCTTTCTCCACACAGAGTGCATTCTTCAACTTTATCTTCTTACTCCTTTCTGTAATATTGTCACTGTCCTTGGTCATGCAAATCCTTCTATCTTTTTCTTGTTTGCTACAGATGTCTTTATATCTTTTTCCGCCCTCTTCCTTTTTTTTATTACACTATTTAGCTTCAAAGAGTTTTCCCTTCTATTGTTCCCCCCACACATATCTTTCTATAACCTCTTTTAATTTGGTAGTTTAAATTCCACAACTACATTGTGTATTTATAGAGAGATAAAAACAACATGGGAAAGAGAACAGTATATAGATTTCTATGACAGAACAGCAAGAGAGGGACTTGCATGGGCCAGATCAGGGGTGGTGATGTTAAAAGGTTTAAGGGAAAGAGAAAATCAAGGAAAGTGCTCATTGTGTAGTAGGATATTTAATAACTATTGACACTTAATGTTAGAAGTCAAAGGAACAAAGACTATGAGAGAAAAATTATGAAAGAAGAAATGGTCCTGTTTACCAAATTTAATCATAGGTAGCAAGATGTTGAGTGCTAAAACAATGGAAAGTTTAATAGAAATAGGGAAATTATAGAGGTATAAGTCTATTGTCCATACTGGGTAAGATATATACAGGAATATTAGCAGAAAGACTGGAACTTTGGGCAGAAGAGGAAGGGAAATTAACAGAGTTTCAATCAGGATTTAGGAAGAATAAAAGAACAATAGATAATGTGTTCATAATTAAAACAATCATTGATAAATATCTGGGAGGGAAAAAAGGAAGGGTATATATGTTTTATGCTGACTTTGAGAAAGCGTTTGACACAATAAACAGAGAGGCTCTAGCATGGAAACTAAGAAGCAAAGGAGTAAGTGAAAAACTCATAAAGGAAATTCATAAAATTTATAAAGGAATATCATCAAGCAGGATCAAGAGAGTGTGACAGAAGGGATAGAGCAAAAAATACGTTTAAGGCAGGGCTGCAAATTGAGTCTCATATTGTTTAATTTGTTTATCGATGATATCCTGGACAAAATGGCAAAGAGTAATACACATAACCCGGTAATAGGTAATAAGGAGATTCCAGGCTTATTATATGTGGATGACTTGGTGATAGGATCCATAACTATAATAGGACTGCAAAAGGCAATTGATGAAGTACAAAGATTTTGCACGGAGTGGGGAATAAGAATAACTATTAATAAATCCAAGATTATGGTTTATAAAAAAGGGGCAAAATTAAAAAAGGATGAGAAATGGTTCTTGAGGGGGAAAGAGCTTGAGTTAGTGAAGGAATTTGAATATTTGGGAGTAAGGCTGAGTAGCAATGGGGAGTGGGGAGCACATGGTAGGAAAATAATTGCTAAGGGGAAGGCAACTATGGTAGGATTGAGAACCTGTAAAGATAGGTTAGACATGCCAACAAAATGGTTAGAGAGGCTATTTGAGACAATGGTAGAGGCAAAAATGATATATGCAGTAGAGATTTGGGGAGGCTCAGAGATAAGTAGTAAGGTTGACAATATGTATAAGTTAAATTAATTGGCAGTCGATTAATGACACAAAACAACACTTTTAAATTTTCCCGGAACCAGTTTCTGAGACCTTGAAACTGAAAAAGACGAGTATTTACCATTTTTAGATCTAAAAATAATCAGAAATAAAAATAGAATAAACTTTG
This sequence comes from Mantis religiosa, assembly GCA_030765055.1. Taxonomy (NCBI): domain Eukaryota; kingdom Metazoa; phylum Arthropoda; class Insecta; order Mantodea; family Mantidae; genus Mantis; species Mantis religiosa. Next base: position 283,765,628 of record CM060948.1, on the reverse strand, counting down.
GCATTTACAGAAAACCAACACAGACAGACATAAAAGCTAATGGCTACAATCCAAGATCCCACAAACAGGCAATCTTTAATAGTTTAGCACACAGACTGGTCAACATCCCTCTCACAGCAGAAGAATACAAAATAGAATACAACAAAATTATTGAAATAGCACAGAAAAATGACCTTCCCAAATCACTAGTAGACAAAAAAGTGAACTTAGCAAAAAAGAAGAAACTACTAAAGGAAACCACAACCCTCTCAGCAACAGAAACTAAAATGATCTTCAAAAAATTCACTTACCATCCATGGGCCTTTGATAAATTCAAAAAAGTCTTCAAAAAACAAAACATTCAACTAGCTCCAGTGAACCATTACTCCTTAAAAAACCTAATTTGCTCAAACATCAAAGATGCCATTCCATCTAACAAAAAATCTGGTATATATCAAATTGAATGCTGTGACTGTAGTCAAATTTATATTGGAAAAACCAAAAGAAATTTAGAAACAAGAGCAAAGGAACACTTTAGGAACATAAAATACAAACAATTAGAAAAATCAGCAGTTGCCACGCATTTTTGGGAAAAAAACCACAACATAAATCCAGAACCAAAATGACTAAAACATACAACAGGAAAAGAAGAACTGTCCACATGGGAACAAATCTTTATTTCAAAAAATAGGAACAAAGTATTCAATTTCGACATCCCCCAGAAAGATTTGTTCAGCAAGTTCCTCGAACCGCCACCAGAGGAGACCGATGACAAAATATTGCCAGCTACACCAATGAGAACAAGTCGATGTCCGGCTGAAGATAGAGGGAAGGCCTCAGAAACTGGTTCTGGAAAATTTAAAAGTAAGTGTTGTTTTGTGTCATTAATTGACTCCCAATTAATTTAATTTATACAACAACACTGTTTTCAACACTTCCATGAAAGGATGTATAAGTTATTCTGTAAAGAGGTTCTCAGATTGACAAGGACGGCTCCAGGTGAAGTAGCACTTCTTGAAATGGGGAGGACTAGGAGAAAAGGAATAATCTTGGAGAGAATAGTGAAATTTTGGTTTAGTTTATATCGAGATTCAACTGTATTGGAACACCACAGTGAAGCGAAAAATTATTAAATTTTAGATGAGTCGCGTTTTTTACACATCTGCTTCACTTTCGTACCTATTTTGAGGACATGTTTCGCAAATCTTCGCTTGCATCTACGGCTCTTGTGCGACTGACGCTAGATCCAGCGGTGTGGGTAATTCTGGGGTTGTTGCTGCCATCTGTTGATTTAGTGATGAACTGAAATGTGGGATTCTCTTCTAGCGGGATTTCAAAGTTCATTAGTTGGTTTTTATGTTTTTCTATGTATATCCTCTCCCATATGACGAGTTCACTATGTTTTTGTACGTATTTTAGTAATTTTGTGCTATCTTCAATTTCATGATTTTCAGACCAGAAATGAGCTGCTATTGCGGACTTATCAATATTTTTGTATCTTAAGTGCCTGAAGTGTTCTTTCTTTCTAGTGCCTATGTTCCTTTTTGTCCTTCCTATGTAAATTTTTTCACAGTCTTTACACTTAATTTTGTAAATGCCACAGTGTAAAGACTGTGAAAAAATTTACATAGGAAGGACAAAAAGGAACATAGGCACTAGAAAGAAAGAACACTTCAGGCACTTAAGATACAAAAATATTGATAAGTCCGCAATAGCAGCTCATTTCTGGTCTGAAAATCATGAAATTGAAGATAGCACAAAATTACTAAAATACGTACAAAAACATAGTGAACTCGTCATATGGGAGAGGATATACATAGAAAAACATAAAAACCAACTAATGAACTTTGAAATCCCGCTAGAAGAGAATCCCACATTTCAGTTCATCACTAAATCAACAGATGGCAGCAACAACCCCAGAATTACCCACACCGCTGGATCTAGCGTCAGTCGCACAAGAGCCGTAGATGCAAGCGAAGATTTGCGAAACATGTCCTCAAAATAGGTACGAAAGTGAAGCAGATGTGTAAAAAACGCGACTCATCTAAAATTTAATAATTTGGTTTAGTTGTTTGAATAAGGAGGATGGAAATATTTTAAAGGTATGCATAGAACAACAGAGAACATTAGTAAATAAGAACAGTTGGTGGGAAGTGCTAGAGAGAACTATGGACAAAATAGGAATGGGGGATATATGGAGGGCAGGTGCAGGTAATGAGAGAGGATTTTGGAAAAAGGTAAGGACAAGAATGGAAAACATAGAAAGGCAAGAGATATGGACAAGTATGGAAAACAAAAGTTCATTGAAGTTTTATAGGATTTTGAAAAGGGACTGGGGAAGAGGTTACATAGACAACTGTAGTAGGATTGAAAGGGAGGGATTAGCATGGATGAGAACAGGTGCAATATTTATGAAAGGATTAAGGTGGAATGAGGTAGGAATATGTGAATTATGTGGAGGGGGGAGAAAGTGTAGAGCATTACATAGTAAGATGTGAAGGAGTTGAGAAGTGGAGAAAGGAGGCATGGGAGAAGAAATGGGACAAAGTTGAGGGTAAAATTGTAACAATAAGAATGCTAACAGGGAAGCAATGGAATAGAAATAAAAATGTAGGAAGATTTCTTGGTAAAATGAAAGATAAATGGTTGAGGATAGTTAGAAGCAAAAATTATGAAGGAGGGAAAGAAGTAGGGGCGGAGGAAGGATTTTGTAGGGAAAAGTAAGGGATATAGGTAATCCCTCAGTGAAGTATAAGGCTGTTATGCCAAGCTGGCTGAGGGATGAAAGAAGGTAGTCGCTCAATTCTTGTACATAGGTTAAGGAAGAATAGAAACAGGAATATATTTAGGTATTGTTAGAACTAGATGGTTGAGGAAAATGAGAAATAAGCAGAAAGAAGAAAACTTAGATATCTGAGGCAGCTAGTTAAGTCCTTCAGAATAGTAATTAATTTGCATAAGTGATGAAGTATAAATAAACTATGTTACTAGACTATGCGTTAGGTAATCTTGTTCAGGCATAAAGAGATATACAGCATTGCAGTTTAGTCTCTAGAAAAAAAAAAAAAGGAAAAATAGTAACTAAAGTTCAATAGCTCGATAACCACAGTGTTTGAGTCTGGGCATTAGGAGGATCAGCAACTCAGGGAACACCTAAAATATAATTTTAAGTGTTTAAAGAGGTGTTAGTATAAAGTGTTAGTTACTGTATACATTTTGTATTCACTATCTATGTACCGAATTCCTCCAAACACGCATAATACTTTTTATGTTTATAACCTATTAACTAATCTCTATAAATATTAAAATGGTTAAATTTTAAAATAAATTTAAAGGGATTCGATTAATGACATTAAACAACACTTACTTTTAAATTTTTCTGGAACATGTTTCAGAAACTTTGCCTACATCCTCAACCGGCCATCGACTGAGGATGGAGGCAAAGTCTCTGAAACATGTTCCGGAAAAATTTAAAAGTAAGTGCTGTTTAGTGTCATTAATCGACTCCCTTTAAATTTAATTTATTATAACAACACTGTTTTCAACACTTCCAAGAAAGGAATTGTATTAAAATGGTATTTATATAGTGCATTATGTATTATGAAAAGATGAAAATAAATTTAAAAGGTCCTCTTTTATTTTATTCTTTATTATTTTCCAAAAACATCTCTCATTCTTTTCATTCAGCCTTGATACATTCCCCATTCCTATTCAGTTCAAGGCCTTTCCTATTGCAAAGAAGAAATTAAGACATCTGCAATCTAGTAAATTTCAATCCCTCATTTACATTGGCATGATGGCATGATTTTGTTGACACTATACCAACATTTTCCTATAAAAGAAAGCGTTCTAAAGAGAGAGGGTGGATAACTTATGTTCTGAAGGTGGTCATGCCAACTCTAAAAGCAACTTTTAAGCTATTCTGGTGAGTTTTATTAATATTCTAGTATTTCTTGTTCAATTTTAAGATGTGGTCCAATCTAGGATGTTAATCCTTTTTATTTTTGCGTTTGGCTATTGCCAGTCTAATTGGTTTGTGGTGTTATTTTGCTGTTTTATTTTTGGACCTTCCATAGGTATAATAGAGATTTTTCATTATTGCTTATTGTTTCAGTTGAGTTTCTAGTTTTAAATTGTATAACAGGAAATATTTTTAATATACTTTCATATGTGTTTGTAGATTAGAGAGGATGATACTGGCACAATCATAAATCTCCTAACTCGTGTCTCCGGAATAGGACCAGCAAAAGCCAGAGAACTTGCTCTTGCTGGAGTGAAAAGCATTGAGGACCTTCACAAATATAAACATAAGATGAATCATCATCAGCTTATTGGCCTGAAGTATGTATGCATTATCTTTGCCCATACTGTAAGTATATAATTTGTAAGTAATCCTTGTTTCACTTTTTATTTATAATAATTAAATTATTTGTTTGGGAAATATAGTCTCCACACGAAGAAAAGTCTTCTGTCATTGAAAGAAATTGGGTTATTGCATGAAAAAATGAACACACTCCTGAGTTTTGATGTATCAGATTTTCCTGAACATTTTTACGTACTGTGACTTTGTGGATTCGTGAAATTAAAAGTCCTATTGCACAAACTCAAAATGTTCTTTATTTCCACCGAATTACAGTTGAAACACTTGCCGATTACACAGAATTACGTAGCGCACACAATTACAATTTGCCAGTTTGTCTGTTACAGGTCCACTCTACACTCACAATTACGTACAACTACTCTGATACACAGCACTCACTCGGCGCTCCTCACGGCTGCTTGCCAAGAACTGAACTGACTCGTCCACTGCAGGCCTTATTTAGGGAAAATCGCTGTTTCTGGAAGTCTCGCAGTTCAGTGAATCTTCCCGACTGTTCCAGACGTCAGGGAGGGGGAAAGAGATGGCTAGTGATGTTTTTCCAACCATCCCCCTCATTAGGGCTACGAGATAAATGGATAGGCATGGCCTGAATGCCTCCTGTCGCCTACCCGGCTGCTAGCTGGTTGGGCCTTCCGATAATTAGGTGACAGTACTTCTATGTTCATCATAGATTATAGGAAAGATGGTGGAAAAGTACACAAATTCATTGGCTCACTAAACAACAAAAGACCAATGACCAGGAAGGAACCCATTATCCTCCAGAACAAAGTATTGACAGACAACACTAAGATTGCAGACTCCTTCAACAAGATGTATACAGCTTCACAACAAAATTTGAAACAAAAAAAGAGAGAAGAGAAATTACAAAAAATCAACATAAAACAGCACTTTCAAACCAAAAACACACATGAAGTATTTCAAAAGGTCTTTGAACCTCAAGAATTAGGGTCAGCAATATCACAACTAAAACCACACAAGAGCCCTGGACCTGACAAGATAACTGGAGAAATGATCAAACATCTCGGCCCATATGCAAAAAATATGCTCCTCCAACTAATCACCCGGGTTCGATCCCAGGCAACTGCAAAGTGAGATTTGTGGTGGACAACATGGCGCTGGGGCGGGTTTTCTCTGGGAACTCCGGTTTCCCCTGACATCTCATTCCACCGGTGCTCCATGTTCATCTCATGTATCATCTGTGTCATCGCCTGCGGTGCCGTATTTAGTAAAAGCGGGCGTTAAACACTACACATTTCACATTTCCAACTAATCAACAAGTCCTGGAATTCAACAGTTCCCACAATATGGAAGAAAGCCATCATTATACCAATACTAAAGCCAAAGAAACCATCAAACAAACTAGACAGCTACAGACCCATCTCATTGACCAGTGTTCTAGCTAAATTAATGGAGAGAATGATTTGTGCTCGCTTAAATTGGTACCTGGAGACACAAAATCTCCTTTCACCATCACAAGCAGCTTTTAGAAAACACCGGGCCACAATTCAACAGATAGCTACATTAAGCCAAGAGATCAAAGATAATTTAGATAAACAAAGATCAGTAGTTGCTGTTTATGTTGACTTGAAAAATGCATATGACACTCTACCTTGATTAAAACTATTACAGAAAATGATAAAAATTGGAGTAGAAAACAAAATGTTAAAATGGTTTTATAATTTTCTTATTCAAAGATTCTGCACAACTACCTTTGATAATTCTACATTAAAATCAAAACAAACATATAGAGGAGTACCCCAAGGATATGTGTCAAGTACTACTTTATTTAATATTATGATAAATGACTTACCACAAAAACTAAACAAAATAGAGAATGTTAAATGTGCCATGTATGCAGATGACATAGTAATCTGGACATCAGTTAGTAACAAAGAACTGAATAAGCTACCACAACAGATGAACAAGGCATTGGAAGAACTATATAACTGGTATCGAGATTTAACTGTATTGGAACACCACAGTGAAGCGAAATAATTACTAATTTTTAGATGAGTCGTATTTATTACACATCTGCTTCACTTTCGTACCTATTTTGAGGACATGTTTCGCAAATCATCGTTTGCATCTTCGGCTCTTATGCGACTAAAGCTTGATCCAGTGGTGTGGGTAATTCTGGAGTTGCTGCTGCCATCTGTTGATTTAGTGATGAACTTAAATGTGGGATTCTCTTCTGGTGGGATTTCAAAATTCATTAGTTGGTTTTTATGTTTTTCTATGTATATTCTCTCCCATATGACGAGTTCACTATGTTTTTGTACGTATTTTAGTAATTCTGTGCTATCTTCAATTTCATGATTTTCAGACCAGAAATGAGCTGCTATTGCGGACTTATCAATATTTTTGTATCTTAAGTGCCTGAAGTGTTCTTTCTTTCTAGTGCCTATGTTTCTTTTTGTCCTTCCTATGTAAATTTTTTCACAGTCTTTACACTTAATCTTGTAAATGCCTGACTTTTCCTCTGGTTTTATCTTATCAGTATTATTACTGTGAAGTAGGTTTTTAATGTTGTAATTGTTTTTTGGTGCCAATGTTATATTGTATTTCTTGAATATTTTTTGGAACTTTTTTGTGGCCCAGGGGTGGTAAGTAAATTTAGCAAATCTAATTTCTTGTTTTATTGGTGTGAGAGCTGTGATCTGTTTTAATCTCTTTTAAAGTTTGAATGATTTTAGTTTTTTATCTACAAGGTTTTTTCCATATCCATTTTTAATTGCAGTTTTTAAGATTTGATGGTATTCGTTTTGATATTCTTGCTGGCTGAGGGGTAAATTTACTAATCTGTGTGTGAGACTGTTGATGGTGGCATGTTTGTGTGGAATTGGGTTGAAACTATTTGCTTTGATGTAATTATCTGTGTGTGTTGCTCTTCTATGGATACCAATTTCTAGTTTTTCATTGCTTTTTGTGATTTTAAGGTCCAAAAAAGGTAGAGTATAGTCCTCTTCAGTTTCCACTGTGAATTGTATGCTGGGTTCTTGCAGGTTGAGTAGTTTCAAAGCATCATCTATTTGTTTGTAGGGCACTATTGCAAAGATGTCGTCTACGTATCTGTACCATGTTTTAAAAATATGAGGGAAGGCTTTAGTTATATGTGTTTCGAAAAAGCTCATGTATAGATTGGCCAAAAATGGTGATAGCGGACTTCCCATGGCTAGTCCTGAAATTTGTTTATAATATTTTCCATCGAAGACAAAATAATTTTGATGTATAGATATTTCAGTCATTGCCAAATATTCTTCTATTGCATTGGCATCTAGGTTTATAGAATTTAGCCATTTTTTTAGTTGAATCAAAAGTTTGTCTAATGGAATGCTAGGGAAGAGGGAGCGGACATCAAAGGATACTAAAGTGTCATGAGGTTTTAGTTTAAGATTTTGAATTTTTTCTACCAGGTCTAAAGAGTTTTTTATGCTCAGAGTATGGAATTGTGGAAAGGACTGAAATTTTTTGGACAGCCATTTTGCCAGAAGGTAAGTAGGAGTGTTTATATTATTTACAATGGGTCTCATGGGTATGTTGGGTTTATGTATTTTAGGCAAACCATATAGTCTTGCAAGGGTAGGGTTGTCCGGTTTGATAGTTTTTTGTTCTGCAGTTGTTAAAATTTTACTATTGATGATGGTTTTTTGTACATCTTTTATGCATCGGTTGAATGGATTAGAATCTATTTCTTGGAATTCTTTTTGTTGTAGTAACTCTAACATTTTTTCCTTGTATGTAGCTGTATCTAAGATTACTATTTTGTTCCCTTTATCAGCCCTTGAGAAGATTAAATCCCTTTTCCTTAAAGATTTAACTATCTTAATTTGTTTCAAATGTTTTCCTGGGCCACAAAAAAGTTCCAAAAAATATTCAAGAAATACAATATAACATTGACACCAAAAAACAATTACAACATTAAAAACATACTTCACAGTAATAATACTGATAAGATAAAACCAGAGGAAAAGTCAGGCATTTACAAGATTAAGTGTAAAGACTGTGAAAAAATTTACATAGGGAGGACAAAAAGAAACATAGGCACTAGAAGGAAAGAACACTTCAGGCACTTAAGATACAAAAATATTGATAAGTCCACAATAGCAGCTCATTTCTGGTCTGAAAATCATGAAATTGAAGATAGCACCGAATTGCTAAAATATGTACAAAAACATAGTGAACTCATCATATGGGAGAGAATATACATAGAAAAACATAAAAACCAAATAATGAACTTTGAAATCCCGCCAGAAGAGAATCCCACACATAAGTTCATTACTAAATCAACAGATGGTAGCAGCAACTCCAGAATTATGCACACCACTGGATCAAGCTTTAGTCGCATAAGAGCCAAAGATGCAAACGATGATTTGCGAAACATGTCCTCAAAATAGGTACGAAAGTGAAGCAGATGTGTAATAAATACGACTCATCTAAAAATTAGTAATTATTTCGCTTCACTGTGGTGTTCCAATACAGTTAAATCTTGATATATTTAAGTGACGTCAAGTCAAGAGGAACACGCGAAAGTTAGATCCAGCCAATTTTAAAAACCAGACAACATGGAGGTAAGAAAGTTCACATTTGAAAATTTCAACAAACATTTCGGCAACAAGAAAGAAATAAAACAATATTTGACACTAAAGACAAAAAGAAGGTTAATATCAGCGGACATAAAACAGTTGCCTAAAACATAACATTTCTCCGAAATTTGTAAGAAAAATAGTAAAATTTAACCACAACAGTAGAGAACAATTAGCTGCTGAAAAAGCTGTGTTAAAATCCGAAAAAGCAAATCACTACAGAAAACTAACTAATATAGACCTCTCATTGTACAACCTACATTTGAAACTGGTAAAATTACTAGGAAACACAGCATGGGACCATTTAGAAACCAAATCATTTGAACATATAAATTATAAAGTCAAAGAGAAAGATTATCGTCAAAAGAAGAAACTAAAGCATAACCATAATCATTGGCAACCAAAACATAACAAAATTTCAGCAAAGAACACATCCCTAGACAATGTAATTAAACTCTCAAAGCAAAATTTTAACACTGAAGAAATAGATGTGTTTAACCAAGGCCTAAAACCATGTATAACATACTCCAGCAACCCAGATGAATTCATTGCAGATATAGAATTAGCAGTAGAAGGCTTGGAAACCATGGACAAAAACATAATTAGGAAAAAATCATCGCCTATATTGGAAAACTTAATAAATAAAAAACCAGGAAAACATTTGAAACAAATTAAGATAATTAAATCTTTAAGGAAAAGGGATTTAATCTTCTCAAGGGCTGATAAAGGGAACAAAATAGTAATCTTAGATACAGCTACATACAAGGAAAAATGTTAGAGTTACTACAACAAAAAGAATTCCAAGATATAGATTCTAATCCATTCAACCGATGCATAAAAGATGTACAAAAAACCATCATCAATAGTAAAATTTTAACAACTGCAGAACAAAAAACTATCAAACCGGACAACCCTACCCTTGCAAGACTATATGGTTTGCCTAAAATACATAAACCCAACATACCCATGAGACCCATTGTAAATAATATAAACACTCCTACTTACCTTCTGGCAAAATGGCTGTCCAAAAAATTTCAGTCCTTTCCACAATTCCATACTCTGAGCATAAAAAACTCTTTAGACCTCGCAGAAAAAATTCAAAATCTTAAACTAAAACCTCATGACACTTTAGTATCCTTTGATGTCCGCTCCCTCTTCCCTAGCATTCCATTAGACAAACTTTTGATTCAACTAAAAAAATGGCTAAATTCTATAAACCTAGATGCCAATGCAATAGAAGAATATTTGGCAATGACTGAATTATGTATACATCAAAATTATTTTGTCTTCGATGGAAAATTTTATAAACAAATTTCAGGACTAGCCATGGGAAGTCCGCTATCACCATTTTTGGCCAATCTATACATGAGCTTTTTCGAAACACATATAACTAAAGCCTTCCCTCATATTTTTAAAACATGGTACAGATACGTATACGACATCTTTGCAATAGTGCTCTACAAACAAATAGATGATGCTTTGAAATACTCAACCTGCAAGAACCCAGCATACAATTCACAGTGGAAACTGAAGAGGACTGTACTCTACCTTTTTTGGACCTTAAAATCACAAAAAGCAATGAAAAACTAGAATTTGGTATCCATAGAAGAGCAACACACACAGATAATTACATCAAAGCAAATAGTTTCAACCCAATTCCACACAAACATGCAACCATCAACAGTCTCACACACAGATTAGTAAATCTACCCCTCAGCCAGCAAGAATATCAAAACGAATACCATCAAATCTTAAAAACTGCAATTAAAAATGGATATGGAAAAACCCTTGTAGATAAAAAACTAAAATCATTCAAACTTCAAAAGAGATTAAAACAGATCACAGCTCTCACACCAGTAAAACAAGAAATTAGATTTGCTAAATTTACTTACCATCCCTGGGCCACAAAAAGTTCCAAAAAATATTCAAGAAATACAATATAACATTAAAAACCTACTTCACAGTAATAATACTGATAAGATAAAACCAGAGGAAAAGTCAGGCATTTACAAGATTAAGTGTAAAGACTGTGAAAAAATTTACATAGGGAGGACAAAAAGAAACATAGGCACTAGAAAGAAAGAACACTTCAGGCACTTAAGATACAAAAATATTGATAAGTCCGCAATAGCAGCTCATTTCTGGTCTGAAAATCGTGAAATTGAAGATAGCACAGAATTACTAAAATGCATACAAAAACATAGTAAACTCATCATATGGGAGAGAATATACATAGAAAAACATAAAAACCAACTAATGAACTTTGAAATCCCGCCAGAAGAGAATCCCACATTTAAGTTCATCACTAAATCAACAGATGGCAGCAGCAACTCCAGAATTACCCACACCACTGGATCAAGCTTTAGTTGCATAAGAGCAGAAGATGCAAACGATGATTTGCGAAACATGTCCTCAAAATAGGTACGAAAGTGAAGCAGATGTGTAATAAATATGACTCATCTAAAAATTAATATATATAACTGGTAAATCCTTTCATGGAAGTGTTGAAAACAGTGTTGTTGTATAAATTAAGTTAACTTAATATATAACTGGTGTTCAGATAACGAAATGACTGTGAACTTATCCAAAACAAAATACCAAGTGTTCACAATTTGCCACACAAAACCGCTTATCAAAATAACACTAAATGGTGAGCAACTAACAGAAACAGAAAATTATAAATACCTAGGCATAACACTCGATTCTAAATTATCTTGGAAAACCCGCATTAATGAAACCATAGAAAAGACCACTCAGAGATTAACAACACTCAAAAGACTAGCTGGCAGCAAATGGGGGTCCTCTGTCAATACACTCAACACCACCTATAAAAGTTACATCAAACCAGCACTCCTCTATAGAAGCAAGGTGATACTTACAGCAAATCAAAGCAAACAACTAGAAACAATTATTAATTAATTTTTAGATGAGTCGTATTTATTACACATCTGCTTCACTTTCGTACCTATTTTGAGGACATGTTTCGCAAATCATCGTTTGCATCTACGGCTCTCATGTCCTCAAAATAGGTACGAAAGTGAAGCAGATGTGTAATAAATACGACTCATCTAAAAATTAATAATTTTTTGCTTCACTGTGGTGTTCCAATACAGTTAAATCTCGATATACAGTTAAATCTCGATAACTAGAAACAACTTGAAACATTACAGAACCAAGCACTTAGACTAATAATGGGAGCAGTCAAATCAACACCAATTACTGCAATGCAAATTGCTACAAATAACTTGCCAATTAAATATGAAATGGAAAAACAGAATCTCCTCCTAAATGGAAAACTACAAAGGCTCCCCTTTAATACTCACTGCAAGGACTACAAAAGCAGAGAAAGGACCTTAAAAACACAAGAAGAATTTATGCAGAAAGCCTATAACCTACAGAGAATATGCAACCTTGAAGACACAAACAAAATTGAACATCTCCCACTTCCAATCTGCCCTCTATCACAACCTAAAATAAATAGCAGAGTAAACCTTTTGCAAAATATAGACTCAAAAAGGGATGTAAGTGCAGAAACACTTAAAATGCTAGCTCTAGAAACAATTGAAACTTATATAGAATAAAAAGAAGTATTTCAGAAAATGGAGTGCCATTGTTACTAAAATTAGGCAAGTGAGTCAACCTTGTATATACTTTTCTCCACTTACAAGTTTTTTATGAAGACTAGTTTCTGGGGACTTCTCCCCTATCGTCAGCTCTGTGGTAGACTCTGTGTAGTCTACCATAGAGCTGATGATAGGGGAGAAGTCCCCAGAAACTAGTCTTCATAAAAAACTTGTAAGTGGAGAAAAGTATATACAAGTTTGACTCACTTGCCTAATTTTAGTAATTGAAACTTATTATCCACAAGACTCATGGCTACACATATACACTGACGTCTCCCTATTTGACAAAGAAAGTAATGCTGGAGCAGGAATACATAGTAAAATATTCAATTTTTACATCACTAGCAACCCACTATGATGGAGAATTAGAAGCAATCAACACCTCGCTGAAACAACTCTTCAACCATGTGAACTCTTTCTCTAAAGCAGTGACCCTAAGCGATTCTAAATCAGTACTTCAAGCCCTATCCTCACTGTACCCTAACAACAATAGAATACTTGAAATTTACAGTTCATTACGAATACCACAAGGTCTAAGAAAAGAAATACACTTCCAGTGGATTCCATCCCACTGTGGAATTACAGGCAATGAAATAGCAGATTCCTTGGCAAAAAAAGGAACACAAATAAAACAAAGCTGCCAACAAAAAACCTCATTCCACACATCAAAACTACATATAAACAATAGAATCAACTTATTTTGGAAAGAAGAACGCAAAGAAAAAAGTACCAACAAGCAATGGAAAATTCTACAAGGAAGTAAAATTCCCATCCCAGACTACCCAAGAAGCAGTACTGTTGCCATCTTCCGACTGATTACTGGCCACGACTGTTTGGCCACTCATCTACACAGGATTAATATTTTTGAATCCCCGACCTGCACACTGTGTAGGGACCCGAACTCATTGATGGACGGAGATCATCTGCTCCAGTGTAGTGCCCTGAAAAAAACAGATGGAGAACTGACAGCACAACTAGTCACACGTTATTGGGAGGCCAGAATGAAAATGGACATTCTCCAACTCCATGAGCATTAGCAACCAACCAACCAACCAACCAACCAACCAACTTTTATGTTCATAAACAACATGTGTGTAATCTGCAAAATATATGGAATATCTATATAATCATAAGAATGAGACCTTAAAGCAGTCACAGAATTATTATTTGGAACTAAACTAAAATTTTGTTTATTAATAAAGTTTTATATGTTGCAGATAGAAAATTCAAATATGTATCAGTTTTAGGGTTCACAATATCTTCTTTCTACTTCTTGTAATAGAAACTGCAAAATAAGCATCCTTTTTGGGGACAAATTTTATATATATATATATACACCAGGTGAGTCACCTGCCCCTATTTATTTTTGAATTTATGCAATGTGCTAAGCGACATATGTGACATGCCTATGCCTTTTAATAGATGCTTTGCACAACAGTTTATAGAATAGGGGTAGAAAACTCCTTGCACAAGTGTTGTATGGGTCAGAAATCAATCACTATATGTCGATTCCAAAAACATCATATGCAGACACAGAGCTGCAGTAATAATTCAGACAAGTTTACAAACTTTTATTCATTAGCGTACATTCACGCACACCTTTAAACACACCCTGAAGGAAAAACCTATCACATGCATCAGTTGACAATAACATTGGAACACAAAATGGCAGATCTACACAGTGGGACCATTTGGATTTAAATATTCAGCCAACACGTGTTTTCATTCTACAGCCATGTCAAGAATTAGGTAGATTGTTTTCGCTTCTGTCACAGATTATGGCGCTGTTTAGCTCATACAGTAATTGTAATGGTGAATGCATTTTTTTTTTTATTTTGTTAGAACTATCAAAACGAGCTTAAAACACTATATGAAGCTGTAAAAAGCATGTAAAGATTTTAGGTGGGCCTTAGATCCGCCGTTATTTATTCATGTAGCAACCCTCCCTCACAACATAGTGTTGGCTAAATGGTGCGAGTACAAGTTACTTGACCACTCTACCACTTCAACTTGGGTTCATATCCTTTGTGATCCATTCAAAATTTTTATTACCCTTTGTTTTACTTCTTGGGGCCTATAACTTGATATAATACAAATAACATTTTTATAATGTTATAGGCATTTACAAAATACAATAATGGCCATGTTTTCCATTGGCAGATGGTTATAAATGTATAGTTCGTAGTAGATATTTTATTATGGTCGGTATGCTTGACCCATTCAACCAAGTTTAAAACTTTTCACAAATGCAAAGTGAAACATAAGATACAAGCATAAAACAAAAACTATTAGATATAATGTCATCGACATACTCCTAAAAATGAAAGCCAACTGCGTAACATGGTTTACAAGACCAGATACGGTAAAGATAATAAGGTCTCACAAAGTTAAACATGATCCCTAATTGAAGATAAAGATAGCCCGTAATTTCCCTTTGAAGGGCAAGGGCCTCTCCAGCCTGATGGTAGAGTGAGCTCGGCCCAACTTATATGGTGAGCTAATCCCTGTACATCCCTAATTATCGGATTGTCATTCTTGTGTATTTGGCTCACAAGAAAACCAGTAGCAACAATAAATAAATTAGTAACTAAAATACAGGCAATAAAGACTTGGAGAAAGAAAAAAAAAGCCAAAACAATATGACGTTTCGAACCTAGCCCTTTCATCACAATACATATGTCAGCAGCTAACTAACGCACTCAGCCAACTATCACATATTCTATGTCGCTCTTTGGGCAAGCACAATTTATCACCTTGCTTGTATTATGTGCATGAAAACCAGACATTTATTTAAGCTTTTCACAACTTCTTGGTCCTCATTCAGGGCTGTAAGTATTAATCCTAATTGCGATAATACCGATTAGAAGGTCAGAGTTGCAATAACGGCTTTTATGCTAAAAGGGTCAATGTTTTCACATTAGAGTGTAAACTGCGGGTTGCATATATAAGAATAAATAGGTGCAGCTGGCTCACCTAGTATATATATCCATTACATTTGAGTAGAAGTATAAGAAACTGTGGTGTATTTATGATTTGTTAAAATGAGTTGGGTTAGATACACTAAATATCACTGATTAGAAAGGGTACCTGAACATGCTTCAAGGACTAAGAACTTGTCTGCATCATCAGCACATGTCCAGTGAATATGACTGTGTGAAAAAAAAAGAGTAAAAAAGTAAATTTGAAACTAAAGAAAAACCTAGAGAAACTGAGAATTCCAAAAATCAACACACACAACCTCCAAAATCCACGGAAGCCCAAGGACTATGTAGAGAACCTTTCATTTCAAAGTTTTACAAACCAGAAGATGTGCTTGTTAAACCAAGCTCTAAAAACTTGTGTTGGCTTCTCAAACAAGCGAATCTAGTTGCAGATATAGAAATTGCATCTGTAATGCTCTGAAACTTCAAACCATCTTCATTTTTATTACATTATACAATTCATCATTTTCACAGAAATCATGTTACTCATTACTTGTTATTATATCAACTTAAAAATAAAACAAAACTAAAACATTAAATAAAAGAAAAAGTAGTTTAAGACTCTATGTCTTTAACACTACTCCCCCTTCAGTAACTGAGTTACGAACATAATCATTTTGTACATATCATAAAAATAAACACAAAGTAAAGTAATGTTTTTTAAAATAATCTTGATGATATTATCACTAGTTCTTTACATAAACAACTTGCTCTTAAAAACAAGCAGGAAATTTTATTGTTCTGCCTGACACACTGTTGGTTGATGCTGGCTATCAGCAGTGTGTTGAGGTAGAGTGTCCTTTGAAAAATGTATGAGATTGTTTCCAGATGAAGCATCTTCTTCCTGCAACAGGTAAGCTGGTTTCAGTCTGTTCACTGATAGATTAGCAAGATTCCCCTTTATCTTGATCACAAAGTATTTCTTGTGCCTTGTTATAACAGGAAAGGACCCTCATAAACAGGTTCTAAGGTTTATCTGACCCTGTCACGTCTTACAAATACATGTGAACAAGATTGTAGATCTTTTAGAACAAACACTGATCTTGAATTGGTGCATGTATGTGTACTAGGTTTTAGTTTTAGCATTTGCTCCTGTAAGTCAGATGCGAATATACTAGGATCAATCTTGATCTTTGGTTCCTCGAAAAATTCACCTGGAATTTTGATAGTTCTCCCATGTACCATCTGTGCAATTGAGTGGCTTGTTTCTCAAAGCACAGTCCGCAATCCTAGTAAGACACTAGGTAGGATTTCTGTCCATTTAGTAGTATTATGAGCCTTAATAGCTGACTTCAAAGTCCTGTGCAGTCTCTCAACTTTGCAATTTCACTGGGGGTGATACAGTGTAGTATGCTGAATTTATATCCCACAAATTATAGCAAAGTTTTGAAACAATTGAGATCTGAACTGTGCTCCTTGATCAGTGATTAAACGTGAGGGAATGCCGAATCTTGCAATTCAGTGATGGTAAAAGGCTTTTGACACTTTGTCAGCTTCTATATCTTCAAGAGGAGTAACTTCCATCCAGGATGTGAAATGAGCAATACAGGTTAAACATTAGGTCATGCCATTGTAAGGTGGCAGAGGTCCGATGAAGTCAATATGTACAACACAGAAACAATCATCAGGTTTCTCATATTTTCCAAGTTGCAATTTAGTATGTCAAATAGTCTTAGTTTTCTGGCAGCTGATACAGTATCTAGTCCATTGTCGTACATCATTTCTTATGCTAGGCCAAATAAATTTCATTTCATTTTATTTCATCCTTATACTCAATTTACATAGGATACGTCACAATACATGATATACATACATTACATTTTGCAATATCATTACCTATGATTTTACAGTTTTAATTATGATACACACACGCACGCACGCACGCACGCACGCACGCACGCACGCACGCACACACACACACACACACACACACAAAGTTTTTTTAATGACTAGTTAGCATCTTTATTGTAGTCTTTATTCCAGGATGAGCATAACCATGTAAATGCAGAAATATTTGGCGACAAAATGGCTTTGGAATGTAAGGTCTAAGTTTGCAGTGGAAGTGTTGCACCAAAGCTTTTCTCCTGTCATTCCGAAGTTGCTGCAATTCTTCATCTTGGAGCTGGCTCTTAGCAATTTTATCATAGTCTATTATTGATACTTCATCAACTCTTAGATAATGCATCGGCAACAATGTTGTCTTGACCACTGACATGAAGAATATTGGTTGAAAATTGCGATATGTACTGCAATTGTCTCATCTGCCTAGGAGATGCCTTTTCGTTTCTTTGCTTGATAGCAAACATGGGCGGCTTGTGATCATTGAAAATAATAAAGTTTCTATCCTCCAGTAAATGTTTGAACTTCTTTACAGAAAGGTAAATTCCCAACAATTCTCGGTCGTAGGTACTATAAATCTTCCGTGAATGACTCAGCTTCTGTGAAAAAAATGAAATGGGTCTCCAACTTCCATTTTCCAATTGCTGGAGTACAGAACCAACCAAAAACTCTAATGCATCAGTGAACAGTGCTAGAGGCAGGTCTGGTTTTGGAAATGCTAATAATGTTGCATTTGCAATATCATATTTACACTTCTCAAACATTTTCTTTGCTTCCTCAATCCACTGAATAGGTCAGTTGTCCTTTTTTTGCTCCCTTAAGGTAGTCGGGCAAGATGGCTTGAGTTTTTGCAGCGTCTTTCAGGTAACGTCGATAGTAGTTGACTACACGAAGGAACATATGGAGCTCATGGATTTTGTCAGGTAACTTGCAATCCAAAATTGCTTGCACTTTCTGAGGTAGAGGACGAGAGCCCTCTGGTGTTATCCAATATCTCAGAAAACCTAATTCATTTACTCCAAATACTGACTTAGAGATATTGATACGAAGCCCATACCTAGATAGTTGTTCCAGGACTAGTTGTAGGTGTGATTTATAATCTTCTATATTGGCTGATGTGATTAAAATGTCATCCAATTATGGGAACACAAAATCCAGTCCATACAGAACTTCATTTATAAATTGCTGGAATGTTGAAGGTGCATTTCGAAGGCCAAAACTCATAATGTTAAATTCGTATAATCCAAACGGTGTGATGATATCAGTCTTAGGCTTATCTTCTTCAGCTATAGGTATCTGAAAGTATACCTTGAATAGATCAGTTTCGGAAAATACTTCCTTGCCTTGCAGAATATAGTAGAAATCATCTATCCTAGGAAGAGGATAATGGTCTGGAACTGTACTTTCATTTAATCGCCTATAATCACCAAATGGGTGTATTGTGCTGTCCTTTTTGGGAACCATGTGTAGAGGACTAGCCCATGAGGATTTAGATGGTCTAATAATTCCATTGTCCATCATGAATTTGAATTCTTGTTTTGCCTCCATCGTACGTTTTGGGTGTAGTAGTCTAGCCCTAGAAAACATGGTTGATAATATGATGTTTAATATCATGCTTAATTTTTCCAGGAATTAAATTTGACTTAGCTATATCTGGGTACTGTAACAATAGATCTGAAAATTTAATGTTTTGACTCATTGTACTGACAATATTTTCTTCTGAGATTGGCATAACTTCACCCTCAGTGCAGAGCTTGGTTACACCATCCATCAATCTCTTGTTGCACACATCCACTAGTAACTGATATTTACTCAGAAAATCAGCTCCCAATATTGCCATATTGACCTTTGCAACAATAAATGGCCACTGAAAATGGCGTTGAAGTCCTAAATCAATGGTATGTAATTCAGTTCCGAATGTAGGAATTTGAGTTCCGTTAGCAGCATATAAGCAGCGGCAACCGAGCTTTACAATAAATTACTTGAATATATTAAAAATATAAAAGAAATAAACCAATTTAAAAGGGAACTAAAAGAGTTCTGCATAACATCTTCTTTCTATTCACTTGAGGAATATCTAAATAGATAGTAAAAATTATCGTAGAATGGTGTGTAAACTAAAATGTTACTCTGTAACTATTATATGTAAAGTAACTACATAGAAATGTATTATTATTATTATTATTATTATTATTATTATTATTATTATTATTATTATTATTATTATTATTATTATTATTATTATTATTATTATTATTATTATTATTATTATTATTATTATTATTATTATTATTATTATTATTATTATTATTATTACTATTACTATTACTATTACTATTACTATTACTATTACTATTACTATTACTATTACTATTACTATTACTATTACTATTACTATTACTATTACTATTACTATTACTATTACTATTACTATTACTATTACTATTACTATTACTATTACTATTACTATTACTATTACTATTACTATTACTATTATTATTATTATTATTATTATTATTATTATTATTATTATTATTATTATTATTATTATTATTATTATTATTTATTGTGAAATGTTATATAATTGTGTAATATTGTATGTTTTTTTTTTAATATTAATATAAATTTAACTGACGTATCCTAAAACATGTATTGTGTTATAAAATGATGAAAATAAATAAATAAATAAATTTATAATTCATATCAATTTTAGATTTTGGTGTAGCTGGAATCAGTGAGACATCAGCCCCACTGTCAACTAAAAATTGCAATCTCGATTTTTTGTCCATGACAAATAGGCAAGTTTTGTGACTATTGACTTGCACAGCAGAATTTGCCACTAATTCAGCTGCGGTTTTCCGTTTCCCTGAGCTGACCAACTACATGAAGGAGTACATTTTTCTGGTTTACAGTGGCGTCCAAATCGAAAATGGTAGTAGCAATATTTGCCTCCGGGGCTATACCTCTTCCTGGATTTACTATTTCTATTGCTTCGACGGTGATGTACATCACTATGCTGAGCTCTACCTTGATGACTGATGGATAATGAAGATACTTGTTCCTCCAGTTCTGAAATTCAAAGCATGATGTTATTCGTGACAGGAACTGCAACCTGTTGTTCCTGGTTGCCATGTTTAACTGAATATGATTCATGATGGGGATTCATCTCCATTATTTTAATAGCCTTGTTAGCCACTGTCTATGTCCTTCATCACTAACAATCAAAATGTTCTTAGTGGAATCAGGAAGGTTTTCTAGCCACAGAGTCTCTTAATGCGTTTATCCTCACTTTCCTTATATATATTTAATAGTCGTTCCTTAGCCAACGAGTATC
Source organism: Mantis religiosa (assembly GCA_030765055.1). NCBI lineage: Eukaryota > Metazoa > Arthropoda > Insecta > Mantodea > Mantidae > Mantis > Mantis religiosa. The sequence goes on along the minus strand of CM060948.1, from coordinate 283,744,908 downwards.
CGTTCACGTCACTCACTACCATTAATAATGTTCTATATATGTTCTATATATTTAGGATCTAGTTGAGACACTAAATGGTTAAATTTAGTTTTTTCTGCCGTAGTTTTACAAATGCTGAACTGAGCCTCCACTTGATAAAACCAAATTGCCAGTCTCTCTGTCCAAAAAGGTGGAATTTTCATGATAATCTTATTTGCTTCTGATCAATCTTCGGGCACACTTTCATTATTCGCGATATCTTTTCTAGATCACATCGGGGTCACCAATATGTAATGCTCTCGGAACTATCCAATACATCTAACTTTAGAGGAGCAGGCACTAATACAACATGAAAAAATGTTGCGGTTAAAAACAACAAAATGGGAGAAAAGGTTACTACAAAAAATCAAGATGAAAACACAAACAAGTTTCCTACACAAAGTAATGGAATTAAAAACAGATCTGAATCTTCCTAATTCTAAAGAAAACATTTTAATCAAAGAAAACCCACTGACTTTTAAACTAATTAATATTCAATTAGATTTAGAACATATAGTTACAAAATCTGAAACTTCCAAACCTGTACTAAAAGCACTAGCATTAGAAACTGTGAACAATAGATACCCACCTGAAGAATGGTTACATATCTACACAGATGGATCTAACTTGGACAACAACTCAGGAGCAGGAATTAAGTGTGCACTGTTCTCATTCTATCAACCAGCAGGATACCACACAACAAATTTTGATGCAGAAGTAACGGCTATTCATATTTCACTCCAACACCTTCTATACAGAATAGATAAATTCAAAAATGCTGTCATACTTTCTGATTCTAAAGCAGCACTATGTGCAGTAAGATCATATAAACTGGGGTCAATCCAAATTAAAGAATGTCACAAAATGATCCAATAACTTCAAAAACTACAGAAAATAATTATATTACAGTGGATACCTGCACATTGTGGAATTGCTGGAAATGAATCAGCTGATTTTCTTGCCAAAAAAGGTGCAAATTTAATTCAGAACAAAAGTAAAAACTTACCCTTTACATCCATAAAAAGATTAATCAAAAGCAAATATAAAAACAAACAAAACTAATCAATATCTAACAAAGCCAAAGATAAAAAACTGAAACATTTTAATTAAAAATCCAGAAATTATTCCAGAAATCCCACGTAAAGCTGCAGTAGCAAATTTTAGATTACTTACGGAACATGATTATTTGGCCAAACACTTACACAGAATAGGAATTTATACAAGTCCAAATTGTCCTCTGTGGAACAAAGAAGAGGAAATGACTGAAGAACATCTTTTAACCTGTGAAGTCCTACCTGCCAGACCCACTACACAGAAATATTGGAGAGCAAGAGAGCTAATGACTTCATTGCCAAAGCCTAGCATTTGAAAACAACAACAACATATGTAATGCTCTAAAACTTCAAAACATCTTCATTCTTATTACATTATACAATTCATCATTTTCTCAGAAATCATGTTACTTGTTACTATATCAACTTATAAATAAAAACAAAATTAAATTGTTAAATAAAAGAAAAAGTATTTAAAGACTCTATGTCCTTAACATATCCACCCATCTAAAAACGGTGAAAAAATAGTGCTGAAAAATGAATGTGAAGAAGTCTTGGATGGTATAAACAAACCTCACAATTTCCCCAGCAAACTAATAATCAAATTGTTGAAACAAAAACTAGTTACATACATCTAATCGGACAAAGGAAACAAAATAGTGAACCTAGACAAATCTGTCTACACCAGTAGAGTAGAAGCTGTGCTGCAATCCAAAGATTACAAGGAAATAAAAACAGACATGTTGAAATCATGCCTTAAAGACTACCAGAACGTAAAAGATACAGTCAAGACACTTTTTAAAAATGAAATGGTAAAGACCAAACAACATTACCCAGACTGTATGTACTTCTGAAAATACACAAAGCTGGCAACAAAGTGGGACTGATAGCATATAACATCAATGCACCCAGATATAAATTAGCAAAATGGTTAGTGAATAAATACAGCTCTTTACCTAAGTTTGAAAGCCTAAGCATCATTGGTTAAAAGGATTTTAATAGAAGCCTTATTTTCTAGTGTACCTTCAGACATAGTTCTAAGAAGATATTTTCGTGAGGTAATTAGAATTGCAAGTCTCGAGATGTTTCCCCACATGTTGAAGAATAGTACCATTATCGGATGATGTATTTGCCATGTTCCAAAAAACTGTTTACATGACTCTTTGAAGCTGTTGAACCTGCACCACCAATCCATATGATTCACAGTGGAAGCTGAAGAGGAACGTTGTGTGTTAGCTCCTGGCTCTTTTATCATCTGCACTGACTCTCTAAGTGCTCTTCAGCCCTTGCAACAGCACACTGCCGCTCACACCCTTGTTTTAAAAATACAGGCCCAGATCTCGCAAATGCTTAGTCGCGGATACCATTTTGTTTTTACTTGGACCCCAGGCCATGTGGGCATTTCCGGGAACGAAGAGACGGACGCGGCTGCTAAGTCCGCTTGCCATTTGCTCCGGAGTTTAACAACTACGGTGCCATACCAGGATGTGCAACGTTTTTTCCGTCGCCAACTCCTATCTGCTTGGCAGTACTCCTGGACAGCTTTGGAAGGCACACAACTCCGGGCAATAAAGGAGAGCGTACAACCCTGGCTAACTTCCTGCAGGGATAACCGGCAAGCTGAGGTGATACTCACCCGGCTGAGAATTGGGCACACACGAGCGACTCATGGCCATTTGTTAAGAGGGGAACCGGCTCCTGTGTGTGCTCCATGTGCAGTACGCCTCACTGTGCGGCATTTATTACTCGATTGCCCGCAGTACGCCCGCATTTGCCGTTCAGTAGGCTTGGGGACTAACTTGCTGGGGATTTTAGGGGATGACCCAGTGGCCGTGGTTAAGGCACTGCGGTTTGTTGCCGAAATCAGTTTTTATAAACAAGTCTGACTTGCATTTTATATTTGTTAATTTTAGAGATTTTAGATGGTTAGTCTTGGGATGGTTTTTTTTATGTACTTTTAATAGTTGAGTGTTTTATTTTATTTTACCTTTTTAGCTTAATTTGTTTAGTTTTTAGGTTTTAGTATTGACTTCGGGCCCAAATGACCTTGTTGTCGACGGGCCCTAAAACCCCACACACTCACTCACTCTTTTCTTGACTTAAAAATTGTTTGAGAAGCCATACTTTGAAATCTACAGAAAACCAGCCAACACAAAAGATGAAAAGCAATAGTTTCAATCCCTCAGGTTATAAAAATGCATTTTGCAATAGTTTGGTTTCTGGACTAGTGAACATCCTTATGAAACTTAAAGAATACAGAAAAAAATATAAGCACCCTGACAGCTGCAGCTAATAATGATTATAATGGTTAATTCAATAGGCAGAAGGATAGCCAGGTACAAAAGAGAGAAACAAATAACAGATATCATAAAACTGAGCCAACAAAAAGAACAGCAGCAGTACAGCAAATTCACAAACTACCCGGTGTACACCATAAATTCAGCAAGATTTCAAGAAGTGCAAGTTAACTTTGGTTTCAAAAAACTATGCAAAAACTGCTTTGCATAAATAAGAATAATTTGTGACATAACAACATGACATCAGGAATTTATAACAAAAATTTCTCCAATTGCAACCAAATATACTTTGGTCAAACAAAGAGAGACCTAAGTACCAGATTGATGAAACATAAGAACCATAAAATACAAACAAACTGATCATGATTGTGTATCATCATGAAGTAATATCAAACATAAAATTATTGAAAGCTGCCAGTTTCCCATCTGAACTAAATTTATGGAAAGCATGGATATACTAAAGCACAAAGATCATCTCATGAATTTTGAGTTGGCCCCTCCAAAGTTAATTGTTTCATCATCTTTCTAGATTTCCCAGCCAAGAGCACCAAGCAGCACCAAGAATCAGGTGGACATATGCTGACAATGGGGACTTAGTCCTCGAAACATATTCAGGTAACGTTTAAGTGTTAAGAATCCAAATCATCTTTATGAATTATAAAATACATATTAATTTCTTTTTCAACAAAGTAGCATCCTCAATTTTGTTGAAATGCACAAATATTGTGATTTACTTTATCTCCTACGCATACAGAAGTGGTTTTGGGCTGACTACAACTTTCTGAGAAATTGGGTTTAAATTTAGAACATGCTGCATGTGGGGTGTTTTTCATATAGCACTTATTTGCTTTGTTTTTACTATTCATTTTCTACAACACTAGCATTATAGTTTTTGTAATTTTGGGATTCAAACGCTTTCATAATTATTTAACTCACTATTAAATAAGGTATTTGTTTTTTCGTTTTAAAAGATACATTTGAAAAATTGTTCTTTTATGGTTTTGGACATCATCCATGCACCTTGTTTAGCATTTTTTCTTAAACTTAGCACTTTTTATAATTACAGCATAACATGCATACTTGTTGAAAGGACACAAGCACAAACTAAATAAATTTCAGTTACTGGAATGCTGACTGTGATCCAGATATTTTGACTAAATATGTGACAGTTGTCTTCAATGTTGGCTTGACTGTTCTAAACAGAAACAAGTCAGCAACCATTTATTTATTTATTTATTTATTTATTTATTTATTTATTTATTTATTTATTTATTTATTTATTTATTCATTCATTCATTCATTCATTCATTCATTCATTCATTCATTCATTCATTCATTCATTTATTTATTTATTTATTTATTTATTTATTTATTTTCAGTCCTATAGTGTACACAAAAAGACTATTACATAGACCACGTCAGTTTATAATACAAAATAATTACATTATAAAATAACACTATACACATATAGACAATTGTTACAATGCTGTTACAAATGGTTTAAGTAAGGTGAGCTAACATGAGTGACAACTGGCTTTCATTGGTGTTTCATTAGAGCATGGCCAACAGGCCTATAAATTGAAATTTACTTTACTAACTCCTATTGTGAAAGTTTTCATATTATAATAACCTACAAGCTCTTTGATTACATTATTGTGCTACCATACAACTACCTCTTGCACTAACCCCCGAAACTTAGTGGACCAACATTCTTTACTGTGAGATGCAAAACATGTTTTAGTGATCTTTACTACTTAAGCTTAAGCACTGGAAACTAATTAACTAATTTATGCAGAAAATAACTTAATAAATGAATATTATTTAATACTATCAATTTTGCAGATATTTTGAAGACTTTGAGAAGAAAATTCCTAGAGAAGAAATAATGGAAATAGAAGAACTAGTAAAAAAAGAAATACATAGTGTTGATCCTGAGTATCTAGTGACATTTTGTGGCAGTTACAGGTACATAATGACTTCCCTTAAAAATGTTGAAAATACAAAATGTAAATAAATTTTTAGTTCAGCATTCTCCACTTGCAGACTTCCTAGTCATTGAACTGTAGTTTTGCAGATACATTTTTATGTTTATGTATGCAATACTTATCTAAGTGCTGTATATCTATATTTGGCGCTGATCAAGGAGGTGATTGACAGTTTCTAAACATGTGGCACACCTTTTTTTTTTGAGTTTGATTAATGAGTCACTATGTTTACACTCAACTTCACTTACTATCGAGATTTAATTGTATTGGAACACCACAGTAAAGCGAAAAATTATTAATTTTTAGATGAGTCGTATTTATTACACACATTTACTTATTTATTTATTTCACACGAAAGTGAAGCAGATGTGTAATAAATACGACTCATCTAAAAATTTATAATTCACTTACTATGTTGTATAATCAAAACGTTTTCAAGATCATTCAATCTCATCCTCAGCTGTTTGGTGACTAAATGAACATTCTTCTTCCTCCACTACTATGGTGCTCCGATCCCTCTGCCATCTGGTGTTAGGGGCACTAAGTTTTAATACTTCATTTAATGCCAGGATTTCAAAATTTATAACTTTATCCCGGTTTTTGGTTATGAATATCAAATATCCAATTCTATGGGTGTACTTAAAGATTTTAACAGTGGAACAGTGAAGGCTCTAATGCATCTGATTTGCTACAGGCAAGAACTCTTCCCATTTCAAACAAATAATTTTCTGAGTATGGCCTCTTATCATCTGCAGGTTCTCTTATACGAACTCTATAGTAGGTTTCAGCATCAAGTGTATCAGGATTAAGAAAGCCTAATAAGCATGTGTTTAATGACAGTACATTATTTGATTATTTATTCTATATTTTACACAATATTTTATTTGCTGCAGAAGAGGAAAAGCAAAGAGTGGAGATATTGATATTCTAGTGACACATCCATCATTCACTTCCAAGGAAGGTGTTGAAAAGAGAGCACATCTTCTCAAGCATATTGTATCAGCACTTGAGGGCAGGAACCTTATCACAGAAACAATATCCCTAGGTGATACTAAATTTATGGTAAGCTTTTATATATATCCATAGCATATCCGACACTTACATATACAATAGTGATAATTAGGAATAAGAATTCCATGCAAATGTATAGGGTAGTTAAATTATAATCGAACTCACTTGCGGCCTCTCTCTATTGTGCGAGACAGCCGGCAGTTGCCATGGAGATGGACTAGAATCCTTACCTTAAAGTAGATGCTGGAAATGTTGACCTTCTGCTCTCAATTAGGCAGCATATCTCGTGTAAATATTCTCGCTTACTCTTCGAAGCTCAGTAGCAGGTATTCTTGTGATTTTTTGCACAGTGTTTTCCCTAAGTTCCTGTAGTATATGAGGATTGGAATGATACACTTTTTCTTTTAAAGAACCCCATAAATAAAAGCCACAACTCATTAGGTCAGGAGAATGAAGGAGCCACAAATCAACACTAATTATTTCAGTTAATTAATGGAAATTAATAATTTCTTTGCACTAGCCATATAGGTTAAGGTTTTTTGTTAGAGTCAACATAAAAAATTTAATACAATGGCCGGGATTTAAACCACGGATCTCTTGGTTTCCATCCAGTCACTCTTACCCCTTTAGCTACCATGGCCAACTTACCGTCATGATATTAAATTCTCCATTTGACTCATATATTTCCCCGGTAAACCATGGGGCTCTTGCCCCTTAGCCTATATATGGCTAGTGTGAAGAAATGATTAATTTCCATCAATTAACTAAAATAATAAGAGTTAAATGATGAAGTCTGGGACACAAGTACTTGCAATAGTAAGTCGCCACAAATGGTGTATCTCGAATGCAAGAGCCCCTAGTGGTTTACCGGGGAAATAAATGAGTCAAATGGAGAATTTAATGTCATGATGGCAAGTTGGCTATGGTAGCTCAATGGGTAAGAGCGACTGGATGGAAACCAGGAGATCCATGGTTCAAATTCCAGCCATGGCATTGAATTTTTCATTTTGACTCTAACAAAAACCTTAGCCTATATACGGCTAGTGTGAAGAAATGATTAATTTCACCAATTAACTAAAATAATAAGAGTTAAATGATGAAGCCTGGGACTCAAGTACTTACAATATTAAGTCACCACAAACAATGTATTTCGAATGCAAGAGCCCCTAGTGGTTTACTGGGGAAATATACTAGTCAAATGGAGAATTTAATGTCATGACAGCAAGGTGGCCATGGTAGCTCAATGGGTAAGAGCGACTGGACGGAAACCAGGAGATCCATGGTTCAAATTCCAGCCATGGCATTGAATTTTTCATTTTGACTCTAACAAAAACCTTAGCCTATATACGGCTAGTGTGAAGAAATGATTAATTTCACCAATTAACTAAAATAATAAGAGTTAAATGATGAAGCCTGGGACTCAAGTACTTACAATATTAAGTCACCACAAACAATGTATTTCGAATGCAAGAGCCCCTAGTGGTTTACTGGGGAAATATACTAGTCAAATGGAGAATTTAATGTCATGACAGCAAGGTGGCCATGGTAGCTCAATGGGTATGAGCGACTGGACGAAAACCAGGAGATCCGTGGTACATATCTCAGCCATGGCATTGAATTTTTCATGTTGAACTAATTATTTTGTCATCAAACACCTCTCTTACAGCATTTAGTGATTCAGCAGCCGTATGTGCTGTTGCAGAAGCTTGATGGAACCACCCATACGATTTCTCTTTTTCTGTCAAGTGATTGAAAAATGGCCTCAGAATTAACCTCTAATATCGCTCTGCATTCATTGTTTCATCAAAGAATATTGAGCCTATTATTCTTCTAGCACTTATCGCTAACCACACTCCAATTTTCTGATCATAATGATGCGTTTCATCCAGTAGCAGAAGTTTTCCTGAAGCCAAGTATCGACTGTTGTGAATATTGAAATGTCTAGTTAAATGAAACCAAGATTCACCAGTATAAAACAAAAGCTGTGGGTCAGTGAATTCCCTAATTATGGATTAGAAAAACTGGTTACAATAATTCATACATTTTAATGGGATCATTTGGCTTTAACACTTGCACACTTGTGTAGTGATTCAACAGACGTTATCTTTCCAATCCTAATACCCTAAAGGAACTTAGCGAAAACATTGTGTAGGAAACCACAAAAATACCTGCTGTTGAGTTTTGGAGAGTAAGCAAGAATATTTACAGAAGTTATGCTGACTGAGTGCAGGTCATTTCCAGCATTTATTATGAGGAAAAGATTCTAGTCTGCCTCTGCCAGCCCAAGCTCTCGGGCGACTGCTGGCCATCTTGTACAATAGAGAAAGGCCATAAGTGGGTCTGATTATAATTTAACTACCCTATATACTTTTATACAAATATAGGACATAGCTCAAATTTACTATTTGTCCATTTTATTAGTTTCTGATTCCATACTTTTTCCATGCATGTTTGCATGTTTTGGCCTTTTTGGGGATAAAAACTTGCAAATTGCATATTTAGGGATTTTTTTTAGCTTAATAATGCATATGATATACGTTATATTCAATTTAAATGCATGTTTTAATGGTTTTGATTAGACAATTAATTTTGTTGATTTGTACATCTCTTATTTTAGCGTAAAGAATCAGGATTGAAAAAGGAACATTTTAAAAATGTGAAAATAAAAGAAAAAAAGAACTCCTGGATGGGAGTTCACTTTCACAGCAATTACAGACTCTCTTTGCAGACTGTGTGTCATGGATTTCTGTATTAAATTGGGTATTTTGGGAATAGTAGAGAGGAAATTCAGAGGGTTCAAATAATTTAGGTCAAAACATGCTTTTTAAGAAAGGTGGGCTGTTGTCGAATACATAGCATTCAGTTAAGGTTGGAATAGGAAAACTGACAATTATACGATGAACAACATTGGATCTGTCTTTTGAGTTCAACTTTCAGAGAGTATGTAAATATTCTCTTTCCATTTTCCAGTAGTATCCATTCTTTTTTTAAAGTTTGTTAACCAATATCCATTTTTTAAAAGTCGAAATCATTCATTAAACTGTCTTTTTAATGTGTAAACCTCATAAGCAATTTGTTTATTCTGTTTCCATGTGTTGATGTGATTCTAACATGCATCCAATTAAAGATTCCAAAAGTGAATTAATGGAAATTAACCGTTCTTCCACACTAGCTGTGTGTGCGCGATGATTTGAATAGGTAGAGTCAGATTGAAAAATTCAGTGCCATAGCTGGGATTTGAACCATGGATCTTCTGGTCTCCATCCAGTTGCTCTTAACCATTGAGCTATTATAGTAGCAACCAGATGGAGACGACGTGGAAAATGGTAGTTATATCAGGAGCATAAATAACACACACACACGCACACACACAGGATCTTAACTCACTTTAATCTCTCTCGGGTTGCAGTAATGTAACATCAGATAGCGTTACAGTGCAATTCAGTTTCCCAAGTTCACACTGGATGTCGGAGGTTTCCCCACACTAGGAGATGTGAGGTTCAAATCCTGCTAAGGCATTGAATTTTTCAATGTGACTCTACCTGTTCCAGAAGTGTAGTCTTTGTGCAGTGGATTAAAGTTAAGAATTTTATTAGATTGCTACTATTCTTTTCCCAGATATTTTCTATCAGAGTTCTTGTTAAACATTACAAAACTAATATAATTTTGAGTCGAAACAGTGCTCAGTGCTCCACTTATTGCTAGTATTTACCTAGAACACGTTTCGTTAGGATCTTCCTAACTTCATCAGCTGTTGTCGACTAATGGATGTTGCTTTGGTAAATTCCTTGGAGGTGATACGTGCATCTCTGTCGGTATCTTGATGAACTTTAAGTTTGGGTTCTCTTCAAAGGTAGTGTCGAAATTGAACAATTTTCTTTCATATTTCTTCATGAAAATTTTTTTCCCCCGTGGTTAATGCAGGTGGACCTTGGACACTTTTTAATAAATGGATTTCTTGTTCTATATCGTGATTCTCCTTCCAAAAATGGTACACTACTGCCGATTTATCTATTTCTTTGTTCCTGATGTTTCTAAAATGCTCTTTAAATCTAATGTTCCAATTCCTTTTAGTTTTTCCAATGTAAAAGTTGTCACAGCCTTTGCAGTTTATCTGGTACACACCTATTTTTTTTTTTTTTTTTTTTTTTTTGGTCTGTAGGTATCTCCTTTGTATTATGTGCACACTGAATTTATTTTGTGGGGCCAAAGTAATGTTGTGCTCTATGAAGACTTTTTGGAAGAACTGTGTAGTGTTTAACGCCCACTTTTACTACATACGGCACCGCAGGCGATGACACCGATGATACATGAGATGAAGATGGAGCACCGGTGGAATGAGATGGCGGGGGAAACCGGAGGTCCCAGAGAAAACCCTCAGCAGCGCCGTGTTGTCCACCACAAATTTCACTTTGCGGTCACCTGGGATCGAACCCGGGCCGCCTTGGTGAGAGCCAAGCGGTCTAACCACTGAGCCACGGCGCGGCCTTTTTGGAAGAGGTGTGTAGCTCTGGGAGGATATGTAAATTTTCTATATGAAGTTTTATTGTTGATTGGGGAAAGAGTAGTTACTTGTTTGCATCTTTGTTGTCTTTTGAATTTATCAATTTTCTTTTTGAGCAATCCAACACTGAATCCATTGTATTCTGCAATGTGAATTATATTATTGCACTCTTTGATATATTCCATCTTGTTTAAAGGTACATTAACCAGCCTGTAAGTTAAACTGTTGATAACAACATGCTTATGTTGTCTTGGGTTATATCTATATAATTTTATGAAATTTTCTGTGTGTGTTTCCTTCCAATGTATGCCAAATTCTAGTTTTGTATGTTTTCTGATTAGTTTCAAATCTAAGAAAGGGATTTCATTGTTTGTCTCTTTTTCTATGGAAAATTTTATTGCAGGAATTTGTAAATTCAATAGTTTTAATCCATCATCCACTTTTTTCTCATTTAATATTGCTATTGCTTAAGCTTTCTCGCTAAGCAAAGAAAGGAAACTGAGCAATGGAAGAGCAATTATATTAGAAAATGAAACAACAAGAAGGCACAATTCCTTTCTTGGAAGTGTTGAAAACAGTGTTGTTATAATAAATTAAATTTAAAGGGAGTCGATTAATGACGCTAAACAACACTTACTTTTAAATTTTTCCGGAACATCACCTTTCCTGGCCGATCTGTACATGAGTGCATTAGAAATAAGGATCACCAAAGGTATCCCTTGGATGTTCAAACTCTGGCAAGGATATGTAGATGACATCTTTGCAATAGTACCAAAAAAAAAAAAAAAAAAAAACACATCAGTGATGCACTAAAACTTTGAAATATCCAAGGAAAAAAAAAGCATCAAGTTCACAGTAGAAATAGAAAAAGACGAGTATTTACCATTTTTGGATCTAAAAATAATCAGAAATAAAAACAGAATAAACTTTGGCATTTATAGAAAACCAACACAGATAGACAACTACATAAAAGCTAATGGCTACAACCCAAGATCCCACACACAGGCAATCTTCAATAGTTTAACACACAGACTGGTCAACATCCCTCTCACAGCAGAAGAATACAAAACAGAATACAACAAAATTATTGAAATAGCACAGAAAAATGACTTTCCCAAATAATTAATAGACAAAAAAAGTGAACTTAGCAAAAAAAGAAGAAGCTAATAAAGGAAACCACAACCCTCTCAGCTACAGAAACTAATATGATTTTAAAAAAATTCACTTACCATCCATGGGCCTTTGATAAATTCAAAAAAGTCTTCAAGAAACAAAACATTCAACTAGCACCAGTCAACCATTTCTCTTTAAAAAACCTAATTTGTTCAAACATCAAAGATGCCATTCCATCTAACAAAAAATCTGGTATATATCAAATTGAATGCAGTGACTGTAGTCAAATTTATATTGGAAAAACCAAAAGAAATTTAGAAACAAGAGCAAAGGAACACTTTATGAACATAAAATATAAACAGTTAGAAAAATCAGCAGATGCCACGCATTTTTGGGAAAAAAACCACAACATAAATCCAGAACCAAAACTACTAAAACATGCATCAGGAAAACAAGAACTATCCACATGGGAACAAATCTTCATTTCAAAAAATAGGAACAAAGTATTCAATTTCGACATCCCCCAGAAAGATTTGTTCAGCAAGTTCCCGAACCGCCACCACAGAAGACGTATGAAAAATATCAACTACACCAATGAGAACCAGTCGATGGCTGGTTGAGGATAGAGGCAAAGTATCTGAAACATCTTCCGGGAAAATTTAAAAGTAAGTGTTGTTTAGTGTCATAAATCGACTCCCTTTAAATTTAATAAGAAAGCATTTTGAGGCCAGCAGATTTTATGAATGTCTGGAACAGCGGATGGAGAATCGTGTGTTGCAGTCAGAGAATATTGCGATCTCTGAATGTGCAGAAGTATTGGACTTATCGTTTTGGTGTGAAAATCCTGGAATAACATGGTGAAACCAGTATAAAGACTCTATGTCATCATTTTGGGCTGCCAGAGAGAGGAATTCTTAGAGGATTTCAGGATTATTTGATGAAGAAAATGCCAGCATCCCTCCTTCCTCTTCTCACTGCAGTGAAATGTATCCCATATCTACTGGTTAATCTGTATGTGAGTTTTCACAAATGAACCTCATTATCACACTTACAAGAGCTTCATTCCATCTTTCTACCATCAGCAATCTGCTGTTCATCAAATTGGTTGGCCCTCCATTGAAGTTGTTTCAACCTATGGATTGCATATGCTTGTGGTTTATGAAAGGCAGACATCTTGCTACTGATATCAAGAGTAAATTAAGAAGACGTGAAGACTATTGCAGCCATCAATTGATGTCAATTTGGAAACTGTTATAATACTAGGTAATGCTAATTACAACATCATTTGATACTTGTTAATTCCAAGATCATTTAAAATAATAATATAAATTATTAGCTGTCCTGAAAAGTTAGTGATTGTTGTTGCATTTTATCGATTTGAGAGTACCCCCAAACAATTTTTTTAGAAAAAGAGCACTGACTGCAACACACATTTTCTGCTGTTAGTGAAAATTATTAAGAGAGTGTTTAATGTGTTCACCTTTTACATTATTTTTTAATCTCTCTTATAATAAGAATTATATTTTTTTATAATTCTTCTATTTTTAAAAGTAGTTCCCTCTCCTTTAAGTCAAATCCATATAGTGTATCATTTTATGTAGTTGGATATGTCTTCAAATGTAAATGGCAAAACACCTTTTTGAATAAAACATTCATTATTAGTTTTTATTTTGTAGTTTCTTATAATGTATTTTTAACTTTAATTGGTTATATTTATGGTATTATAGGGTGTGTGCAGTCTAAATAAAGCAAACGGAGGGGAGGATATGGGAACTGCACGTCGACTGGACATTCGTCTCACACCCCATGATCAGTATCATTGCAGCATTCTCCATTTTACAGGCTCAGATTTATTCAATCAGAAAATGCGAGCTCATGCTCTTGAAAATGGTTTCACCTTAAATGAGTACTGCTTAAGGCCATTGGGCTGTACTGGTGAGTTATCAAACTTTACTTATGTTTTGAAACATGATCAAATATTTTAATAGGATTTGCCCAGTAGAAGTTATTATCTCCTTACACTATTTTTGATAAATATGGTTGGGATATCTACTGGTTATGTAAGTTATGAAAGAGTAATGCTATTGATAGTGAGTCATGAAGTTGTTTTTGTTTCTTATTAGCAACTAAATAAAGATGACTTGAAGCTTTCCTGGCAGCAATATGAAGATATCTTAAAAGATAGTTTAATCACCCCACGCTTAGCCATTTTAATAAGTCATAGAGAGTGATTTCTATAACATGTTTTTTTTCATAGTTATGTTATTATTGTTTGGTGTTAAGACATATCAATATATACTTTCTAAATGTACATTATCTGTGGAAAGCTCTTACTCTCATCGTAGATGCTAAACATGACCTCTTGTAAATATATCTGGCCCCATCACTGCTTATTATTCACAGTTTGCTGCATATCCTACCTCTTGAAAATTGTTGTTGATTATCATAGAGAGATTTCCCTTCATTTGTCCCAGGCTTGCAGGAGTAAAGTGAGTCTTAAAGACAGCGTGTAAAAGAAAATCTGGTGATGCTAGACAGAAAAACGTAGTTCAGTGGAGAAATAAATTGATTGTATGCCTTAAAGATTTTGCTGGCCATATTTTACAGAAGAACGTATTTCATAGTTTACCTTATGGTCAGTACTATTGACTGATGGTTAAGCATCTGGATCTCTCCTGGTGGTGGTGTACAGAATTTCTTATATTTCCTAATTTTTCATAACAATTTTGAAGTTTAAAGCACGTTTTTAGAATGTCTTAATTTAACCTTTCTCTGTTTTACAGGATGTTAGCAGTATAAGTGCACATATTTTGATAATTGGTTAACTTAAGATGTATCCACTTTGATGTTTTCTCTTCAGCTAACAGTTTTTTCACAAACCAGTCACATGGTTTCCTATCTGAAGTTTTATGTGCACGGCTGTAGCTGCACCACGAAATGAACACCTTTCATTATAAACTATCCACTTTGCCTCTGCTTTGTTCTGCACCTCCTGTAGCGCAGATAGGTATAGTCATTAGCCTGGCAGAAAGCATTCTAACTCAGTTCTTTTGTTACTACAAAATCAACTCGCTCTGCATTACGTCTTTTGTTTCATCCTCTCGGTTAAAACAAACACATATAGTTTGTGTGTGCCATGCCTACTTGAAGCTTCTAACCTGAAAACATATATTCTTAATAAGTAAAATAATGAGTCCACAAATGAAGGAAATATCGATGTAATATTGGTTATTAGACTGTTGTCAATTATCAATACAAATATCTGCACTTATACTCCTAAAAGCCTGTATGTAGCTTCTCCACGGTCTTCAAACCCCTATACAATATCCCAGGCTACTTCATTCCTGATGTAAACATCTGGAAGGGAGGGGAGAGAGACAGTGATAATGAGACAGGTTTCTCTGATTGGTTCAGGAAAGGTAATGTGTGTTATCTCGTATTTGCATAAATAGCATAACCACTTCCTAAAAGTACAGCACTGTGGGTAGTTTTCTGAACACTACTCTGCACAAATTAGTTTTCGAATGAGAAAGGTATGCAAATCCTTTGATTTTTTATAAAGGTAATAAATTGCCTCACATTTTATCTTATCTGACACATACCATGCAGATGTGTTCTGTGCTCATGAATTCTGAATGGAATATTTACTACAGCATGTACATAAGTATATAGTACAAAAATCTTATGCATTGCACTCACATGACTTTATCTACTCTTGTATAAACTATTCTTACAAACACTTATTCCTCTTTATCGAGATTTAACTGTATTGGAACACCACAGTGAAGCGAAATAATTATTAATTTTTAGATGAGTCGTATTTATTACACATCTGCTTCACTTTCGTACCTATTTTGAGGACATGTTTACATAGGGAGGACAAAAAGAAACATAGGCACTAGAAAGAAAGAACACCTCAGGCACTTAAGATACAAAAATATTGATAAGTCCGCAATAGCAGCTCATTTCTGGTCTGAAAATCATGAAATTGAAGATAGCACAGAATTACTAAAATACATACAAAAACATAGTGAACTCGTCATATGGGAGAGAATATACATAGAAAAACATAAAAACCAACTATTGAACTTTGAAATCCCGCCAGAAGAGAATCCCACATTTAAGTTCATCACTAAATCAACATATGGCAGCAGCAACCCCAGAATTACCCACACCACTGGATCAAGCTTTAGTCGCATAAGAGCCGAAGATGCAAACGATGATTTGCGAAACATGTCCTCAAAATAGGTACGTAAGTGAAGCAGATGTGTAATAAATACGACTCATCTAAAAATTAATACTTATTCCTCTGTCTACTTCATTTTATTCAAGTTAATATTTGCAAAAAAACTATCTTACTACTGATTTCCTTGTAGAGATAAGGGAAATGGGAATATCACTTTGAAAAAATGATCAGTAAAAGATATCAGTATGAAAAAATGATTAGATCTTCAAATTTCAATAAATTGAATAATAATATAATTTTGAGTCGAACTAATACTCAGTGCTCCACTTATTGCTAGTTTTACCTAGAACGCATTTCATTAGGAACTTCCTAACATCATCAGCTGTTGTCGACTCAATGATGTTAGGAAGATCCAAGTGAAACGCGTTCTAGGTAAATACTAGCAATAAGTCCAGCATTGAGTATTAGTACGACTCAAAATTATATTGTTTGTGCTTCATTGTACCATAGTCCTTACACAATGGAAAATTGAATAATAATTCAAAAACACAAGCTGGATTCATACAAGAAGTCAGTAAATTAGAAAAATGATTAGAATTATCAACACAAAGAGAAAATCTCATTGATTGCATCAACCCTACTGAGATTATTACAGTTGAGCATCAGTTAAGTCTAATATATGGACTCAACAAAAAACATGTTAATCCTCTTATAGCTAAATCCCTTACACCGGAAACTTTAAATGTAAAATATCCAACTCATGAATGGACATGCATTTATACAGATGGTTCCCTCTCTGATATCAATGATGGTGCTGGAACAGGTGGTATATGCAAATTCTTTTCATTTTATAGAAAAGTTGGAAGAAATGCCACAAATTTTGATGGAGAGATAGAAGCTGTTTATATAACACTGCAAAATATATTTCCTTGGCTACATCACTGCAAAAGTATAGCTATTATTTCAGACTTGCAGGCTGCTATACAAGCAATAATAACACTCCTTAAAATGGAAAAAATTAAAGAAATCCAAAACATGATTCAACAAGTTGCTAAACTGCAGAAAAAAGTTGTATTACAGTGGATTTCAGCTCATTGTGGAGTAGATGGAAAGGAAAAAGCAGATTTTTTGGCAAAGAAAGGAACCCAAATTAAACAAAAAACAATTACATAATTTTTATGAATCAATCAAATGCATTGTTAAGAGAAAAATAAATAAAAACCATATAAATAAAGTAACACAAGAAAATAAAATCTAACAATGGCTATAAATTGTACAGAATCCTAAACTAATTCCAAAATTACAAAGAAAATCAGCTGTAGACACTTTTCTTGTCATAATTGGGCATGATTGTCTGAATAACAATCTCTATAGGATTGGCCTTTCAACCTCACCACACTGTCTACTGTGTACCAGAGAAGAAATTATGAATATGGAACATCTAGAATCATGTCACGCTTTGAAGATGTATCCTGATGTTGTGACTAAATACTGGGACACACGCACACACACACACGCACACGCACATGCACACGCACACGCACACACACACACACACACACACACACACACACACACACACACACACACACACACACACACACACACGCAAGCATGCATGCATGCATGCCATCACAGGATTGGAGTGATGTCATCAAGAGAATCAGCTGTTGCATCAAATGCTGTAATGGAAGGGGAAGAAGAAGTGAGAATGCCAGCTGTGCCAATAGGATCTTTAAGAGACAGAGTAGTGATGGAAGAACAGATAGAAGGATAGTGTCTCCAAAGAAGGTGGAGCTAACAAGAAGGGGAAGAAGGCATGGTTGCAGAGTAGTGGGAAGGTTATCAGGGAGGGGCTGGACATACTAGAGGTAGAAGAGACTTCTGACAGTAAGGAGCATGGAAGAATTTGGCAGTATACAAATATAAACGGCAAGGATTTACTATGAACTTAGGAAGCGGGACATCTTTGATAGATTTAGATCAGGTTCACAGTAGGGAACAGGAAACTGTAGGAGGCAGGCTTTTGGAACTGCAAGGGGCTGAAAAGTAATATTTACACAGGAAATCTAAATCACTTACTGAGCAAACTTGATTATCTGGGAGTAGCTGAAACATGACTAAAGAAAGAGGACCTTGCAGTAAAAGGTTTTATGTACATGGGGTATAGCAGTCAAAGGAAGAATGTCGGGTGGTATAGGGTGTTTTTAAGGAAATCTCTAAGTAAAGGAATCTAAAATTATAGATAAAAATCTCAAGAATGTAGGACAGTTCTTAGATAAAGTGAAAAATAAATGGAAGTGGACTGTGAAAAAAGGAAATGAACAATAGTGTGTAAGCAATAGTAGTAATGGTAGTAGTAATAGAAATGTAAGTAGTGTACTACACATTTTGTAATTCAACGGGCTGCCCACCAATTAATGGCCTGGGCCAAATACTGGTGATCAGCTCAACAATTGTAATAGCTTAGTACACAAATAAATAAAAAACAAATAAAAAAAAAGTAAAGGAATCAAATGTGATCTAGATAGCCAAGCACTTTTTGGATAATACTGGAAGAAACATTTTAAGACGATTGTATTATTTGTTTGGGAATGGTTTACAACCCAACTGTATCCTTGCAGTTTCACAATCGCAACCTATTTAGTCAACTGGAAGAAAATAGTGAAAAGTTGAAAAAGGAGTATGTGAATACAGAGTTCACACTAATGGGGTACTTTAAATTAGATTAGGAGAAAAGCATGTGGAAACAAGAAACTATTGGATGAATGATATATTGACATCTGTGATAAAGTAGGAAGAGAATGGTTGGCATGGTTTAGAACAGGAGTAATATACTTAAGGGGTATAAGGAATGGATATATTAAGGGAAGATGTCCAATGTGTGAAAAAGAAGATAGTACTTGGCATTATATTTTTAATTGTCAAAAAACAAAATATTGGAGAGATGAATTTCTTTTGCATAAGTGGGAAAACATATCAAATGAAATAAGAGGCAAAAGAATCTTGAATCTAAGATCAGAAGAAAACATAATAAAACTGGGAAAATTTATTGGCAAGGTAAGACAAAAATGGCTTTGGAAAACAGGAAAGGCTAATGAGAAAAACAAGGGAAATTAGTATAAGGTATAAAGGGAAACAAAAATATAGATCCCAAGTTTTAAAATGCTCCATTATATACACAACCTGGGTTAATTATAATGGGGCATGGGAATATGCAACTCCAAAATGAGGAGTATGTAAGATATTGTATATGCTAGATATTGTAAGAAGATATTCGAAATAAACTAACTAAAATTGGATGAATGATGAAATAAAGGGTATAGAAGAAGTGGGGATGAAAAGTAAGGATAAAGTTACAGTTTAGCGACAAGTTAATTAAATTCATAAACATAATTCATTGAGTATCGTAAATGGGAAATATGGAGAGGGTATTAATAGAAAATTTACTTTTATAAACAAGAATGGACAAAGTGTAATTGATTATATTTTAGTTAGTTACTAACACTCCCCACATGGCAACCTTGGCCTTCGGGGTAACCTCACCCCACCAAGTGATGACCGGACCCATTTCTCAGGTGGAGGCACCGAGAGGGCGGTGTCCATTACCTCCGATGATAGGGTGATAGTGAAGATGGCGGTGAGGTGAGAGGACCTACAGTTTTTACCGTTGACTCCGAACCACGTTGGGCATAGGGGATACTTCACGTGTGCTAGACAGAGGTGAAGGCGTGGATAGGGCCGACTTAAAATCGCCAACCCCAGAGCCGGGAATCGAACTCGGGACCCTTAGAACGGGAGCCGCGAACGAAACCACCGCGCTACCCCGGCGCCCCTTGATTATATTTTATGCCTGATTAATTTGGAATGTGTTCTTGACAGTCCTGAAGTTCTTAACTTA
Organism: Mantis religiosa; assembly: GCA_030765055.1. NCBI lineage: Eukaryota > Metazoa > Arthropoda > Insecta > Mantodea > Mantidae > Mantis > Mantis religiosa. Next base: position 283,724,841 of record CM060948.1, on the reverse strand, counting down.
AGGTCCAGCAGTTGCCACTTCTCACTGATAGTAGATATCAAAGTGCGACCAGAGCAGATAAAATGAATCTGGGAAACAGAAAAAGAATTGTAAGCTTAAATTGTGAGATTTAAGTGGAAAGATGATTATGGGAGTCAGTTTAAGCAAGTTTTGGCTTTGAGCTATGGGCAGATATGCCAGCTAGGGGTTAATGTTAAGTCAAAGGTAAATGAAATTGAGAAAGTAGTAAATGTTATCAGCAGTGTTTTGCAGGTGGCAGGTGAGGAAATGAGGGTAAGAAAGAAAAAATTTAAACAGAGGGAAGATTGTTTTGATGAGGAATGTAAAGTATCAAAAAAGCTAGTGAAAAATATGTTGAAAAAAGGATAGAAGAAGGAAATGTTGAAGCAAAGAAGGAATATTTAGAGGGTAGAGTATTTATAATCAACTCTTACAACAAAAGAAATTAAGGTGGAGAGAAATTCAGGAGAGCGGCTTAATTAGGGTATTAAGGGAGGAGAACGGGTCCTCCGGTTTCCCCCACCATCATTCCACCAATTGCTCCATCATTCATTCATCCCAGGCATTGGGCCGATCCCTCAACTCTGATCTCATCTATCAGGTCAATATGCTTCGGCTCCCTCGCTCTGAGAGAACCCAAGCGACTCCTAACACCAGCATTGGTGAGGAACGGAGACATAAAAAAAAAATGGAGGAGAATGTTAGCAAGGTATAAAAGGCTATAAAATCATAATAAATATGTAGTAGAGACGAATATTGACCCAGAGGGATGGCTAGTTTAAATAAAAAACTCTTTATAGGGTATATGGAGACGACAGTATGTTAGACCTTAAGATCAACAATAAGCATGTAGAAATTCTGGACAGTTTAATAAAGGATGAGGAAGTAATCAGGCAGGTTAAAATAATGAAAAGAAATAAAGCCACTGGCCTAGATGGGATTCCCACAGAATTTCTGAAAGAATGGTGCAGTGATATAGATAGAGTTAAATTAACAGGTCTGTTTAATTCAGTAAAAGAAAGGGTATGTACTAGTTAGCTGGAGAAAGTCAATTATACACCCAATCTATTAAGGGTGTATACAATTATCCAAACACAATAGTTACTGCGGAATTGCACTGTTATCTAATGTAGCAAACATCTTTACTGGAATTTTGGCGAAAGAATACAGAATTGGGTAGAAGAAAATATGTCGGAGTTCCAAATGGGTTTTTAAATCCAGAAGGAGAACTGTTGATAATGTATTTATAATAAAAGCATTAGATGTTCCTAAGATAAGTAAAAAAGTAAGTAAAGAAAAAAGGAGAAAATATTGTGACTTTGTGGGTTCGTAGAATTAGAAATCCAGGTTACAAACACTAAAAATTGCTCTTTATTTCCGTAGAAACACACCTTGGTCAACTCTTACAGTAGCAGAATTACGCCACATACACAATACAAGTTGCAAGGTCATCGACCACAAACAAAGTTCATACAGCTGTTCGCGCACATGAGTCCAATTAAAAACTATTCCACAGTGGAGGGTGGTGGCTTCCTTTTATAGCTTACTCACTATTCTGGAAATCTGTGGAATGTTCTCAAACAATCAAGATGGCTCTAGAAGAAAGACAAACTCTCCAGAAATCCGTCTCCTTCCCCCCCACCGTTTCAGCAAGCTTTTATCTCCACACTGCACTGTCCATCTCTTTGTGCTCGTCGGCCGCGCCGCCTCGCCACAACAATGCGTTCACGACACTGCTCCCTCCTCAAGGCTGGTTGTCCCAAACAGCACCATCGTAGCGAGCCAAACGATCCAGGTGTACCACCAACAATTTTCCTCGGGGCACCTTCTGGATGCGGGAGACCACATCGTTAATCCTCTTTACCACCCGGTACAGTCCTTGCTATGGTTGCTGAAGCTTCGGGCAGCATCCGTTGGTCCGGGTAGGGCGGTACAACCAGACCAAGTCACCTTGCTGGAACCCTTGGCTGTTGGCTTACCTGTTGTATCGGGTGTTCATGCGGTCATTCTGGATGTTCTGACGAGCCATTTCATGCATGTCATGGAGACGGTCCACCAAGTTCTCCACATACTCGGTTGCTGGCTGTTTCGCTTCCGTGGGGCTACCAAAAGCCAGGTCACAATGGAGCCGTAGCTCTCGGCCGAACATTAAGCTGGCTGGCATCATCCCATTGGCATCGTGTGTCGACGAGCGGTAGGCCAGCAGGAACAGTGGCACCTTGACATCCTAGTCTCGCTGATGGTTGGCCACGACCTTCCTCAGATGTTCTTCTAGGGTCTTGATGTACCTCTCGACCATGCCTTTCGACTGCGGGTGTAGGGGTGTTGTGTGGGTCTTGTTCACCCCAAGTCTTTCCAGTGCCTCCTTCATCAGATTAGACTCAAAATTGGTGCCCTGATCATGTGGAGCTCTAACGGCACCCCAAAACGGTAGAACAATTGCTCCATGAGGCAGTCTGATCGTCTTCGCCTCCTGGTTCGGGATGGCATGCACCTCAGGCCACTTGGTGAAATAGTCCACGGCCACCATCAGGTACTTGTTGCCTCGGTCGGACACTGGGAATGGACCAGCTATGTCGACAGCGATGCGTTCGAAAGGCGTTCCGACATTGTACTGCTGCATGCGCCCCCGGCTCCTAGTTTGGGATCCGCAAATCGCCACACACACATGACATTGACGGCACAATTTCTCAGCATCTGCTCGAAGCCTGAGCCACTAGTAGTGCTGCCGGAGTTCGTCGATCATTCGGTTTGCTCCCAGGTATCCTCCTGAAGTACCGGTGTGCACTTCCTCCAAGACTTCCGGGACCTTACTCTGGAGAAGTACCAACTACTCCCTCTGCATCTTCCCATCGGGTGATTCCCATACCCAGAACGGCACACCCTCTTTGGTCTTCAACGATTCCCATTGGGCCCAGTACGACTTGTACGCAGCGCTTCTGGGTGCAATGTCCTTCCAGGTCGGTCTCGTCCCTGCCTCCACTTCCCTCAAGAGTGGCTCCACGTTGGCATCTGCCAGCTGCTCCCTCCTCAGGCCTGCGCTATCCCAGCCATCCACAGTCACTGCCGTGACCACTCTGACAGCTGCAGCATGCTCCTTCTCTTCCACTCTTGTGCATTGGCCGCACTCTTCCGGGCAGAGTCTTCGGGACATGGCATCTGCATTGCCGTGGCTCTTCCCTCTACGATGTTCAGAGGTGAAGTCGTACTCCTGCAGCCTCTAGACCCAATGGGCTGTCTGGCCTTCCAGGTTCTTAAAGCTAAGTAGCCAGGTGAGGGCGGAATGGTGAGTCCTCAGGTGGAATGGCTGACCATACAGGTACTTGTGGAAGTGCTCCAACTACCGCCAGTGGTTCTTGCTGGGTAACGCAGTAGTTCTTCTCTGCGTCTTGATGTAGTAAGCTATCACCCGCTCGTGGCCATCCTGGACTAGGGTTAGGACGCCTACAATGCAATGGTCGCTGGCATCGTCCACAATGAAGGCACCGCCTGGTTGTGGGAATCCCAAAATAGGAGCACTACAAAGTGTCTTCTTCAGCTGCTGGAAAGCGCCTTAGGCGTCTTTTCAACCAAAAAAATTGATCAATTGGGACTACAAACAAAATCAATTAAAACAGATCACTACTCTTCAAAACATAAATAAAAACTGGAAATACAGAACATTCACTTTCCACCCTTGGGCATTTCCGAAGTTTGAACGAATATTTAAATATTATGGCATCAAACTAGCACTAAAAAAAGATTCTCACTCAAAAATTTGTTAAATAATCCCTTAAAAAACACGATCCCACCAGAACAAAAATCAGGCATATATGGGATAGATTGTGAGGACTGTGACAAATTTTATATTGGTTAGCCGAGAGAAATTTAAAAACTAGAATAACAGAACATTGTAGGAACATAAAATTAAAACAATCAGAAAAATCAGTAGTTGCTTTTCATTTCTGGAATGATAACCGCCACATCGGAGAGATCAAACTACTAAAACCATTGTCAACAAAACTTGAACTTACAACATGGGAAAAATTTTTTATTATTAAAACCATTCTACATATTCTAAATTTTGATGTGCCATCAGTGAGTGGTCTACAGAACTGTAAAGAATCTTCCAAGAGAGGGAGCCAATTACAAGAGATCCAAACAACCAACTGTGATGAGTTGCTAATCAGTTGATGATGAGACTGCAACAGTCTCAAAAACGTTCCTGATTTTGTAAAAGGACGTGAGTGAAGTTACAAGTTTTAAAAGGTATGACTCAATTTTAGTCTTTGTATACTGAAACATACTTGATGTTAATGTTATGATTGATATGAGTTAAGTACATAGCGATACATTTCTGAATATGAAGCTACATATATAATGTTTATGCCAATAGTTCAGTTCCCATAAGTGAATTTGGAATAGGTTATGTGTATTTGGATATATTTAAAATAAAATTGCAGTTAATATAATTGTTGGAGGTAGCTTAAAATTGGAAACCAGTACATAGCATATTTGTGTGGAAAGAGGTTACTACTGTATTCAACAGTTGTAGATTACATTGGGTTTCACTCTTGATTTAGTTTATATAAGTTAATGGAAAAATAGTTTGGCATATATATAGGAAAACATTAGTAAATTTTCACAATAACAGAGAAATGCTGGAGTCTTGTGATTCTAATAAATGCTGACACATATTTAATTAATGTTATTGTTAAAAGCATTTGAAAACAATTAGGGGAGGAATGAAATGGTAAACATAATGTACAAAATACATACTTTTAATCTTTATCAGGTATTTTATGGCAGAGGTATTAGCCGTAAGGCTTACTCTCCTAAACCAAAATATATACAGATTAGATTTCACTTACATAGCAGCAAGTGTGTTGAGTTATAAAAAATCATACACTGAGGAAGAGGTTCTGATGCTACTAGAAACTGTTACAGAGCATAAGTGTGATAGAAAATAAAGCCATAGTGCAGTTTTTGTTGAATTGAATCATTTTCTGATTTCCTCTTCCCTTTTCTAGAACTTATTTTTCAAATTCCTTTCTTGGAAGTGTTGAAAACAGTGTTGTTGTAATAAATTTAAAGGGAGTCAATGACACTAAACAACACTTACTTTTAACTTTTCTCTGAACATGTTTCAGAGACTATTTGCCTCCATTGTCAACCGGACATCTACTGGTTTGTCATAGGTCTTCTGTGGGGTGGGGGTTTGAGGAACTTGGTGAACAAATCTTTCTGGAGGATGTCGAAATTGAATACTTTGTTCCTATTTTTTAAAATGAAGATTTTTACCCATGTGGACAGTTCTTGTTTTCCATGATGTATGTTTTAGTAGTTTTGGTTCTGGATTTATGTTATGTTTTTTTCCCCATTATTGCTGATTTTTCTAATTGTTTATATTTTATGTTTCTAAAGTGTTCCTTTGCTCTTGTTTCTAAATTTCTTTTGGTTTTTCCAATATAAATTAAACTACAGTCACTGCATTCAATTTGATATATATCAGATTTTTTGTTAGATGGAATGGCATCTTTGATGTTTGAGCAAATTAGTTTTTTTTTAAGGAGAAATGGTTGATTGGTACTAGTTGAATGTTTTGCTTTTTGAAGACTTTTTTGAATTTATCAAAGGCCCATGGATGGTAAGTGAATTTTTTTAAAATCATATTAGTTTCTGTAGCTGAGAGGGTTGTGGTTTCCTTTATTAGCTTCTTCTTTTCTGCTAAGTTCACTGTTTTTGTCTACTAATGATTTGGGAAAGTCATTTTTTTGTGCTATTTCAATAATTTTGTTGTATTCTGTTTTCTATTCTTCTGCTGTGAGAGGGATGTTGACCAGTCTGTGTGCTAAACTATTGAGGATTGTCTGTTTGTGGGATTTTGGGTTGTAGCCATTAGCTTTTATGTAGTTGTCTGTCTGTGTTGGTTTTCTGTAAATGCCAAAGTTTATTCTGTTTTTATTTCTGATTATTTTTAGATCCAAAAATGGTAAATACTCGTCTTTTTCCATTTCTACAGTGAACTTGATGCTTTTTTCTTGGATATTTAAAAGTTTTAGTGCATCACTGATGTGTTTTTTTGGTACTGTTGCAAAGATGTCATCTACATATCGTTGCCAGAGTTTGAACATCCAAGGGAAACCTTTGGTGATCCTTATTTCTAATGCACTCATGTACACATTGGCCAGGTAGGATGATAGGGGGTTGCCCATTGCTAAACCTGAAGTTTGGTGGAAATATTTTGTTTTGTAACTGGAAGAAATTTTGTTCTATGCATAATTTGGTTAGTTTGATGTAATCTGAAATTTCAGGTGATGACATTCCAAGTGATTTGAGCCATTTTTCTATCAACGGTGGGAGTTGATTTACTGGTATGCTGGGGAATAGTGATTTAAGTGTGTCCTCTTCTTTTAGTTCAGTATCCTTAATGTGTTCTATAAGTTCATAGGTGATTTTGATGCTTAGGCTATCAAATTTTGGAAATGATTTGAATATAGTTAAATTTAAAGGGAGTCGATTAATGAGTTGAATTTGTTTATTAGCCACTTTGCAAGTTTGTATGTTGGTGAATTTATACTGCTAACTATAGGTCTCATTGTTATGGATGGTTTGTGTATTTTGGGTAAGCCATAAAGTCTAGGTAAGGTTGGGTTATCTGGTTTAACTGTATATTTGTTTGGTATTAAGCTTGATTTTGCTATTGTTTTTTCAGATGATTGTATGCAAGTTGTTAGAGGATTTTTGTTAATGTTTTCATATTCACTGTCAGCATTTCTTCAATTTTTTTCAATATAATCTGATTTATCCATTATGACTATCTAGTTACCTTTGTCTGCCTTGGTGTATATTACGTTTTTCTTCTTCAAAGAATGGATAATATTTTGTTTTCTCTTCTGAAAGGATCTGGTTTTTATTTCCTCCAAAATATTTTCACATTGCCTTTTTACTGAATTTTGTTTGGATACATTGCAGATATCAACATTTCAACACAGGTTCTACCAGTATCCATGGGCCTTTGATAAGTTCAAAAAAGTCTTAAAAAAAACATTTAACTAGCACCTGTCAACCATTACTCCTTAAAAAACCTAATTTGCTCAAACATCAAAGATGTCATTCCATCTAACAAAAAATCTGGTATATATCACATTGAAACTCATTATTTACGAAAGCATAGCGCGGGAGTGATAAGGGGCGGATGGAGCAGGGCGGAGATAAACAACTTGTCTAAGCAGATAAAAGGCATGCCAAACAAATAAAGAGATAAATGGAATATTCTAGTGACATCTTGATTGATAGAGGACCTTCTGTTTCTTGTTTGTTTGAGAACAGTCTAGAATTATCGATGCAGGTATATTTAAGAGATCGTGACATGCCTGCAAGCAGTAGTAAACAGTGTAATTGAAGTTGGTGTGTTTGGAAAGTGAACTATTTGTTGTGGTCAACGACCTTGGTAGATTGTAGTTTAGTATGTGACATATTCTGCTACTGTAAGAATTGAACAGAGTGTATTTCTATGGAAATAAAGAACATTTAGAATTTCTGCAAATTGAACTTTTAATTCTACGAACCCACAAGGTCACAATACCTTGCAAAGTAGGATAGACACTTTTTTGAGTATTGGGGTGATATTGGTTGCTTGGATCACAGTTAAGCAAATATGCATGCTAAAAAAGAAGAAAATAAAATGATCAATGGATTATGTCTAAGAATAATATTGGAGGTATTGAAAAGCAGGAAATTAAGCAATCACTGTAGCTTTTGACAATGTTATATTGGAAATTCCTCCTTATCAGAACCCTGGAAGTTATTTTGAGATCTACTTATTTTGGCTTACCTGCCGTGATATAATTAAATATATGATCCAATGTTCCATCCTTTGAATCACTACTGATATATAACTTGAGCCAGATATACACAACTTTTGTATGGCTACTGTCAAGTACTCTGTTACTGAAGGTGGCAGTTAGTTCATCATTAGTATATATATATATTTTAGTATATAGTAATATTTATTGAGGTACTAAGCTTTTACAATTTTTGGACTGCCCTCTGTTTTGGCCCAGGCCACTGCTATACAGGACAGTCCAGTCCATTAAGTATATTTACAGACATGTTACAATATGTATTATTACAGAATAGTCACTTATTATTCCTTCTCTCTTTTTACAGTCCACACCCACTTGTTTTTAACCTTACTTAAAAACTGACCTATGTTTTTATTATTTTTACTTAAAACCTTGATTAAGCTGATTCTCCTATTCATTTTTGATATTTGACATTCTTTCCTCCACATCTCTGTTTCCTTACAATCAAACAACATATGTTTTATATCCTCTTTATCCCCACACAATGGGCACTCGTCTTGCGGGTATCCATTTCTTTGACCTCTTAATCTCCATATCCCTGCTCTTATCCATGCTAACCCCTTTCTTTCTTCACTGTTAGTGCTATCTATATACCTCTCCCTCCCCCAACTATTTTTCAATTGAATATAGAAAACAAGTGATCTCTTCTCTGCTATTTGACTAAACAGTTTCTGGATCTCCATGTCTTCAAATCTTGTTCTAGCCCCTTTCCAAAAACCTTTATAATTAGTTTCTCTCTTTCTCCAAATATTACCCATACCATTATTTTCCAAATTATTTCGTAAATTACTTACCCATCTATATATCGATATTTAACTGTATTGGAACACCACAGTGAAGCGAAAAATTATTAAATTTAATACTTACCCATCCTTAGTTCATCATTAAGAAAACTACTTCTTTTCTTCTTATCCTTCTCCTCCCAGGACTTAAAAGTAACTTTCCATGATATGACGTCTCTCAAGGAGCAGACAAACTCTGGATCAGAGAGAGTAGCCAGGATGGGTGATATGGGAGTGGAGAAGGAGAATGTGAAATGAATACTGGAGGGTCTAGAGAAAAGCTGCCCAAATGCAGCCTTGTCCACCACAGATTCACATATGGTCAGTCCTCTGGGATCAAACTCGTGCCACTTTGGATAGAATCAAGCAGTCTAACCACTTGGCCACAATACCACCTAGCTGTTAACCAAAGGTATTATACAAAACTTTGTACCCAATTTGCAGTTAGCACCTAACCAGAAACTTAACCAGAGGTGAGTCCTTTATCTTATCAGAAGTTTCTTTTATGATTGAATTTTTCAAAGAATTTATCGCTCCCCACAATATCAAGTAGAATTTTGTTTATGAGATAACTTTAAAGATAAAGTTTATCATAACTGACCAACACCAGTTGAAAAATTGAAAAGGAAGATTGCTCCTGAAACCAACAGTAGTATTTTGAAGGAGCCGAGGAGAACTGTCAGAACAGATATAGTTGTGCAACAGATAAAGATGTGTGTAAATGAAGGAGGGTTAATTATGAGAAATGAATTTGGAATTCTTGCCACTGTCTCTTCCATATTGTGAGGTGAAGAAAAACTTGACTTCTGTTTTATTGATCATTAGACGTCCTGACCGTGTGGGGGAAGGAGGTTTGTCTGTTGCTTTTGAATGATGGATGTGTAAAAATTTGACTACAAAAATTATAATAAAATAAGAGAATAATAAAAGCTGCAGGAATGAAATAGGGTAGTAACTTGTAAAATAACTGCAATAACTTTGAGGTTAAATAACTAAAAGGATGACAAAGATAAGCAATACAGACACAGCAACAAAAACTCTAAATGTTCTGGAGTGACAAAAGACTTTTGGTTACTTCTTCAGGTATGGTTATTTGGTTATGAACAGGTTTTATAATATAAACTATTTGAAGTTAATATCATACTTACATTAACTGATGTTTGGAGGAACTTATTAACAATTCCAAATTAATTAATAAAGGTTTAGACTCAGTTTTTTCATTCTTTTCCCATACTATATCACCTACTTTATAATTTTTGAGGGACTGGTTTCGGAAGCAGTTGCTTCCATTTTTAACCTTGATGGTCAAATTATTGTTGATTATAGCTGCCGGCAGTTTTTTCTTTGGTGGTGGAACAGTGAGCTTGTACTAAATTATTGTCCAGTGGGATTTTGAAATTCTTTAGTCAATCTTTGTACTTCCATATTAAGATGTTCTCTCATGCTGTGAGTTTGTTGTCATATCATGTTTCTTTAATAATTTCTAATTTGAGTGAAGGTTTTGATTTTCATTTCAAAAGTGAAATGCTTCTGTAACTTGTCTTTCTGTTTCAAATTTATGTCTCTAAAATGTTCTTTGGTTCTGTTATTTAGATTGGTTTGCCCTATGTAGATCTTTTCACAACCTTTACAATTTATTTAGTATATTGTGGATCTATTGATTGGTGGAATTTCACCTTTTATTTTTCAATTTAACAATCTTAATAATATATTTTGTTTTCTAAAGATCTTTTGGAATCTTCTGAATGTGCCATTACTTTCTTTTTCTGTGGTGAATGTGCTTGCCTCTTTAATGGTAATTAAAAAGTAGACAATAAAAAGAGAAAAAAGCAAACAACAAAAACAACAAAAAATTTTTAAGTAATAAATTACATGGTTAAGCATGTTGCACAAATCATCTTTTTGTTCAGTGGTGAGAAGGAATATTTCTTCTCTACCTTATTCATTTCCTCTTGTAGCAGGGCATGATATACTACATCTCAGCACTTTTAATGGCAGTAATGGAATTGATAAGTTACATTAGCTTCTTGGGTTCTCAGTTTCCTAACTTATGCAAACAAAAAAGAGAGAAAGTGGGAGAGAGGGGGGGAGAGAAGATAATTTAATGGGCCATCCTACATAAAGGTAGTTTAGTGATGGTCTTTTGTTTTATTTTTATATCTTAAAGCAAAATATTAATGAAGAAATTAGCAGATCTCTCTTTCAATTAAGAAGTATTACTCTAATGTTACTAGTAGGTTGTATACAGCTTACAGATCTACAGTACCCTCCATAGGTTTGGAAATACCATTCTGTGTATTACAATGGAGCAATGTGGATGTGATCTATGTGAGTTATTGGTCAGAATACATAATAGTAAGGTCAAATAAGAATATTGACACATTATTCTACATCAGTTATTGTATATTTGCATCTATATATCGGTTTTGTTCAGTTTTATATAAATTGATTGATTTTTCCAGTCCAAGTAGTTCTACTAAACATGCTAGTTGGTGCCATTAAATGGCATGACTATTTAGAGGTATGTTGTTAACATTTAATCCTTGTTTCACGTAAGTCTGCCCCATATCTCTTAACGGTCACGTTACCTAATCACCTCTCATTGGCTGCTGTTGTAGTATAGACTGTTGTGCGGTAAAAATTAGTTCGTTATTTAACATGGTGATATATCTTTATATGTTGGAAGAGAATTGTCAAATTTATATTTTCGTAACTGTTTTAATTAAATATATTACGCAACAGAGTTGATTTATCTGAAATGCATGTTAAATCTTAAACAAAGTAAAGAGGAAGTTCGTTTGCTCTTAAGCACATGGCACGATAGCACATGCTTTAGCGGTAGTGAGGACATATTTGTTGGGCCCAGTGCGAAAGCTAAATTATTTTATTGATCGTTTATTGCGCGGGTACTTATATGTATAATGGCAGATTGTACCGCCAGTTTTTCGCTGAAGCATCGCAAGGGAAAACATTTACAAAGCGGCAAAAAAGGAATTCCGGTGCATGTGTTTAATTTACTCACAGAGAAGAATCTGTCTTTGTCAGTTAGAGAAGTTGAACAGCTGTGCTGTGAACTTACAGGTGTGTTTGATGCGTAGGAGCATCGTGACATGAAATTGAGACAACAGGAAAACTTACCACTCCAGAGGCGATATTGCTGTGTGGCGAAGATGTTATTCAAGGACAATCAGACTGTACCAGGATACAAATCGCAAAATATACTACCTTGACGAGACTTGGGTGAATGAAGGACACATGACAAGTATAGCGTGACACAACTTTTAAGACTGAAAGACAAGCATGTTTGTAAGATATGTGTGCTGGTTTTAAAAAATCATTATAAACTTGTTTCAGTTTCGTTGCTCATTCATTCAGTTTCAACTTGCTCAGTTTCATTATAAACTTCATTATTTTTGCATCCTTCATATTCTTATTTGTATGATTTTATCTATCTTCCTGGCAGTTATTAGGTATGACGTTTACTGCAGTTTTAAATGTGACGGTAAGGCACCGCCTATGGCCTATGGCATGAAAGCATTAGCCAATTAGGATGAGGGGGAAGGTAGTTGCATGCGGAGTGATACATGTTAGCGGGACAAGGTTATATGAAACAGAGATTAGGTTGAGTTGTAGTTTTGTTTGTATGAAGGCAGTACATGTAGCAAAAATAAATGCAAATGATCCTGAAGTGCCAGATTCCTTATGAATCACAGGTTAAGATAATCTCACTTTACACCAAGAAAACAATAGCGTTTGACAAATATCAAAGAAATTGAAGATTTTCATCAGTGAAGTTGTCAAGACCATACACTTGCATCGAGATGCAGGCTGCTATAATGATCGGCTTGCTCAGAAGAACCTAGGAATTTATTAGAATGTCAGAAAGAGTATTTGATAGTGACCAGTAAATGCAGTAGATCCAAAACTGTGTGTGATATGACTACTGAACTAAACATAACTAGGGATTCCAATGAAGCACAAAGTTATACTAATAACTAAGGATATCCAGTAAAGTTATACTAATAACTAAGGATATCCAGTGAGTCAATAGTGAGATGGTGCCTGGCAGAAAACAACCTCCAGGATTATGTAGCAGCAAGGAAATCTGTTGTTGCTCCCTATTGACAAGGCTTCAGTGGGTTATGACACAGCATTGGACAGCAGGAGATTTGGAATGGGTCTTATTAATGAATCCAAATTCCAAGTATTTGGAAGTAAATGCTGTTAATTTGTGCACTGTTACCCCATGAACGCTTGAATTCTCAGTGCGTAATTCCAGTGGTGAACCATAGAGGGTATCTGTGATGGTATGGAGGTCTTTTGGAAAAAATAAATATGGAGATTTGGTGAAATTAGTTGTCAAAATTAACAAAAGGATTATCACGGACTTCCTCAGCGACATGCCAAGACTTCTGATTTGCATCTGCTTGGGAAAGAGTTTCTCTTGCTTCAAGACAATGATGTGAAACATACATCCTGCTTGTGTAAGAACTAGATGAAGTCTAGAGGTTAAGAAAATTTTGAAAACATGGATTGGCCTCCTCAATCCCCTGATTGTAACCCAGTCAAGCTACAAAGAGTTGGACAGGAGGATCTGAAAACAGGGAATCATGAGGAGAACACAATCATTGTTAGAGATTGCAGGATCTCACACTTTTTGTGAGAGATCCTGCCAAGAGTGAAGTTTACTTTCAACTGAAACTCTGGCAAAGTTGACGCATTGTATGGCGAGAGTGTGCCAGGCAATGATTACAGCAAAAGATGGCTATTTTGAAGAATCTAAAATTTAATAGTTTCATTTACCTATGTATTGTATGAGCTTGATAAATATTTAGAAATAATAATAAAATTCTATTTTATAACATATTTCCTTTCTTTTGTCCTTAATCACTTGGTGTTTCCAAACTTATGGAGAGTAGTGGGTACCTTTTGATAATAGGCCTGGTACAGATATCAGTGACATCTAAATACCAGTACAAATGTGATTTAATTCACATAGGTCCTAATTTTAGTATTTTAACTGTAGTTTAGATAAGGGAAAGGTGACCCATGAACACTAATTTGCTCTGCAGTATAATTAGCAGCTATTTAATTGTTAGGAACTATAGGAAAGTATTTCTTATTTGCTCTTTCAATAACTTATCACAAGCGATTTCTAAATGTCATGAGGTAGGAACTCAATCAAAGCACAATTCTGAGCATTACAATAAATTTTGGCTTATTGTAACATATAGTAATTTAATATAATAAATTACAGTTATATGTGTAAAAGGCATGTAACAACTTAAACATTGTGACAGTATTCATCTCTAAACACCATAAACTCAAGAAAATTGTTCCTTTTTCTACCATGCACATATTAGAGAAGATATTGTATTCCATCCAAAAAAGCATATTTTGAGGCCCACTGAATTTAATAAAAAATGTTTAGAAAGATATCTCTGTGTAAGTTAATTTATGGAAATTAATCATTTCTCACACTAGCCGTATATAGGGTAAGGTTTTGGATAGATAGTCAACCTGAAAAAATCAATGCCATGGCCGGGATTTAACCAGGGATTTTCTGGTTTCCGTCTAGTCGCTCTTACCCCTTGAACTACCATGGCCAACATGCCATCCTGGCATTAAATTCTCTAAATGACTCATATTTTCCCGGTAAACCACTAGGGGCTCTCATATCCGAAATACACTGTTTGTGGCGACTTACTATCGCAAATACATAGTATCTATCCAAAACCTTAGTCTATATATAGCTAGTGTGAAGAAATGATTAATTTCCATCAATTAACTTAAATAATAGCACTTTAATGATGAAACCTGGAATTCAGGTAGTTGTGATAGTAAGTCGCCACAAACGGTGAATCTTGGATACGAGAGCCCCTAGTGGTTTACCGGGAAAATATACAAGTCAATTGGAGAATTAAATGTCAGGATGGCATGTTGGCCATGGTTGCTCAATGGATCAGAGGGACTGGATGAAAACCAGGAGATCCGTGGTTCAAATCCTGGCCATGGCATTGAATTTTTCAGGTTGTCTCTATCTATATCACTGTGTGTCAACAAGATTACTAAAAATAAAAAATTGAACAAATACCAAACTTCGTATTTAAGCTCAGCATCTTCCAAAGATGTGACACAAAGATATTCAAGAAAATCCTGCACCCCAAATTAACCTATGCCTGGAACATTTTTTTGAAATTTTTTGTTTTCTCCAAAATGGCTATAATGACATTAAAATGTCATATATCAAAAATATTTACATGACAATTAAAATTTCTGGGACGTAGCCTGTAAAGGCCTCTTCAGAAGGAATTTTGTTTAATCTTATATAACTGCCATATGTTAAATAGAAAAACATGTAGATTTCTTTAAAACATAATTCATTATTTTAAGGCCAGCATATAGATAGATAGATAGAAAATCTTAATATAACATTTCTGCAAGGGTTTATTTGGATGAGAATAAAGTAGATCATACAGATAGGAATTTCATCCCTATACATACTGGTTTAAATTCATTCTATTCAAGGTAATTAAGGCACCTTTAGCTTGTAGCTTTGAGCATCATAAAACATTGGCAAAGCCAGGATTTGAACCATGAATTTTCTGGTTTCTATCCAGTCGTTCTTTGAGCAGCATGCCTGGCATGACATTAAATTCTCCAACTAACTTACATTTTCAGTTTAAATGCTGACTATGGCATTGAATTTTTCAGTCTTATTCTACCGTAGTAATCTTGTCCTACACATAGCTAGAGTGAAAAGACAATTAGCGTACAACATTGTGTATGAAACCATTCACTGAGAAGTGTAGTTTTAAGAGATGCAAGGGGAGCGAAAATGGAATGATCATTCAGACCTCTTTTGTATGCAAGTGTTTTGAAGGTGCTCTGTTGTCAGAAGCTATCTCTTTGGCAGTTCCGATTTAAATCAGTGTGAAAATGTGTATACTTAAGTGGAAAAATGTAACTCATTTTCATTTAATTTCAATGAGTTTATTTTTTATGTGTGTTTGGAGGAATTTAGTAACAGTGACGTCAAAATTAATATAAAAATTATTTGTGGTTGGTTTATTGACACTCGTCACTTACTTTTTCATATATTTATGAGAGACTAGTTTCAAAGGCCCTGGCCTCCATTTTCAATCTCTTCCCAACTGAGTTGGGAAGAGATTGAAAATGGAGGCCAGGGCCTTTGAAACTAGTCTCTCATAAATATATGAAAAAGTAAGTGACGAGTGTCAATAAACCAACCACAAATAATTTTTATATGAGTTTATTTTTATTATAAAATCCAAATTTTTTAG
Organism: Mantis religiosa; assembly: GCA_030765055.1. NCBI lineage: Eukaryota > Metazoa > Arthropoda > Insecta > Mantodea > Mantidae > Mantis > Mantis religiosa. Next base: position 283,708,908 of record CM060948.1, on the reverse strand, counting down.
AATCAACATAGCAACTTATTTGCATAAACCCTCCATTAAAACTTAGGTTATCATATTTGTGGCTTGATATTTAAGCATGAACTAACTTTTACATTTATGTGTTTCGATAGGTATTCCAGGAGAACCAGTTCCAGTAAATTCGGAGCGAGATATTTTTGAGTATATTAGTTATCCTTACAAGGAACCTGAAGAAAGAAATTAGCTGTGATTGATATTCTGTGATAAAAGGTTTATTGTAAGTGTAGCTTAGCCATTTATGCTCGTAAAAAATATTTGAAATTCATTTATAATTTATTTTATTGTACATATATCATTTTTATTAAATATATAAACTTATTGATAAATAAGTTATGATTTATGTAGAACATCTTTCATATAACCCTGTACTCTCTTAATTAGCTTCATTACTTCATAATTTGGCATACAATGACAGAGAGTAGGAACAGCTTTAAAAAGAGAACAAAGGATTCTTAATTTATTTAATCATCTGTTTCTTTTAGATATAGAGATTACTTCTGTCATCCATATTCTAAACAATAATGTACACTCATGAGGACAGTAACATGTATTAACAAATAAGTGTATTTTGCTATACTTCTTAGACCCTGAAAATGTACTGTGATGTAATTATTATTAATGAATAAAAATTGAGTTAAATTAGATCATGATGTATTACTTAATGCCTTTTAACAATGCATATTTTGGAAATGTTAGCTTCCAACATCATCTGATGCTGAATGCTGCTATATGAGGATCTGGAGGTACTGCTATCCTTTGATGTTTTAAGAAATCTTGCAATGAAGTGGTACTCAATAAGTACTAGTTGCACACTTTTTCTTCAGTTCTGAACCCTAATTCTAGGAATGGTCCAAGTCAAAAAGGGCTGTGCTTTGCCAAAGGAACAACTGAGCATTGTCTGTTTCAGTGTTACCCTTGTGGATTTCACTGGAATTTAATTGCATTACTCTTGTTGCAGTTCTCTTAAGTTAATCTCAGTTTGGTTTACATTTGTCTTTATGGTTTTTCATATTGAAGGTTTCCTATTTTAATAGTTTTGATTCTGGGTTTATTTAATAATTTTTCTAACCAAAACTGTACAACTGCTGCTAGTTTTTTCTTTGACCAGTGTTTCTATACTTCTTTTTGTTTGACCAACATTTCTGTACACCACAATATGTGGAACATGAAGACATTGGATATGCCATTCCAGAGAGACCTCTCATATAAAATAAATGGAATAAAACGTAATACATTTCCTTTAGGAATGAATACGCATAGTAAATATTCAGATATTTAAGAATAGCCTATATAAATGTTACCTGAGATCCCTTTCTCCCACAAGAGCTTGAAGAAATATAGTAAACATGCTAGGTGAAGAATGTATAATATTTGACCTTGAAACTTTTAACTTACATGTTGTCTCCAAAGCTCCCCAGATGATTTGAATATCCTTTCGATTACATCCTGCAGAAACTTTTTAAGTCCAGCATCTGCCCGCCTCGGTAGCGTAGGTGGTAGTGTGTCTGCCTCAAGTTCAAGAGGTTCCGAGTTTGAATCTCGGTCAGGGTGAGTTATCTGGCTAAGGTTTCTTCTGGGGTTTTCCCTTATCCTTAAAGACGAATGTTGGGTAACTCTAAGCTCCATGGACCCTGGGCACATTTGAGCATCATTTCGCCCTTTCATTCATTGTCCGATATGACGACATTGGAAGACGTAAATTACACAAAAAAAAAAGTCCAGCATAAGAATGGCTGAAATGGGTGCTGATGGAACCTACCAAAGTTACCATGAATAGCAGTGCAGTTAAGCTCGATGGTTGCAGACATGTGTCCAAGTGTGCCATTATTACTTCTAATTAGAAGACTATCTACCATTTATTGTGAAAATTAATATCCTGTTGGTCCCTGCCTAAATAAACTTTGTGAGTGTAAGTTGTTTCACGGCTATGGCTATTTATTTTGTAGATCTTGCACCATTGTGTAACTGTGAGGAATAATGCAAGCAGTTCCTATATGAAGAAAATTTACTAAGAACGAACATGTAAGTTATGTCAGGAGTGTGATGCTGCATTTTACCCCATTAGGAAATGGGATCAAAGGTATAAGATACTTTTGTGTAGGCAAGGGCATAAACAGTTCTCATAGTCCATGGCAAAGGATACTTAGAGGAAAGCAGGTTACCACCTGCCCAAGTACTCCTAGTTAGGCTCAGCTATGCCCACACATTCTGTTATGAACAAACAGTTATCCACTGATAAATAGAGTCAAACTGAAAAATTCAATGCCATGGCCAGGATTTGAACCACAGATCTCCCGGTTTGCATCCGGTTGCTCTTAACCTTTGGGCTACCATGGCCAGCGTACTGTCATGACATTAAATTCTCCATATGACTCATGGAATTCCTCAGTAAACCACTAGGGACTCGCATTCGAGATACACGGTTTGTGGCGACTTACTATCGTAAGTACTTGAGTCCCAGGTTTCATCATTTAACACTTATTATTTTAGTTAGTTGACACTTTTTGACAATTGTCACTTACTTTTCTTATATTATTGATGGACTAGTTTCAAAGGCCTGCATTTTCAACCTCTCTCCAACTAGTATCTGTTGGCTGCTCTCCTCTCTCTGGTGGTGGAACTATGAACTTCTTTGTCAAATTATCTACTGGTGGGATTTCAAAGTTCATTACGCAGCCCTCATTTTTCCATATGAATATGTTCTCCCACGTTAGTTTATTTTGGTTTATCACTCCTTTTAATAATTTTGGATTTGGATCAATGTCATGATTTTCGCTCCAAAAATGAAATGCTAGTGCTGACTTTTCTTCTTGGCAAAGCATACTACACATAGCAGAACAAAATGGATACAACAAAAGTCTGGTGTTTAAGAAAATTAGAAAAGCTAAACTAAAGAAAATCATTAAGGAAGCAACCACGTTTAAAAAAGCAAAAGAAAGCAACAGCATATTCAGTTCATTCACATATCACCCAAAAACATTTAATAAATTTAAAAAGATCTTTAAGGAACTAAATATAATCTTGGCGCCTACTAATGGACATTCAATTTTAAAATTACTAAATTCAAAAACAAAAAATGAAATGCCATCAGTTAACAGATCCGGAATATACCAAATAAGTTGTAAAAATTGTGAAAAATGCTACGTAGGTCAAACTAAAAGAAATCAAAAAACCAGAGTCAAAGAGCACTTTAGAAACATCTGATTGAAACAAGAAGAAAAGTCAACAGTAGCATTTCATTGTTGGAACGAAAATCATGACATTGATCCAAATCCAAAATTATTAAAAGGAGTGATAAACCAAAATAAACTAAGATGGGAGAACATATTCATATGGAAAAATAAGGGCTGCGTAATGAACTTTGAAATCCCACCAGTAGATAATTTGACAAAGAAGTTCATAGTTCATCCGCCAGAGTAAGGAGAGCAGACGACAACAGATGCTAGTTGGAGAGAGGTTGAAAATGGAGGCAATGGTCTTTACAAATAGTTTTTGAGATTTACTAATATTCTTAGCCTTTTAAGAGTTTCTCTATTCTGTCAATATGGAATGACTTATCCAAAATCATTATTTTGTATGCTTTATCTGCTTTGGTATATTTTACAAGTTTTCTTTTGTGAGAATTTACTAGTTTTGTCTGTTGTATTACTGCTTGTCTTTAATAACCATTTTTTCAACTAATTTTCCACATTTAGCTTTTACCATTATCTGTTCTGGTTCTATTAGACTCTGTATTTTTGTATAAAATAAATGGCAATGAGTGTGACAAATTCTATGTCAGTAAAACAACGAGAAGTGTAGAAACGCAGGTCAAAGTATATCTCAGCAACATGAAATACAGACAAGAAGAAAGCTGAGCTGTAGCAGCACAGTTTTGGTTAGAAAATCATTAAATAAATCCAGAACCAGAACTCTTATAACAGATAACAGACAACAAAGAATTGTAAATACAGCAAATTTGTAAATAATAATATATGATTATTGATGTACTATAGTAAATAACTGTACCATTTTATTTCTTTGTTTTGTACTTATACTTTGAAACCATGACGTGTCCAGAAACATGTATATGTTTTAAAAGGATGAATAAAGAATGAATGAATGAACAGTAAACTGTTAACATGAGAAAACTCATTGATTCTTAATCATCAACAACTCTCATTCAATTTTGAGATACACGCTGGAGACCTCACAAGATTCCTTGAACAACCAGAGAACAGCAGCAATCAGCACCGATAATTTTAAATTGTTCCTTAGTACTTCTAAGAGAGAACCTAGAGCACTTAAATAATGAAACTGGAACTTTGCACTGTCACACATTTTGATCTGATGTCTTTGTTTTGGGAAACAAGCCATTGCATTAAAGATCACAACTTGTTAAGAAACAAAAGCTTTAATTTAAAAGCAGGAATAAGGGGAAGAAAAGGAAAATTAACATATACACATTTACCAAATAACAAGAATTCTTGGTAGTGAAAGTAACAAAGCAACATTCATAATTTGTTGGCATCATGCAAACACTTGCAATATAATGCTTAACAATTATTACATTCATATATGTTAATATATTCTCATTAGACACATTACAGCTGTTTGCTACATCTAGTAATGCACAACCATGTTATATATACTCTTCAAAAAGATTAATAAATACATAATTACTAACAGTATAATTGATGTATATATAGTATATGTAAAATTCAACTAATACTTTTCTTATAAACCAGAACCAGGGTGCAAATTTTACTGAGTGTTAAACATAGTGCCTTTCAGTATTCTATAAATAGCACTTTTTGTAATTTAATACAACAAATAATAATGCATACTTGGAGGAATTTAGTAACAGTGACGTCCAAATTAAATGATAAACTATTTGTGGTAGGATTTTCACAATGTCACTTACATTTTATTTTTTGAGGGACTAGTTTCAGTAGCTGTTACTTCCATTTTCATCCTTGAAGGCCTGACTTTGAAGGCCTTTGAGGTTGAAAATGGAAGCAACAGCTCCTGAAATTAAATAATACTTTGTTGAGAAACAAAAGATAATATTCTTTTAGGCTATACGTGGCATGAAAATTTGGGCATCTGCTTCAGCCAATCTTGAAAATGAAAATGAAATGAAATGACATTTGGGCTTCATAATGAAAAACTGAATTACTTGAGTAACAATGAGACTCACTTCTTCTTTAGCTAAAATTAATCAGCACTATAACAAGCCAGTTAACAGATTAACTAAACATAAAGTATGTTAGGTAGAGTCAGACTGAAAAATTCAATGCCATAGCCAGGATTTGAGCCACAGATCTCCCGGTCCACGTCTGGCTGCTCTTAACCATTGAGCTACCACTTAACCGTCCTGGAGTATTTTATGGACGATATTCAGAAATCTGTGGTAAACATAAAATTTAATGAAGAAGCTTGTCTTGAAATCACAATGAAAGGGCGATTTTAGAAATCTAATGAAAGATCTCCCTTGCCACTAATGCAAATTGCCATCCTTCTCCATAAATTAGGAAAATATTAAGTAAATCTGCAAAGGAGAATGCCTTCATTGTACTGTCATTGTGTTCAAGCACTTGTGCCAGGTTAAGGACCCCAGCATACCTCAGCAATTCAGGTATATAAGTGTGAAGGCAAAGTAAAATGGATAGTTTGTACTAACAGGCGTAATTCATTTTATGGTAGTTACAGTCTTACAGGAAACATCGGGTAGTAGATTATGTGACTTGTGGAAAGCTGTTAGATGAAAAGAAAAAACAACTAATACATTATTAAATTTTAGATGAGTCGCGTTTTTTACACTAATGAACTAATACATTATTAAGGTAAGAATTGTCACAATATCTCTAACCATATCCCTAGCCTCCTGTATAAAAAGGTATCATCTCACCAGTGGAAGTGCCACCAGAATTCCATCTTTGGATACCAATTCTAACCATTTTCCTCATATAACTATAACTTTGGGTTAAACAAAGCTTTAATTCACAATTATTTTGTTCATTGATATGAGCTAAAAGTGCCACAGAAGCAAATTTTGTTTAGCCTCAAGCTGTATGAATGATTTTTTCCCCTCTAGCATTTGTTCTGCTATAAAAGAACAAGGATGGATTGTTGTATTGTATTTCTCAAAGAGAGAGAAAAAGAGGACCCATTTTGACAAGAATTGTGTTGATTTTCATTGGGAAAGTATGAATCTCGTATAACAGAACAGATTATTGAGGCTGTAACTTCTTCTTAATACTGTTGTAAGAAAATTGACAAATTTCATGAACTGAATGCTTATTATTTTCAGATCTGTGTGTCTCTAGGTTTTTTATTTTTATGTTAGAACAGAAAAATAGATTTATTTTCTAAAAACTCTGAAGTAAAGGGTTTATTTCTCAGTAAACAAGTATCTTCAGACAATTAAAGCTTGATAGTGTTTCTAGAACACAGTTGAGTAATTTGTCTCTTACATAAAGATACTGTAAAATTTATACTTTTTAAGACCAAAGTACCAAACTATGTAAAATAGCTTTATTTAATACAAGTGTAAAATTTGCACCCTGGCTATTGCACCACAAAAGGCTCACCAAGCTGAATGAAAGACTTTCATATAACATTCTCTACCTGTAGATATGTAAGTTACAGATGATAATGTAAAAAAAACAGTTGAGCAAAAGCTGAAACTAACTGTGTGCAAAGAGAACAGGAAATGGAAGACTCTTATGCTATGGTTTTCTTTGGGGGGGGGGGGGGGGGAGTTTATAAACAATATGGAGGTGTTGTAAATAGGAATGTTGAATTCAGCATTTTGTATACACTTCCACATTTGGAAGATTAGTATTAACTTTTTATACACTGCATTGTACTTTTGCTCAGGCAAAACAAAATGATATATCACTGTAATTGCTCATGAATGTCAACTTAGTATGAATGTAGAATAGGTATCATTTAAATGCTAAGTTATTATTATTATCATTATTATTAATAGTAATAACAATAATAATAACATCAACAATAATAATATAAAAATATTTTGAAATTTCATAAAGGGCAAGGTGGGCTGAATAGATATTTTATCATCAAAAGTTTGCATGTAGATATCAAATGTAAAATTTGTTGAATTCAAAAGGTTTGCAGTGTTTTATTATGAATAGTTTTTATCTCTGACATACTCAAAAACATGTGTAAACTATGCTTCAAGAAACAACAATGAAATACATCAATTGAATGTGATAACAAAATAGTTTGAAATATACCCTGCATATACATTGCTATGAAAAGTCCCTTTGATGTCATTAAAAACACATAACAGTTGTTTAAAAAACATAATTATTTGTAAAATATCTTTTATTATATTACAATCTTTCATTTTAAAACTGAACAAAGGTAACAAATTAAGTAATAAAGAGCATAAGTGTAAAGGAAGGGAATGTTCAGAGAGAAATCTTGGACAGGATTTTATACTATATGTTTTGTATTAAGTGATAACCGTCTGAACTTGTGCTTCATTTTAGAGCAAGCTTTTTGACAAAGTGTTATAAGCAGAAGCATAATTATCAATATTAGTGAGCTGGCATACAAATAAAGCTGAGCGAAGCGTGAGGGTAACCACAGGACGGCATACAGCATGTTGTCAGTGCTAACATCTGAAAAACAAAATGCTGTTTTAATTTCCAATTTGTGAGTAACCCAGTGAATATTAGAAACTTAAAAAATATTAAAAGGTAAAGCTGCTGCGGTATTATAACATTATAACCAAAAACTCCTGAGGCAGAAGTGGCACAGAATGTAATGAAAGGAATCTGTGATATATATATACGTTTGGAGGAATTTAGTAACAGTGACGTCAAAATTAATCTCAGAAACTATTGTAGTTGGTTTATTAATACTCGTCACTTATTTGTTTATATTAATGAGAGACTAGTTTCAAAGGCATCCACCTCCATTTTCAATCTCTTTCCAACTGGCATCTGTTGTCTGCTCTCTCTCTGGTGGTGGAACTATGAACTTCTTTGTCAAATTATCTACTTTGATTATGAACTTTTGAATAATTATGAACTTTGAAATCCCACCAGTAGATAATTTGACAAAGAAGTTCATAGTTCCACCACCAGAGAGAGAGAGAGAGCAGACAACAACAGATGCCAGTTGGAAAGAAATTGTAAATGGAGGCGAATGCCTTTGAAACTAGTCTCTCATTAATATAAACAAGTAAGTGACGAGTATTAATGAACCAACTACAAATAGTTTCTGTGATGAATCTGTGATAGTTATGACCCTACATTGAGAACTACTGAGGATGAAATAAAGTTAGTTTTGCTTTCTGGAGGATGGTGGGCAGAGATAATCTTTTCCTTGAAGTATGGCTGGAAAATGAATAACAATGAATGTAAAATTCTAATCTAACTTTGTGTGTATACTTCTTTTTTTTAACTTAGCATGAAAATAGTTCTGTTACATTGCCTTCACAGCAATAAAATACAGTGCACATATATTGAGATTTAACTGTATTGGAACACCACAGTGAAGCGAAAAATTATTAATTTTTAGATGAGTCGTATTTATTACACATCTGCTTCACTTTCGTACCTATTTTGAGGACATGTTTCGCAAATCATCGTTTGCATCTTTGGCTCTTATGCGACTAAAGCTTGATCCAGCGGTGTGGGTAATTCTGGGGTTGCTGCTGCCATCTGTTGATTTAGTGATGAACTTAAATGTGCGATTCTCTTCTGGCGGGATTTCAAAGTTCATTAGTTGGTTTTTATGTTTTTCTATGTATATCCTCTCCCATATGACGAGTTCACTATGTTTTTGTACGTATTTTAGTAATTCTGTGCTATCTTCAATTTCATGATTTTCAGACCAGAAATGAGCTGCTATTGCGGACTTATCAATATTTTTGTATCTTAAGTGCCTGAAGTGTTCTTTCTTTCTAGTGCCTATGTTTCTTTTTGTCCTCCCTATGTAAATTTTTTCACAGTCTTTACACTTAATCTTGTAAATGCCTGACTTTTCCTCTGGTTTTATCTTATCTGTATTATTACTGTGAAGTAGGTTTTCAATGTTGTAATTGTTTTTCGGTGCCATCATTAATAGTAAAATTTTAACAACTGCAGAACAAAAAACTATCAAACCGGACAACGCTACCCTTGCAAGACTATATGGTTTGCCTAAAATACACAAACCCAACATACCCATGAGACCCATTGTAAATAATATAAACACTCCTACTTACCTTCTGGCAAAATGGCTGTCCAAAAAATTTCAGCCCTTTCCGCAATTCCATACTCTGAGCATAAAAAACTCTTTAGACCTGGTAGAAAAAATTCAAAATCTTAAACTAAAACCTCATGACACTTTAGTATCCTTTGATGTCCGCTCCCTCTTCCCTAGCATTCCATTAGACAAACTTTTGATTCAACTGAAAAAATGGCTAAATTCTATAAACCTAGATGCCAATGCAATAGAAGAATATTTGGCAATGACTGAAATATGTATACATCAAAATTATTTTGTCTTCGATGGAAAATATTATAAACAAATTTCAGGACTAGCTATGGGAAGCCCGCTATCACCATTTTTGGCCAATCTATACATGAGCTTTTTCGAAACACATATAACTAAAGCCTTCCCTCATATTAACTTTAAAGAGAGTCGATTAAAGACACTAGACAACACTTACTTTTAAATTTTTCCGGAACTAGTTTCAGAGGCTTTGCCTCTATCATCGGCCGGCTCCCTCATATGTTTAAAACATGGTACAGATACGTAGACGACATCTTGGCAATAGTGCCTTACAAACAAATAGATGATGCTTTGAAACTACTCAACCTGCAAGAACCCAGCATACAATTCACAGTGGAAACTGAAGAGGACTGTACTCTACCTTTTTTAGACCTTAAAATAAAAAAAAGCAATGAAAAACTAGAATTTGGTATCCATAGAAAAGCAACACACACAGATAATTACATCAAAGCAAATAGTTTCAACCCAATTCCACACAAACATGCAACCATCAACAGTCTCACACACAGATTAGTAAATCTACCTCTCAGCCAGCAAGAATATCAAAACGAATACCATCAAATCTTAAAAACTGCAATTATAAATGGATATGGAAAAAACCTTGTGGATAAAAAACTAAAATCATTCAAACTTCAAAAAAGATTAAAACAGATCACAGCTCTCACACCAATAAAACAAGAAATTAGATTTGCTAAATTTACTTACCACCCCTGGGCCACAAAAAAGTTCCAAAAAATATTCAAGAAATACAATAGAACATTGGCACCAAAAAACAATTACAACATTAAAAACCTACTTCACAGTAATAATACTAATAAGATAAAACCAGAGGAAAAGTCAGGCATTTACAAGATTAAGTGTAAAGACTGTGAAAAAATTTACATAGGGAGGACAAAAAGAAACATAGGCACTAGAAAGAAAGAACACTTCAGGCACTTAAGATACAAAAATATTGATAAGTCCGCAATAGCAGCTCATTTCTGGTCTGAAAATCATGAAATTGAAGATAGCACAGAATTACTAAAATACGTACAAAAACATAGTGAACTCGTCATATGGGAGAGGATATACATAGAAAAACATAAAAACCAACTAATGAACTTTGAAATCCTGCCAGAAGAGAATCGCACATTTAAGTTCATCACTAAATCAACAGATGGCAGCAGCAACCCCAGAATTACCCACACCGCTGGATCAAGCTTTAGTCGCATAAGAGCCGAAGATGCAAACGATGATTTGCGAAACATGTCCTCAAAATAGGTACGAAAGTGAAGCAGATGTGTAATAAATACGACTCATCTAAAAATTAATACAGTGCACATATGTTGAAATATTATCCAATGTGGAGAGACAATGCAGTTGTAGCAGTAAATGTTTCCAATTTACAATCTAAAAATAACAAGTCAGTGAATATAAAAAATTCGAAGTATAATTAAAATAAAGAACAAAATGAACAGCATGGACTGTTCCTCTGGGCTTAGAATGGGTCTTCACGTAAACATTGCTGGTTGTATCACTCCTCCAACTAACACATGTTGCCATTCACTGTTCTCAGCTGCAAGAGGATAACCAGCTTACTTAGCTGTTTACATTGCACTCAAAGTTATAGTTACAACATGCCTCATATTAAATAAACTCAGAAAATGGGTGAAGAAAATTTATAAAATATATTTTTGTGAATATAAACTTACAGTAGTCTGAGTTATCAGACAGAGGCATGACAGCTAGCTCAGGTTTTATCATTTGAAGAATCATCCATTATATAATTTGAAAAGAAATTGCACTTCAAAGAAAATGAGACTTTTAACAAAAACTTCCACTTGTAAAATACTAAATAGCTTTACCCTTTTGATTTTTGAGCTTTTCACATTAATTTCCATCATCACAGGAAACACTGTTTACATAAATTTGGTTGCAACTTTCACAGCCAGGGTATCATTGAAGAAAAAAAAAAGTAAAACCCATTTAATACAATTGTCTTTTCACCATTGTTTAGACCTTGCTGTTTTTATATTTCTGCACTACTCTGAGAAACTGAACACTCTGCCATAATGACTGCATGTGTGCACACACACACTACCAAGAGGATGGGTTCCAGAACATTGCATTGCTGCAATAAACAATGCAATCAGAGGAGTACCAGATACCAAGTAATAGTTAATATCCTATTTCTTATTACAATATGTAGCATATACAACTTCATACGTATATAACATAATTAATGGAGTTGCATATTCCCATGCCCCATTATAATTAACCCAGGTTGTGTATATAATGGAGCATTTTAAAACTTGGGATCTATATTTTGTTTCCCTTTATACCTTCTGCTATTTTTCCTAGTTGTTCTCATTAGTCTTCCCTGTTTTCCAAAGCCATTTTTGTCTTACCTTGGTAATAAATGTTCCCAGTTTTATTATGTTTTCTTCTGATCTCAGATTCAACATTCTTTTGCCTCTTATTTCATTTGATATGTTTTCCCACTTATGCAAAAGAAATTCGTCTCACCAATATTTTGTTTTTTGACAATCAATTTCAAGTAATAATAAATAGAAGTAAAATATTTAAATTCATATTTAGGTGTTTTAAAAATTGAATTTTAGAATACTTTTAAGAGTAATTTCTTTTGTAGTTGAAAATATCTGATACTTATACTGAAAAAGGATTACAATAATTCACTTCTCAATAGAATAGCAAAATTTCACAGACAAAAAAAAAAAGACTATATATAATTCTCCTTTCATTATTCTACAGCTCTGTAAAAACTATTATAATGCTAGCTTTGATAATATGCTTCTTTCAGAATCCTGCATTTTACTACAACTGATACAATGTAGCATTAATTCAGTTTTGTTGTAATATTACTTGTAGTCAGCACTCTCATATAAATTTTTGGGACAAGCCTAATGGACTGCGGTATACCTAATTTTTAAGATTGTCTATTGAAGGTGCTTTGTATATGCAGTCAAAACAATAAAGCACAGATGGTGACACTGCTAATTGCACCAGATGTAAGATTGGCAAGAGAGAGTATATAAGACAGGTGACACAAGCAGTCATTCAGTGCTCGGTCCTCAGAGAGAAACTAGCTCCCTGCCAAGGCATGGTTACGCTATTCAACACATTTAATATCTGTGTTGTTGCTTTGCCTTCTGGCAAAGGATGTCCTTTACCATTGCTGATGTTCCCATTCTAGATCTCAAGCTCTTCAGGGTAACACCTGACTGTGTATTTTAGTTCTGAGGAGCCCGCTAGGAAAAGGGTCTCACCACTGCATCATGTACACCAAGCTGATGGTCCCATTTTGCATTTCGAGCTTGTCAGGGTAAACCCTAAATTATGTGATGCAATGCAGTTCCATAGAGCCAACAAATGAAAAGGACTCCTATCTCCCTGACATAACCCTCCTAGTGTAGAACCTGACATGCAACCATTACAAGCCACCTCCAGAATATCAGCACATCAATTCCTTTCTTGAAAGTGTTGAAAACAGTGTTGTTATAATAAATTAAATTTAAATCAGCACATCATTCATTGCCAAAAATAAAGACAATGTAACAGTTGAAATAATACCACTCAAAACAGCAGGCTTTGGATCCAAAGCTAATATGTAATAATGCAGGTATAATAAACTCTGTTCATTATTTTACACAACTTTCCAGTGTGTTTCTGCTGAAAAAAATTGTTTACAATTTGTATGGAGTATATTTCAAGTAGGTACTTGTTTTAAAATACTGGAAGTGACTAAAGCTTTATCTGTAAACTCATTTGCACACAAAGATATCATTCTCAGTGCTAGGTATAAAGAAACTTATTTTTAAAAACATACGGTGAAACAATAAAAGGAACTTTCATTCTGCATTACTTACCACCTGCCAAACAGGAATAGAAATATTCTGCAATATATTGCACAGTCTTTCAGAACAATTAAATGCAAATTTAATTGAGCTACTAATAAATCATTACTATGATTGCTTAGATGAACATGTTTTGAAAGGATTTACTTCTGAAAAAATTAAGTTTTTAAGGTGTTTTACATGTACATAGTTATTAATTTTTAGATGAGTCGTATTTATGATGAACAATACAGTTAAATCTCGATATATGTACATAGTTGTTTGTTTTTAAATTGAGAGGGTGCTGGTATTTTACACATTGTGACACACGTGACGTAGAAAGGATAGCATCGCTACACAAAGTGATTGTTCTACTGAATAAGGATCTTAAGTGTGCACAAGAATATATAAACGTACTAAGAACTGAAAATGAAGACCTAAAGGGCCACATTGAAAACTGTAGAAAGCATGATAGGCATAAAGACGCCCAAATAGAGAATCATGGTGTACAGTAGCGGGTAAAAATTCAACGCTGAACAGAGGTGGACAAATGGACTTGCAAATGTCAAAGGGATTTTCTTATTGCCGGGATGAAGAGATTACTACAAACAACAGATTCAGTGAACTACAAAAAGGCCTAGCAGAAGTGAAGAAGCTCAGAGGTTAAATGTGATCATTGCCGGAGTAACAATTTAGTGAGTTAACAAGAAGATGAAGTTCCATTGTTAAGTAGTTATCAGATGCTGGAAAAAAGTTCACCAGCACAGAACCAAGCAGACATAGGAGCTACTGTGAATTCTGAAAATGGAAGAAGGCAGGAGAGCACGCCGGTAGAAGCTGCGATGGAGGTTGAACACGTGTTTGAGAAAAGACCAGCCATAATAATAGGGGACTCACTGGTACGCCACATTAGTGATTATATGGACGAAGACGTTCTAGTGTATTGTTTCCCAGGAGCCAGGATACATCACATTGAAAAGAAGCTACGAGAAAACAGGGATGATCTGGATAACATCGTGATCCATGTGGGTACAAACAATGTACGTAGTGCAGATATGCCAGACGAAATCATGCAAGAATTGCTACATCTAGTGAATAACACCAAGGAACTCTTTCGACGAGCAAGGATTTGTGTTAATGCTATTTTATATCCCAGAGATAAAGACGAACGTTTCATAGGTGCTGTGAACTCTGTGATTGAATGGATATGTAGTGAACATGACTGTATCTATGTGGATGGAAATGCATGGATTAGAGACTATGATTTAGGTCGTGATGGTTTACATCTGAACAGAAGGGGAGTGAGCAAATTTGGCAGGTTGTTAAATAGGGTTGTAAAATATCTCATGCAAAAAACAGTTCTGTAGTGAGCGATGATAATGTTGTAGACAGTGATGAAATTTGTGGTTATGCGGCTAACATAGAAGGTAACACAATCAATACAGAGCCCCTAAATGTGTATACTCAAGTTTGATACCACAAACAGGAGAAGGGTAGGGAAAAAAGAAAGGCAGAAAAGGTAGCCAAAGCAATTGAGATAAGTAGGAAAAATAGCTTAAAAATCTGCCATTTAAATATTCAAATAAGTAACAAAGTAAATTAGAGGTACTTCTAGAATCACAGGCAATAAAAGTGCAGGTACTATATCTCATTGAACACTGGCTAAGTGGACAGAATATAAATTGTGTAAATATATATAATTTTACGCTATCATCAGTATTTCTTAGGGACAAAAGTGTGCATGGAAGATCAGGGATACTTGTTCATGTATCAATAGAAGTGAAAGAAGGTAAAAGAATAGCAGTATTTAAGTGTAGAAAAACATTTTAAACTTTCTGTAACTGAACTAACCATTACTCAAACAGTAATAGCATGCATATATAGGACACCTAACAGCGACTTCAATATATTCATAAAAAACTTATATGTGCTACTACAGAAATTAACAAAAAAATATAAAAATGCTGTAGTATGTGGGGATTGGAATGTAAATTTAATGCAGCAGAGCCATAAAAGCCTGGAAGTAGAAAACTTATTCAGGGTATCGAGATTCAACTGTATTGGAACACCACAGTGAAGCGAAAAATTATTAAATTTTAGATGAGTCGCGTTTTTTTACACATCTGCTTCACTTTCGTACCTATTTTGAGGACATGTTTCGCAAATCTTCGCTTGCATCTACGGCTCTTGTGCGACTGACGCTAGATCCAGCGGTGTGGGTAATTCTGGGGTTGTTGCTGCCATCTGTTGATTTAGTGATGAACTGAAATGTGGGATTCTCTTCTAGCGGGATTTCAAAGTTCATTAGTTGGTTTTTATGTTTTTCTATGTATATCCTCTCCCATATGACGAGTTCACTATGTTTTTGTACGTATTTTAGTAATTTTGTGCTATCTTCAATTTCATGATTTTCAGACCAGAAATGAGCTGCTATTGCGGACTTATCAATATTTTTGTATCTTAAGTGCCTGAAGTGTTCTTTCTTTCTAGTGCCTATGTTCCTTTTTGTCCTTCCTATGTAAATTTTTTCACAGGGTATTTAATATGAACAATACTGTGCAGGTTCCCACTAGAATATCAAAACATTCTGAGACGCTTATTGATGTGTTAGCTACTAATATGCACTCTGAACAGCCTGATGTGATAGAAACAGGTATCTCAGATCACAAAGTGCAAATTCTAAAAGTAGTAAGTCATTCACTCTATCACAATTTTTATAGCATTTCCACTGAAACAAGTTAGTTTAAAGAACAAATATAAAGGGTGGGTGACTAAAGGGATACAAGTGTCCTCACAGAGATTAAAGTTCTTGTTCATGTTGAAAAAAAGCTATAGAGAGATATAAAAAAGTGTACAAAAAGGTTATCAGGGATACAAAAAAACTAGTAAATGATAAATATATTCAAAGGGCAACAAACCAAAGTAAGGCAATGTGGGAAGTACTAGATAAGGATATTGGGAAAAGTAATTCAAGTATAAACCAATCTGAACTGATGCATGAAAGCAAACTAATCAAAGAACCATTTAAAATAGCTGAATTGTTTAATACATATCTTGTTGAGGGTCCCAATAAATTACTAAGAGATAAATATGACACAGGAGTAAATAAAATAGTGGAAAACAGCAAGGTTAAGAAATGTCTGACGGTTCCGGATGGGGGGTCCTTATCAAAATGTCTCCGCGCAAAACCTCCTTCATCGACCCGTTTCTAGTGAAGACCTTGGCATGTGATGGCAAAACGTTTAAGGATATTAGTCCATACTACATAAAGCGTGAAATAGATAAGATCAGTGGCCCTGTCAAAAATGCTACGCGTCTCCGAGACGGCAGCTTACTATTAGAGAGCACAAGTACAGACCAGTCTAAGAAGCTACAGAAAGCGACTTTGTTGGGCTCCTACCCTATCCGGGTAGCCCCACACAAAACACTTAACACCTGTAGAGGAGTAGTCACCACCTCCAGCTTAGATGGTCTTGCGAATGAAGAAATAGTAAGTTGCCTATCTGATCAACTTGTTTGTCAGGCGTACCGGCTAACACGAAAACAAGATGGCAAGGAGTACCCATTACGTACGGTTTTTCTTACTTTCGCCGGGACTAAGTTACCGGAGTACATCTATTGCGGCTATGAACGTGCGAGTGTCCACCAGTATGTCCCGAACCCCATGCGCTGTTTCCAATGTCAGCGGTTTGGACATACTAAGATCACGTGTACCAATCCTGCTCTTTGTGAGCAATATGGCCTACCGAAACACGACGACCCAAACTGCAGTCGAACACCTTGTTGCGTGAACTGTGGCGGTAGTCATCCCTCCAGCTTGCGACAGTGCCCTAGATTCATGGACGAAAAAAGTATTCAGGAGCTACGTGTAAAAGAACGCCTGACTTTTCCAGAGGCACGACGGCGCTTTGAACAACTAAAGCCTGCTACCACTACTACTGGATATGCATCAGCAGCTCGCCGTACTCCTAATACCACTGTTGCTGTTCAACATGTCCCTGTCGCCCACGCATCCACGCAGACTGACTTTCTAGCCGTTAAACCCACGTCTCAGACTGTTTGTATATCCACCAGCACTACCTCCGCTTCAACCGTACAGACTCCAGCCACCAAGCCATCAGCGGGTAACAACCATCCTGTAGTAAATATGAAAAACCGATCCCGGCCACAACATAGATCGCGAAGTCGCTCGCCTTCTATTAGATCCCGGTCTCGTTCTACGAGCCATAGAAGTTCTGACTCCCGAACATCAGCGGAGTCACAGGAGGCTAACGATTTTCGAATCATAGGGCCCAAGTCAGCCAAAGTCAAGAAAAAAGTTAAAACGTCCCGTTAAAACTCTTTATGGAAATAATCCAGTGCAACGTCAATGGTTTCCGAGCTCGCGTCCAAGACCTACAGTTTTTAGTTTCTCAACGGTCACCATCAGTTATTTGTCTCCAAGAAACCCATTTGCATCACTATCACTCATTACACCTAAGCACTTTCTCGGCGTTTAGGGGAGACTCCGTTGCAGGCACACGAGCAAGCGGTGGCGTTGCTACTTTAGTGGCGCCTAATATCTCTGCCAGCAATATACCATTAACCACGCTGTTGCAAGCTGTTGCTGTTCGTATACAGCGGGAGAGCATCTCTTTTACCATCTGCAACATTTATCTGCCTCCGCTCTGTGTAATTCAAAAGCAGGATCTTCAGGCTCTTTTGGCTCAGCTCCCCTCACCATTACTCATATTGGGAGATCTGAATGCCAAACACACGCTCTGGGGCTCCGACATTGATGATGCTCGTGGCTTTCTCATAGTAGACGCGTTCGATT
The DNA here is from genome assembly GCA_030765055.1 of Mantis religiosa. Taxonomy (NCBI): domain Eukaryota; kingdom Metazoa; phylum Arthropoda; class Insecta; order Mantodea; family Mantidae; genus Mantis; species Mantis religiosa. The sequence goes on along the minus strand of CM060948.1, from coordinate 283,690,728 downwards.
CGTATGACCTGATTTTGCTGAACACTGGTGACCCGACATTCTTGTCATCCGCTTGTGGTACGCACTCGGTACTAGACGTCTCATTCTGCAGCCCGGTATTAGTTCCACTCCTTGATTGGTCTGTGCTTTTCGACCTCTTTGGGAGCGATCATTACCCAATTAACATCCATTTATCCGGCCGCCACCATGCGCCTTCGCGACATCCTCGCTGGATTATTTCCAAGGCTGACTGGGAAAAGTTTCATTCCCATATACACTTCACCGACGATGGTTTTGACACCGTCGATGAAATGGTGGAATATTTTACAAGTTCCATCCTGCTCGCCGCTGAATCCAGCATTCCTCGAGGTTCTTTTACCCCACGTCATACCCCTGTACCCTGGTGGTCTGAGGAATGCCGAATGGCTATAAAAGCACGCAAACGTGCTTTGCGACTTTTTCAGTTGCACCCGACAGAAAAGAACTTCGTTGCTTTTAAACGTTCTCAAGCTAGGGCACGTTCTGTGCTTCGCAATGCGAAACGAAGATCCTGGGAAGCCTACGTGTCTTTCCTTTCTCGTCGCAGCTCCGCCAAACAGGTATGGTCAGCTGTTCGGCAGATGTATGGCAAGTATCGCCGAACGGTCATTCCCAGACTTGCTCTCAACGGTTCCATCTGCACTACCGAGCAAGATATAGCCGAAGCCCTTGCCACCTCATTCGCTGCTACTAGCCAAACGGCTAGTTACGACGCCCTCTTCCTTCCTATTAGGGAAGCTGCGGAGCAAATAAAACTAAATTTTAATAGCGAATGTAATGAACCGTACAACCAACCTTTTACCGCTGCCGAGCTTGCACATTCTTTAGCCCTAGCTAAGGACTCTTCTCCCGGTCCCGATGACATCCACAGACAGATGCTGCTACATCTTCCACCCGATGCGATGTCTTTTCTTTTAGGCATGTATAACCGCATCTGGCATGAGCGGGTCTTTCCATCTTCCTGGCAAGAGGGTATTGTCATCCCCATCCCTCGACCCGGAAAGGACCGCACACTTCCATCTAGCTACCGCCCCATCTGCCTGACGAGTGTCGTGTGTAAGACCTTTGAGCGAATGGTAAACTCTCGGTTGGTGTGGTGGCTCGAAACCAATAACCAGCTGTCCAACCTTCAATGCGGTTTTCGTCGCCATCGCTCTAATGTTGACAATTTAACACGCATTGAGGCTTACATTCATGATGCCTTTCTACTGCAGCAGCATGTGGTGGGAGTTTTCTTTGACCTGGAGAAGGCCTATGACACCACTTGGCGGTATGGCATACTACGTAACCTGCACAGTTACGGTATGCGAGGCCACTTACCGGAATTTTTAGGTAACTTTTTAGCACTACGTCGTTTTCGTGTCCGTATAGGGAACACAATATCAAGGGAACGGATCCAGGAGAATGGTGTACCTCAAGGATCGATTCTAAGCATCGCCCTTTTTGCCGTGGCTATTAACAGCATTACTAGTGTCGTTCGCAGCGGAATTCCATCGTCCCTGTATGTTGACGACTTCGCCATATATTATCGTTCTTGTAACTTAAGATCATATAGAGCATCAACTGCAGTTGACCATCAACCAGCTGGCAGCCTGGGCGCTTCGAAACGGCTTCCATTTTTCGCCTGCGAAAACACAGTGTGTCCACTTCCATCGCCTACGGGGTATTCACCCTCCACCTGATCTTCACTTGAACAGCTCACCCCTGCCATTTGTCTCGCACCTGAAGTTCTTGGGCCTCTACTTGGACAGACAACTCAACTGGGAGCACCACATTCGTCACCTTCGAGCCTCTTGCGATCATTCTCTTCGGGTGCTGAAGGTATTATCTGGAGCATCTTGGGGGAGCGATCGCACGGTAATGTTGAGGCTGTACCGCTCTCTGGTTCGGTCCAAGCTGGACTATGGTAGTTTTATTTATGGCGCAGCGACCACCTCTAAACTTCACCTTTTAGACACCGTGCATCATACTGGCATCCGCCTTGCCACAGGAGCTTTCCGCACCAGTCGAGTCGACTGCCTGTATGCAGAATCAGGCGAACCTCCACTCTATATTCGTCGCTCTCTGTTACTCTGCTCATACGTCTCGAAGATGGCAAGTTATCCCAATCAACCCTGTTTTAAACCAGTTCTCTGTCCAGATTTAGTCCACCGTTATATGCGCCCTGGTTCTTGGACACGCCCCATGGGAATAAGATTTCGGGATCTCCTACATTCGCATGGCCTGCGAATGCCTCGCGTGGAGAGGTCGTGCATCTGCCATTATCCTGCATGGCAGCTCAATCGTGCGCGGTTCGATCTCGCTCTTTCAAGCAACTCTAGACTCGCTACTCCACATTCGGTGTTCCAACAACTTTTTGCCGAACTACTGAGCTGTTACCCCAATTATGTTCCGGCCTTTACAGACGGTTCTCAGTTAGGTAGCACTACGGGTTGCGCGTTCTTCATTAACGGTGAGGCTCATAAATTTCGCCTTCTGGACTCCACTTCAGTTTTCTCTGCAGAGCTGTACGCCATCTTCTATTTGCTCCTTTATATTTGCAAGTTAGCTCCTGGCTCTTTTATTGTCTGCACTGACTCTCTAAGTGCTCTTCAGGCCTTGCAACAGCACACTGCTGCTCACACACTTGTTTTAAAAATACAGGCCCAGATCTCGCAAATGCTCAGTCGCGGATACAATTTTGTTTTTACTTGGACCCCAGGCCATGTTGGGATTTCCGGGAACTAGGAGGCGGACACGGCTGCTAAGTCCGCTTGCTGTTTGCCCCGGAGTTTAACAACTACGGTGCCATACCAGGATGTGGAACGTTTTTTCCATCGCCAACTCCTATCTGCTTGGCAGCAATCCTGGACAGCTTTGGAAGGCACACAACTCCGGGCGATAAAAGAGAGCGTACAACCCTGGCCAACTTCCTGCAGAGATAACCGGCGGGCCGAGGTGATACTCACCCGGCTGAGAATTGGGCACACACGTGCGACTCATGGCCATCTGTTAAGAGGGGAACCGGCCCCTGTGTGTGCTCCGTGTGCAGTACGCCTCACTGTGCGGCATGTATTGCTGGATTGCCCGCAGTACACCCGCGTCCGCCAGTCTTTGGGCCTAAGAACTAACTTGCACGATATTTTAGGGGACGACCCAGTGGCCGTGGATAAGGCTCTGCGGTTTGTTTTTAAAATCGGTTTTAATAAGCATGTCTGACTTGTATTTTATATTTATTAATTTTAGAGATTTTAAATTTTTAGTACTGGGATGAGTTTTTTATGTGCTTTTAATAGTTGAGTGTTTTTATTTTATCTTACTTTTTAACTTTGTGTAGCTTTTAGTTTTTAGAGTTGACTTCGGGCCCAAATGACCTTGTTGTCGACGGGCCCTAAAACACTACACACTCACTCACTCACTCTACAAATGAACAGGAACTAATAAGTACAGCAAAAAAGCTAGAAAGCAAGCTATCAGCTGGGCTAGATGGGATTCCTGATCTAGTAGTCAAGCATAGTGTAGAGGAAATAACAAAACCATTAGTGAATATTTACAACACTTCCTTTCAGACAGGGGTTTTCCCAGATAAATTAAAAACGGCTAAGTTAGATCCCTTCATAAAAAGGGACCTCAGGATGAGTTGCAAAATTTCAGGCCAGTATCGATGCTATCAGTATTCTCAAAGATTCTGGAAAGACTTAATGTTCAAAAGAATTAGTACATTTTTAGAAAAAAATACAATTCTGACAGACGCACAGCATGGTTTTAGGAAGAGGAAGTCTAAAAATTTTCACTGCTATTGAACAAAAAGAAAAATCAATAGGTTTGTTCCTTGATCTAACCAAGGCATATGATGTGATCGATCATAATATACTACTGAGAAAAGTTAGAGGCATATGGTATAAGAGGAATAGCCAATACTTGGTTTAAATCATATCTGTCACAACGTTCACAAATAGTAGAAATTAGTAACTTCAATAAAGAGCATCTCAGTATAGAAAGATGTCAATCGACACAAGTTAGGTCAGGGGGTACCGTAGGGATTTATATTAGGGCCACTTCTTTTCTTGCTGTACATAAATGATCTCCCAATATATGTCCAGGAGTCTGAAGTGGTGTTGTTTGCAGATGATACGAGTCTGTTAATAAAGGCAAGCAAGGAAACAGATCTGCAAGAAAAAATAAATGTTAATTTAGAGAAATTGGCATCCTGGTTTGAGGCAAATAGAATGCTATTAAATACAGATAAAATTGTTGCTGTGAACTTTCATTTAAGTTATCATAGAGATATGGTAAAGCCACAAATAAAGTTTGATAGTGAGATAGTAAAGTACCAAGATCAAACTAAATTCTTGGGGATAATTATAACAGAAGATCTAAAATGGGGGGGCGCACATAAATATAATATGCAGAAAAATAAGTGTGGGATGCTACATATTGAATACACTGAAAAGGGTGACTAGTACGAAAGTTGTTAGAAATGCATACTTGGCATACATCCATAGTCACATAAGGTATGGAATAAGGTTCTAGGGGCTTCAAGGGAATCAGAAAAAGTATTTCGGTTGCAAAAACGGGCTTTAAGAATAATGGCTGGTGAATTGAGCAGAGCATCATGCAGGGAATTATTTAAAAAATTAAGGGCCATGACTTCAGCAAGTATGTACATATTAGAAGTCATCATCAGAGAAATAAGGCATCAGCTACCAAACAATAAAGAGATTCATTTTCATAGTACAAGGCAGAAAGAAAATTTACATGTACAATATTGCAGAACAAACCTAGCTAAATCCAGTGCTTATCACAATGGGATTAAATTGTTGAACAGACTACCCCCTAGTATAAAAAACGTAGAAAATGTGAAGATATTTAAGAAAAAGCTGAAAGCATATTTAGTAGAAAATTCATTTTATTCAATTATGGAATATGTAAATGGACAGTTCTGTATAAACTAGCTAATTAAGACTGTGTGTGAGTGAGCATTATTCTTAATAGTATTGTTTTAGTGTAAACTAAATTGTATTTCTGTTGTACAATGTTGACGATTCCATATCATGTAAACATGATCTTAAGGATGAAATAAATGAATATGAATATAATAAGCTTCAAAGTTTTCAAAATTTCTTTCACTTAGGAAATGGGCCATGAATCTAAACAGATGATAATCTAATGGCACAAGTTAAAGACTATATGCTGGATGTGGTAGCACTTCGATTTCTTTCAATTTGTGAATTTTATCCATTATTAATTAAATTGTAGAGGCATCATATCACTCTACTGCAAGAGAACTATTTCTATTAATTAATGCAGAGTATCTCATCCTCAAAATTTGATGAAATTGTTCCAGTAGGGGAGAATAAAAATCTGCATCAAATACATGTCCATTTGGAACACACTTCCAGTGAATCATACCTTCAAAATTCCACAATACACATATCATTTTAGGGCTGAACCAACTTTCTTAACATCATTTGCAGGAAGACCGGTATTGAACCACTGTTCCAAGGTGTTAAGGTTGCAATACACAGACTTTTAAAATAAAATCTTTTTAAACCCCTTGTCAAACTATAAAAACACTTTAGATCCCCTTACATTTATAATTAGGACATGTTTCAAGGACCATGCGTCCCCCCTTGAAACATGTCCTAATTATAAATGTAAGTGGAGCTAAAGTGTTTTTATAGTTTGACAAGTGGTTTAAAAAGATTTTATTGATAAAGCTCCACTGTTTATAATACTTCTATTTTATAATTTTAACACATATTTTTCATCATATATGACAATTCTCTTGATAAATCTTTCATCCCAAGGATTAATGATGGGCTGAAGACAGTTTTTTAAGCATCTTAAAATGGCGATGTATGACCCCTTTTGAAGCACCAAGTTCGGATAAACACAGAATGCTTGTCTGTGGATTTCCTTTTAAAAAAAAAAATTCTGCATGTATTTGTAATATTTCATAACTTGGATCTTCCAGAATGTTGTAAATCTTTATTGCTTTTGTTTCCATTACTGAAGCACAAAATCATTGTTGTGATACTCACTCACTAATGACACCTTCATCTTTGCATATTCTTCAAGCTGTTACAGCTGCTTTAAAATCTTGTTTCCACTGGTGCTTCAGAAGGACTCTAACCTCAAACTATGTTGCCTCCACTTTAACTTGTATTTCCAACTGATTGTTGCCAACATGATAACAATTTGCAACAATAACCACAATATGCAATAAATAATATTAACGAAAATAAAAGTATTAATACATACAATAAAACTGATCTTTTCCAAGCACTCCTCGACCTTACATGTGACAATATAAATCCAAATGAAAATCTGATATTACCTATGAGACAACCTAATAAAAGACACCATTCCCTAAAGGAAAAAACAGGGATATGAAATTTTCCATTGGAAAACTAAAAGAAGCTTGTTGATTCAGGCAAAAGAACATTTTAGAAATTTCACATATAAGTTAAGAGGCAGCACACTTTCAGGAAAAACATGAAATAACTACAAAATCAAAATCACTCAAGGACATAAAAGAAAGCAGAAAGCTCGTAAAGTGGGAAAACATCATCAAAAAAACCAAAATCGCTTATTCAACTTTGAAACATTCACTGGACACAGCCTCACTAAGAAGTTTGTTGAGTCATCAATAGGGTACAGCATTTTGTGTGTGTGTGTGTAGTGTTTAACGACCGCTTTTACTACATACGGCATCGCAGGCAATGACACTGATGATACATGAGATGAAGATGGAGCACCGGTGGAATGAGATGGCGGGGGAAACCGGAGATCCCGGAGAAAACCCGCCCCAGCGCCATGCTGTCCACCACAAATCTCACTTTGCAGTCGCCTGGGATCAAACCCAGGCCGCCTTGGTGAGAGCCAAGCGGTCTAACCACTGAGCCATGGCGCGGCCACAGCAATTTTGGATGAAAGCAAAACTTCTGAAAAATTGTTCACTAAATAAATCTTAGTAAAGAGTACGTGTAATTTAAATTACTTGATTTGCATTTAATTGTACTTGTATCAACTAAACTACGTGCACATTTTGCATGTCTTAAGAATACATTAAAAAAAATCTTTCTTTTGAATAAGTACCTATGAAAATCATTCTGCATAATTATTTTGTCACTACACTACCAAATGTGAATATCCCCTATCCTAATATGCAATAAAAAAATAACTGAACTTCGATTTTATGTTAGAGATTTCATTACATCTCCACAAGTGTGCCTCTTGTAGCCCCAATGGTGTCAAGATTATATATATATATTGTGACTTTGTGGGTTCGTGAAATACAGGTCGAGGTTACAAACACAAAAACTGTACTTTATTCTCATAGCAAATACACTCTTCACAAAATCAATTTGCTAGATCACCTAAAACTGTTTATTTTTCAAACACTTCGCTCAACTGTCTGTCGCTTCCGGTAACGATCGGCCCTGAAGTTTCCCGAATCTCCACTAGCCATCATTTATTCATCGGCTTCGCGAGTCTACCGCCAGGGTAACACTGCTCCCTCTTCAAGGCTGGTCGTCCCGAACAGCGCCTTCGTAGCGGGCCAGGCGATCCAGGTGCACCACCAACATCTTTCCTCGGGGCACCTTCTGGATGCGGTAGACCACGTCGTTAATCCTCTTCACCACACGGTACGGTCCTTGTCATGGCTGCTGAAGCTTCGGGCAGCGTCCCTTGGTCCAGGTCGGGCGGTACAACCAGACCAGGTCACCTTGCTGGAACCCTTGGCTGTTGGCTTGCCTGTCGCATCGGGTTTTCATGCGGTCGCTCGCCTTCTGGATGTTCTGGCGAGCCATCTCGTGCATGTCGTGGAGGTGGTCCACCAGGTTCTCCACATCCCTCAAGAGTGGCCCCAAGTCTGCGTCCGCCAGCTGCTCCCTCCTCAGGCCTGCGCTATCCCAGCCATCCGCAGGCACTGCCGTGACTACTCGAACTGCTGCGACACGCTCCTTCCCCTCCACTCTTGTGCATTGGCCGCACTCTTCTGGACAGGGTCTTCGAGACATAGCGTCCACATTACCGTGACTCTTCCCTCTGCGATGTTCTGAGGTGAAGTCGTACTCCTGCTGCCTCTGGACCCAACGTGCTGTCTGGCCTTCCGGTTGCGCCGTCACCATCACCTCGCTCCTCGTGGGGACAACCATGTCTTCGTTCAAGATGACCCTGCAAATTCCAAGGCGCTCTTCTGGTTGACGGAGTATAACCTCTTCTCTGTTGAGCCTCAGGACCTTCCTGCCGACGTCGACCGTCGCCTCGTGGCTCCTGAGGGCATCCAGTCCCAGAATCACCTTCTCAGCCACCTTCGCGACGAACACGCACAGACGCACGGCACTCCGTCCCAAGGTCAGCTCCAGCAGGGACTCCTTCTCCACAGGCAAGGCGTCGCCCGATGCCAACACAAGCTGGTATGGTCGGCTCGGCTTCCTCGTCGGCAAACCATTCGCCACGTCAGGTCTGATGATGGTCACGGCTGCCCCAGTGTCCACTAGCACGCGGCACGGCTTTCCTCCTACCCAGCCGTCCGCGATGAGGCTGTCATCCATACGCCGGCTGACGGCGCGCAGTGTCACTCAAGGGGATGGTGGTGATGGCGCCGACGTGCCCCTCTCCACGCCGGGCCTTACGCGTTCTTCCGGCCGCTCTTCCTGATGTGGGCAGTCTCTCTGCAGGTGCCCGGGCTGTCCACACCCCCAACACAGGCCACTAGGTGTTCGCTGGCGTCCCTCGGCTGGTCTTCTGTCTCCAGCGTAGCGCACACTCCTCGTTCTCGACGACGGGATAGCTGTTACCTTGGCCGCCTCCATCCTTAATGCCGCTGTCAGCGCCTCGTGGATGGTTTTATAATCCCCGAGCATTAGGCGCTGACGAATCTCCGTGTCCCGTACCCCGTCGACAAAGTTGTAGCCGGCTTCCCGGGATACGAACTCCAGTGGTACGTCAACCAAGGCCTTGCTAGCTAGCTGCTCAATCGCTATGGCTAACTCCTGCAGCGTCTCCCCCGGCTGCTGTGACCTTGCCTTTATTTGGCTGCGGTACGCTGCGGCTAAGCGGTGGTTCCCGAAACGATTCTCTAGGGCCTCCCAGATGTCCTTGGGCGCCACCGTTGTCTGCATCGCGTTTAGGACTTCCGCGGCCCGTCCCTGGAGGCTGGCTATTAGCTGTGTGGCCTTCTCCTCCGGTGACCATGTGTTGTGCTTGGCCACTGTGTCGAACTGACGGCGGAAGACCTCAAATGTTGACGCGCCGTCATATTTGGGAGGTTTGACGCGCGCAGATGTTGTGTCGCGTCCCGGCGCGTCAGCCTTCAAATCCGTCAGTTTCCTGCCGACGACGTCCTCTACTATGGCGTTCAGGGACTTGACGCTGCTGTCGGCCTTTCCCTCCAGGTCGTCAACGCGGCTCGCCAGGTCCTCGACGCGCTCGTCCACTTGGCCCATCCGCTTGCCCAGCTCCATCACGTTATCCCTCACGCCGGCCAACTGTTCTTCAAATTTGGCGGCGAGGGCCTCGTTCGCAACCTTCATTTCTTCCAGCTTTGCGGCCAGGTTGTCATTTGTAGTCTCCAGCTTCGCGGCCAGGCTGTTATTTGCCGCTTCTGTTTTTGCAGCGAGGTTTTCATTTGCCGTCTTCATTTCTTCCATTTTCTCTAAAATCTTTGCCAATGCAGCTTCCATTGTCTTATATCCCACTTCTGACACCAGTTGTGACTTTGGGGGTTCGTGAAATAAAGGTTGAGGTTACAAACACAAAAACTGTACTTTATTCTCGTAGCAAATACACTCTTCACAAAATCAATTTGCTAGATCACCTAAAACTGTTTATTTTTCAAACACTTCACTCAACTGTCTGTCGCTTCCGGTAACGATCGGCCCCGAAGTTTCCCGAATCTCCACCGGCCATCATTTATTCATCGGCTTCACAAGTCTACCGCCAGGGTAACAATATATATGTTCTACAACATTACATATATATATGTTCTACAACATTACAGATGTGACGAAAGCAAAAATGACTTATTATCCATAATCAGAGTTTAGTTATGTCCTCTATTTGAGTTTCATAAACAATAGGTTTTACATATCCCCCCCTCCCCAAATAAGGACATAAAGGGGTCAAATCTGGTGACTTTGGTGACCATTCAGTAGACCCTGAACTTCTGTTTGGAAATTATGTGTTGAGATGAAGTCTTGAATATGACTTGTATAATTCAGAGGTTCTAGCTTGCTATAAGAAGAACCCTTCCAATATTTGAGTTAGTTGTTTAGCATGCCTTGATACAATGTCTTTGTCCTTTCTGCAAAGAATAGTCCCAAGCTTACCATATGTTAAACTTTAGGGATATCACATTTGTTTTCCATTAAAAAGTATGGGTTTTCTTCTCCCCATATTTTACATGTATGCTGCTGCATTTTAATAGATGTGTGAAAGGTGGCTTCATATGAGAATGGAACATGATTGAGGAATCCATTGTCATCATTAAGGGAATGGATTTGTATGTAAATATATCTTTCCCTTCTAGATTGATGTAAGACTGTAACTAACACAGAACTTCTGAACCAGCACACTTCAATTTGTATATAAAATTCTATTTCTTTCATCCTTGTTTCCAAGTTTCTTTTTGTTTTTCCAATATATATTTCATGGCAAAAGAAACTTGGAAACAAGGATGAAAGAACACATGAGATGCATAAAATACATAAGTCAGATAAATCAGCCATAGCCCATCATTTTTGGTCAAAAAATCATAATATTACTAAAGAAATCAAACTTTTGGTACCAGCAAAAAAGTATTGGGAATTAACAGTTTGGGAAAATATACACATTTTTAAGAATAGAAAGAGAGCCATGAATTTCGAAATACCAATAGTGGTTGACGTCATTCAACTCATTGAACAGCGCCAGGAGAGGGAGGTGGTCACCTGAAGAACTAGTGAAACATCAGCTGATGGGGACGCGTGGTCCTTGAAACATGTCCTAATTTTAAATGTAAGTGGAGCTAAAGTGTTTTTATAGTTTGACAAGTGGTTTAAAAAGATTTTAAAGAGTTTGTAGTTCACTGCACAGTGAGTTGTGTTAATCCACTACTTTCTCAGTTGATTGGTAATTGATTTTTAACATATTTACCATTTTGTAATAAAGAAACAAAATATTTTTGTATTTTATGCATATTTTTTATTTTTTATCACATAAAAATCTGTTCACTAGTGTGTAGTGTAGTGTAGTGTTTAACACCTGCTTTTACTACATATGGCACCCATATATTGTGGGCAGTATACTGTACAATAAACTTCCGACTAAAATTAAGTCCTGTGCAAAAAAATTGTTTTAAAAGTAAGCTAAAGAGGTATCTCATTCATAAATGTTTAAATAAACTGGAGGACTTCTAATTTGAATTGTTATAAACCATTTATATTTGGTGATTTTTATTATTACATAATTTTTGTATAAAATAATTGATTTTTTATAAACTTTGTAAATTGTAAATAGCCTTTGACAATGTCAGACACTCTGTATGAGTCTATTGACAGTAATAAACTACTACTACCGCAGGCGGTGACACTGATGATACATGAGATGAAGATGCAGCACCGGTGGAATGAGATGGCAGGGAAAACCGGAGATCCCAGAGAAAAACTTCTTCAGTGTCATGTTGTCCACCACAAATCTCACTTTGCGGTCGCCTGGGATCGAACCCGGGCCACCTTGGTGAGAGCCAAGTAGTCAAACCACTCAGCCTAATATGAGATAATATTAAATTAATGAACTCCACCCATTTGGGTTTATCATTTGGTTGCAGCTTCTGCACAATTTGGATTTTCTATGCTTTAAGTTATAACTTTTGTTATGGACAGTGTTGTGAACACTAGACTTGGAAATACTCAGTTCTAAACTGACCTGTCAAATTGATTTCTGTAAGCTGCTTGTCTAATATCTTAACTTTTGCTGCAGGTACTACTTATTTGCAGCTTTTCTTTTTTCTTAAAACAGAACCTGTTTTTAACATAGATTATACCATTTCACAATGTTTGATGCTCTGAAACATTTGCACCATATTCCTCCCTAAATTTCCTTCACACTGCAAATGACCAATGAATATTAGTTTTTGCTGAACTGTGAACTCCACCACTTTTATATACTGTCATACCATGTCCAGCTGCAGTAGCATCATTAAATTTTACTGATGTAACAAACTGGAGAAGTTTTAAAAAGAAAAGATGAAAATCACATTGTCAACTTATCTGAGTGAGGAGATATTCACACTTGTTTTGGTAGTGTTTCAACAGGTTACACTATATGAAGAAAGAATATAGGAAATATTACTTTCTTTATAAAGAAATTAACTAAGAATAATACATACCAAAAACTGCTACACCATAGCCCATATCAAGCACTCCCATACGATATGAACAGGTAGGGACCATGATTTCATGTGTAATACCAGCATTTAGCTGGAATTGCCATACTGGACCTGCACCAGGAGGTAACATTTCTGCTGATCTGTCTTCTCCAGTTTCAGTCTCAGCAGAAACATGGAGTGACTTGTGATCATGAGCGGTAAATATCGCATGGGGACGGAGCTGGGTCATAACCTAGGTAAGAATGCAACAGTCCATAAGTTGTGGCAAAATGGAGTTTTATAAAAATTAGTAGCACAGTAAATTTGGTTAAACAAATTGACACACTGGATAGCATAAATGTGAAATAAAGGAATTTCTATTGTATAGAATTTAATGAAGTCTGCAGGCCCAGGCTATGATGTGATATGACACAAAATGCAGTGATGTACCATGAATTAAATCCAAACTTTGCACATTTAGCTTCCAGTAAGTAGTTTTGGGAAAAACTGAAAGTAACAATTTTTACTTTTTCTTCTATTACAACCTGACAAAATAAATGACCAACAGTTACAGAGCGAGTTCAATTTGGAAAACATTGAAAGCATTTCTTAATGTTGAATTCATCACACACAACAATGTTCATTTGTGAACAGTGAAGATGCGTTTCAGTTTGTGTGCATTGTAGCTGAACAATGAAACACATATGTCTCATAATTGGAACCACCTGGGCTCGAATCCTTAATTTGTTTTATGTTATCAGGATAACCACCTTGTCCAGACAAAATAGCAGGTTTCAAACAAAAAGCAAGATATAACAGTGACCTTGCTCAACGGATTTAAATTCTATTAACAATGCATGGGTAGAGGCAAAGAAAATTTTGTAGTTAGATTGCCCTGTGAGACAACAAAAGGTTTTTCAGTATCAAATACAGGATGCTTGGAGGAAGTATCCTCTGTGAAAATTTGATTAGGCATTTGATATCAATACCCCATAGAACATGGGCAATAATAGAAACATAGGGCTTACACACCCAATATTATGTTAATTTCTTTTTTATATGCTTTTTATTTAGGAATAAAATAATTACTTTTTTCATATTTACTTTGAAAACAAAAAGGAGAGCTTTACAGTTTTTATGTATGAAAGTAAATGCCTTGCAATCAGAAAGACTTAGTAATGGAAAATTATAATATGCATAATAAATAGTGAGTTTTTCTGGAAAAAGAGGAGAATGCTCGAGATACAAACCTTGCTAACCCTCATTAGTAAGTAAGTAAGTAAGTTTTATTCACCGTAAGAACATACAATATTCATGGCTTCGTCAAATTTGTGCCCGTAGGAATAATACAATTCTTTTGAGCAATAACATTATGAATACAATAGTAATTAATAATGCACTAGTAATTAAACAATACAATAGTAGTTAAATAATACAATAGTAATTGACAGAATAATAATACAATAGTAATTAAGAATAATGCAACTTAGGTCACACAATTTTTAATGTATTACACTTCCAAAAACTAGACTGTAATAGACATAACTTTTACCAAAAAAAAAAAAAAAAAAAAAAAAAAAAAAACAATATTTACTTTATTATTCAATTCTACTTCTCAAAAACTCATCTATTGTCTGTGGCATTATTTTTATTAGGATATTTTTTACAGCTTTTCTGAAATTTTTATTATTTAGATTTTTTATGTTAGCTGGGAGTTTATTATATAGAATGATTCCTTTGTGAGAGATGAAATCTAGACTCAGACTGAGACGATGATGATTTAGATGTATATTTTTACTGTTCCTTGTATTGTATGTGTGACAATCTGAATTACTTGTAAATAGTGATCTATTCCTATGTATAAAATAAACTACTTCATAAATATAAATACATTGAACAGGTAAGATGTTAAATTCTTGAAATATTGGCTTGCTTTCTGTTCTTAAGGGAACCTTTTTAATTATTTTTAATATTCTTTTTTGCATCTTATATATACACGAGGACTTGGATGTGGACCCCCACAGAATAATTCCATATGTAATTATAGGTTGTATATATCCAAAATATATTGTTTTTAATACCTCAATGTTTAGTACCTTTGTTAGAATTCGGAACGCGTAGCACAGTCGACTTAGCTTTTCACCTAATTGCTTTATATGATGCTCCCAATTTAGACTGGAATCAATCCATATTCCTAAAAATTTTGTAATCTGAGTTTCTGTTACAAAGGAGCTGTTTATGGGAAACTGGATGGGGTCATACCGAGTTTTTTGACTAAAGTTAATGGAGACAGTTTTATCTGTATTTGCTACTAATTTATTATTTATAAGCCACTGTTGAATTTCTATCATTGTCTCGTTTACCATTGCTTGCAGATCAACAGAACTTTTATTACCAATTACCATATTGATGTCATCTGCGAATAATACTGTGTTTGCATGTCTTAAATTCAAGGGAAGATCATTTATATAAACTAAAAACAACACTGGGCCCAGAATAGAGCCTAACACCTGCTTATAACTGCTAAGCTGTCAGTGTGTATTCAGTAACTGGACTCAATATAAAAGATGTCAATAGAACAAAGGCATTTTCCTATCATTTAAAATGGATTATTGAAATTTTAAACATCTTCCAAAATGTGACCATGTGGCACCTAGTGAACTCTAAACCAATATTTTAATACTTTCCCATCACCCATTCTCTCACACTTACCTTTCCCATTTCTATCAGGCACTAGCACTGACTGCATTTTGTGGAATACCTAGCATAGGTTTACAATATATGTTAAGTATGGTTTTCCATTTATAAGGGCAATCAGTGATAGGTGATACTTCTAACATACAAACAGTGTGTAGGTACATTTTTGAAGGTTAGAATCAGAAGTGAAAAATGTAGTGCCACAACATGGATTTGAACCACAAACCTGCTTGCTATACCACTGAACTACCATAGCAACACAACAGCGTTACATTAAATTCTCCAGCTAATTCAACTGTTCCCAGCAGGCTCATTCGAGATCACTTACCCCAAGGGTGCCTTACTATTCCCAAGTACTTAATTCCATGATTTTTCGTCTTCTTTGTATTATTATTATTATTATTATTATTATTATTATTATTATTATTATTATTATTATTATTATTGTTGTTGTTGTTTTCCATTTTTAAGGGTAATCACTGACACGGGATTGTTTTAACACATACACACTGTGTATAGGCAACAACAACAATAGCAAACTTGGTTCTGTGTAACTTCACTTTGGCACCTTACCTTCCCCACATTATACAAAATGTGTATATTTATAAACAGCCTGGTCTCTCCATTCACTAATTTTGTCCATTAATATTCATGTGAAAATCTTTCCAAGATTTGATGGAAGTGCAATTCCACTATAATTATCCAAGCTCTCCATCATACCCAACCCTTATAAAATGGGTGAATAATGACCGTCCAGGTGTTTTTTCTGCTGCTTACATATTTGGATACAAGTATTATCAGACTTTTCAAAAATAAACGGTTAATTGGAATAGAAGAAATTCTCTGATCATCGACTTGTTTCTTGGAAGAAGGTGCTGTTTTCTCACACATATTAAATAAAGCAAAAATAAGTACAGTTCAAGAATAATCTCAAGAGCATGTATATTATTAACTAACCAATTTTAATGTTGGCCAGCAAATATGCTAAACTTTTAAAAGAACAGACTTTTGAAGCACGGAATGCCTAAATGTAATATAAGCATCTAGCATTAAAATGGAGATAAAGCTTTTATGTAGCTAATTGCAACCCTCAAATTAGATTAAATGTAAAATGTTTCTTAAGTCTTTTAATGTTCCCTGAAAGAAATTTTAGATATAGTAATATTTCTTTACCTGCTGCACAAATCCTGATGGCATAAACAGCAATGGTAAATGGCTGAAAATTAAACGAGTTTTGTTTGCATTTGTCTGCCCTAATGCTTTCTCTAATCGTGGAATTGTATATGCTAATCTGTTAACCTGAAAGAAAAACTTCAAATAAATGTTTGCAACATATAACAAACAGCACTAGAAAAAAAATTGTCATTATTATTTATCAAAGATATTTTAAGTAAGGTAGATGTTGCAGTCCATTGACAATGCCATCATTTACCTTATAGACATCAGCATGCTGAAAATGAATTACTTCTGGCTGGTTGAAAGTTTCATGAAATCTTTCTAATTTCTTTACATTTAATGGTTCATGTTCTCCTCCTATGTCATTATCTCCAGGAATAAACACAAACTGAGATGAAAAACATAAACAAATAATTATTACACAATATGCAATGAATACTACTCCAAAGTGGCTACTGATAAAATAGTATATGAATTAATTTTATTTAAATGCTACATGCTGTTAACAGTGATGATTACCAAGAATTTGTCTGGAAATACCTTACCTTAGCTTTTCTGTTAGTGTGAAAAATCTCATAAAACCTTTCCATATATCTTCGAAATTCTTCATTTGTTGCAATATTACCCTCATCCATTATGTCACCAAGAAAGACAATGACATCTGGATCTACATGTGATACGGCTCTGTGAAATGTTTTGCACAGATACCTGAAAGATGAAGCCAAACAATGAATATTTAAAAAAAAAATTACATTACGTTTAATTACTTAATACCCCAACTGTAACTTGAACCACAGGTCTTCTTTGGATTACAGAGCTAATTCTCTATCATTGATAATTATTTAGTTCAAAGCAGTAAAACAGTTTCTAAGGGTTAAGCAACATTATATACCATAGCCCAAATGTATTTATGCCATATGCCTTTTCATAATCACTCCCTACAAATAAGGGGAAAGCAAATAACTAATACAGGAAATTGAATACAAGTCTGTCCACTAATTTCTCTTCTTTAGAGTATGCTAGAAAGTTTAACTTAAATGTGAATAGGATAATTACTGCATTCTAGTAATAATTTTTGCGGTTACATTTAATAGAAAAATTTGGGATATAACTTTATAGTGTTGAATACTGGATCAAACTGAAAGATGCAGGCAAAATGAAAATTGATTATTGATTATTAACTTCACTGGATGACTGTCCCAGCAAGACAGTCATGAATTGTGATCAAATATAAAAATGCTAACTCTTGTGAATGTATAAAACTGGACAGACTCAATGATAAAGAGTTTTTTGCTAAGTAATTAATATCCAACATACAGATGGAATGAGAAATATAGTCATGTTCCCATTTTGAGAGGATTTCATTAAAAATAAACAAATAAATAAGCATAGGTGAAATAACATGAGCCTGGATAACTTGTGTTTAAATATATGCACTCTGCATAACTCATCAAACTTTGATAAAAGATTTCTGAGGACTAACATCTGTGAAAATTACTTGTTCTTTTTATTTTTTTTATTTGATGATTAATGTTGCTTTAAACCCAGAAGTAATATCACAACTGCACTGTCTGGTTTTATCAAAACATGAACATTTCATTATTGACAATTATTACAAACCATTGTATAACCAAATTTCTTTTTCTGAATTGGGGTATATTCTACATATTTTGTTCATTGAGTGCTATCCAACTGTTTCCAAGCAGGGTCCTGTAGTTCAGTCGGTAGAGCACCTGCCTGCTGTGGTAGGGGTCCCGGGTTCGATTCCCGGCGGTCAGGGTGGGGATTTTTCTCCGGCCAAGATAATTCCTCATCTTCCCCAGAGTCTGGAAGTATGAATGAGAGTGCGAATGTGTGAGTGATCTAATGATTAAAACCCAACGAATACGAGTTAATACCTTCAATATATTCCAAAGGAGAACGGCCACCGATATTACCATAGCAGTTAAAGGTCAAGTACACAAAAAGGTCTGCAGTTAATTTATGCCATATATTACTTCACAATATCAGTTAAAGAAATTAAAGCACCAAGAGATGCTATGATCAATAAAAAAAAAGGTTATGACAACTATGCAAGGAAGCATGAATTGAAATTTTCTTGGTACTGTAATAATTCCAAGTATTACTGAAGTTTGTAAATGATAGAAAGAAAACAATTTGTATGAATGAGAGTGCGAATGTGTGAGTGATCTAATGATTAAAACCCAATGAATACGAGTTAATACCTTCAATATATTCCAAAGGAGAACGGCCACTGATATTACCATAGCAGTTAAAGGTCAAGTACACAAAAAGGTCTGCAGTTAATTTATGCCATATATTACTTCACAATATCAGTTAAAGAAATTAAAGCACCAAGAGATGCTATGATCAATAAAAAAAAGGTTATGACAACTATGCAAGGAAGCATGAATTGAAATTTTCTTGGTACTGTAATAATTCCAAGTATTATTGAAGTTTGTAAATGATAGAAAGAAAACAATTTGAAAACATTCATCTTTCTTGTTTTCAGAGGAACGGATGTTAAGAAAAGATCCATTTATCTTAATAATGTTAGTGGAAGACAGTGAATGAGGTGTTGATTTTGGTTGGCTTGCTTGATGTAATGTCATAACCTCAAATTTCAGATTACATTGAACTAACCAAATTAAGCATAGAACAAAATTTCTTCCAGTTTCAAACAAAATATTTCCACCAAACTTCAGGTTTAGCAATGGGCAACCCCCTATCACCCTTCCTGGCTGATCTGTACACGAGTGCATGTACATGAGTGCATCTGTACATGAGTACATCTAGGTTTCCCTTGGATGTTCAAACTCTGGCAAGGATATGCAGATGACATCTTTGCAATAGTACCAATGAAACACATCAGTGATGCACTAAAACTTTTAAATATTCACGAAAAAAGCATCAAGTTCACTGTAAAAATAGAAAAAGATGAGTATTTATCGTTTTTGGATCTAAAAATAATAAAAAATAAAACAAAATAAACTTTGGCATTTACAGAAAACCAACACAGACACACAACTACATAAAAGCTAATGGCTACAACCCAAGATCCCACAAACAGGTAATCTTTAATAGTTTAACACACAGACTAGTCAACATCCCTCTCACAGAAGAAAAATACAAAAAGGAATACAAAAAAATTATTGAAATAGCTCAAAAAATGACTTTCCCAAATCATTTGTAGACAAAAAAAGTGAACTTAGCAAGAAAGAAGCTAATAAAGGAAACCACAACCCTCTCAGCTACAGAAACTAATATGATCTTTAAAAAATTCACTTACCATCCATGGGCCTTTGATAAATTCAAAAAAGTCTTCAAAAAACAAAACATTCAACTAGCACCAGTCAACCATTACTCCTTAAAAAAACCTAATTTGTTCAAACATCAAAGATGCCATTCCAACTAACAAAAAATCTGGTATATATAAAATTGAATTCTGTGACTGTAGTCAAATTTATATTGGAAAAACCAAAAGAAATTTAGCAACAAGAGCGAAGGAACACTTTAGGAACATAAAATACAAACAGTTAGAAAAATCAGCACCTGCCATGCATTTTTGGGGAAAAAACCACAACATAAATCCAGAACCAAAACTACTAAAACATATTAGTATTATTAGTGTTATTGTTATTTTGTGTAATTATTATTATTTTAAATTTTCTACTGTTGACAAGTCACCTGTTTACTGAGTTTTTACTCACTATTTGTAAGTGTATGTGACAATAAAGCATCTTATCTTATACATAAAGAAAACGAACTGTCCATATGGGAACAAATCTTCATTTCAAAAAATAGGAACAAAGTATTCAATTTCGACATCCCCAGAAAGATTTGTTCCGCAAGTTCCTCGAACTGCCACCGGAGGAGACTTATGACAAAATATTGTCAGCTACACTACTAAGAACCAGTAGATGTCCGGTTGACAATGGAGGCAACATGAAACATGTTCCGGGAAAATTTCAAAGTAAGTGTTGTTTAGTGCCAGTAATCAACTCCCTTTAAATTTAATTTATTACAACACTGTTTTCAACACTTCCAAGAAAGGGATTATGTTTATTTCTCTTTGTATGCACATCAACATTCAAATGCTCAAAGCTTCTCATATTGCAAATCTATTGTGCCATAACTGACTTTCTTTCCACCTATGTTAACCTTCTTTTCGGCATGCTTCTAGACACTCGGGAATCAGGAATAAGGGGCATAACATCACAGTGCATTGAGCTGAGGCTGCCTGCTATATAACATACACTGCTTTCACATGTAATATAGTATACAGTTTTGAAATAATGTTTGCCGAGAATTCTGCTTATTCTTCTTGACAAATTCCCAATGAAAGAAATGAAATGGCAAATGGCTTGTCTATCTCTATATTTCTGAGTAAAGTCCTCCTTTGACATGCCATTGGGTGCAGGGTGAAATTTAGAATGTCAGAATTTTACTTGTTGGTACTTGTAGTACATTGATTTGAAAAGGGTAAGAGTCAATTTGAGTAACACAATAGAAGTAGCTAAGTTAAGTGCTCCAGGTATTGGAAAGGAGGATCAGAGAGCCCCTAAATACATATTCAAAAAAGCAATTTAAGTGAACTAAAATATACAACTGAATTGTATGCAGGCACTTCTGTTATATGTTTTTGAGTACTAAAGTTGACCTATCATCCTTGCAAATTATAAGAGAATGAGTATGCAGACTTTCATGTCAAGTCCAGTGCTGAAGGACATACCTAATAGCCATTTACATAGCAAGCTAGTGTTCAGCTCCTCATTCAGCTCCTTCAAGTACAGTGCAGATCTTGCCTGATCATTTTTTGTTGTTGTAATTTACGTCCTCCAACCTTAAGTCATATCAGACGGCGAATGAATTGGGTGAAATGATGCTCAAATGAGTCCAGGGTCCATGGAGCTTACAGTTACCTGACATTCGTCTTGAAGGATATGGGAAAACCCCAGGAAAACCCCTATCCAGGTAACTCACCCTGATCGAGATTTGAACTCGGGACCTCTTGAACGTGAGGCAGACACGCTACCATCTACGCTACCGAGGCGGGCTTGCCTGATCATCATTTCCTTCTAACAAGGACAATGGATGGTCTCAAAACATCAGTTTCTCTCATGATAAACTGGATGGAAGCTCAAGAAAATCTGGAATCACCACAAATAAAATTACCTATCACTGTCCCAACGAGTCAGGAATCCACGAGGAAAATGAATCTCATATTGCTCCCCAAGAATCTGGGGATCTGCAACCAGCAAGAGCTTCAGGCACTTGGATGAGTTACTGCAGTGTAAATTTGGCCATGACAACCATCTTTTAATGGAGTAGCTTATATATTCATTATAGACAATCACTGCAGCCAAAATGATCAGTAGTATCTTTGGTTTGCTCCTGAAACAAATTGCAGTTTCAACTTGTAATACAATTTCAATGTTTTGACATCAATAATGGAATAGCTTATATTTACATTACAGACAATCACTGCAGTCAAAGTGATAAGTAGTATCTTTAGTTTGCTACTGAAACAAAATGCAGTATCAACTTGTGATACAATTTCAATGTTCTCACATTAATCTTTATACTTCCATTCTTAGAAATTAAAAGAGCATAGGGGCAATACATTTTGATTGTAAGGGGAGTAATCATTTTCATTCTATTATGAAAATGTACATCAAAGCATTGACCATATAAACTGTACTTTGACCTCAAGTTTACCTTGCTCATGAAATTGGAGAATTAATGGCAGATGTGTAAATTAAAAAAGTGAGTGCAGCAAAATCTTAATTCAAAGAAGCATACAAGTGACTAAATGGTTGCCAAACAATCAAGGGGCTGCTAATTGTGGTTGTATTATGAAACCTGAAACAAGTTGAATAAGCAAAATCAGTTAATCCAATTTAAATTAACATCACTCTTTTTATCACTTTCTCAATCTCTTCTCAGATGCCTTGAAGTCAGATTATAAGAAAAAGTATGATATATTATGTTCTTATATATATATATATATATTTTTAAATTATTACATTATCTATTTCTTGTAATCACATATTGTTTTGTATCTTTTGTACCTGTTACTATGTTAATGTTATTCTTTATATTGTGCTTGACGTGTCCATTATCTTGTATAAGATATCAAGGATGAATTCTTGTAACAATTTTTGAAAAGGTAATGCATAGAATAATATAAAAAAGGTTATACAGCTTCATTGCCGACATTTAAATAACACTGTTCAAAAATGTAGTAGTAGTAGTAGTAGTAGTAGTAGTAGTAGTAGTAGCAGCAGTAGCAGTAAACATTACTGTATAGGAGTAATAAACAATTTTACCCATAATATTACACACCAATTCTAGCTATCCCATTAAATTTTTAGCATTACAAAACACCACAATAAAATCTACTTGCAAATATATCAGTATGGTATTGCTTAGCAATGAGAATATTAATTACGGAGAGTAGTTTCAAGTAAAGTTAATAGTAGCAATATGCAAACCTTCGATTCCTCAACATCGATTATACCCGGTTTCGATTTCCATTCAATGGAAACCTTTTTAGTTTACATATTTATGCTCAGGTTTCACATTTATTGTTTTTCTCTTCTTATATTAATTTACATGACTTAAATTCGTTTTGGTTATATAATACAGTACATAACCTCAACCACGGTTTTAACGTTTCGCCCAATATATGTGTTGACGTTTCTAGACACAGGTTAAGGAATCATGGTGGGCTGTGCTTTAGGCATTTGTTTCTTACAGCTGTGAGCCTTCGGTAATATACACCTAGCCGGGAATTTGGTTTATAATGTATAAGAACAGTATTTTAATACATGTAATTAGTAATTCACGTTAAAGTTAATGCTGTAATATATTGCATTTATATATACGATGAATTTTTAAAAGCATACAAAAATTAAGCAAATAACAAAGGAAAATAAATCCGTTTATGAGGTGGTTCTACGTTGTTTAAGATGAAGTAGAATTGAACCTGTGGATTGAACGTTTTAACACGTTAAACGTAAGTGTTATGTGGTTTAGTATTTAGTGATGATCTGTATATTATGATTTTATATTAATCATGTGCAGCACTGCTGCTGTACGAAATGGACGGGTTAACCAGTGTTCGTAACCTGTATAATACCGGAAATATATACTTAATTGTATTACCGCATATATAATTCCATTACCCCATCGCTTGATGGTTCTTGACAACTATACTTCAATGTATAAAGCTTTACAAAACATTGGAATATAAAGGTAAGGGACATATGGAATTGCGAAGAAGATATGCATATAAATCACAGATTCAAAGATAATGTCATGAAAGTGTTATTGAGACGCGGCAGGCAAAGAACAATAGCTGTCAGAATTATTTTGACTTTTTTGATTTTTGATTTGAACATGAAATTTAGGGAACATTTAAAGGGGGGAAGGAATTCTATGATCTTTATATGTGTGTTATATTTGAAGCTGGCAGATTGTGATATTGGCTGCAGGTATTTTAGTTGATGTGTCATTTGCGATAAATTCAGTATTCTAACGCTTCTAATTGTAAATGTATATAACTTTAAGTTAGGAGTGCTGGAGAGTATACTTGATGCTTTATTTCTAAGGCTGAAATATTATGACTAAAATTAAATCATTTTGAGCAGAGGGTAACAATGCAACACCTAATGCCAATTTAGTCACCATCCAAATAGGGTAGGCTTCATTTGAGTTTCATTTAAGACATTCTGGTACTGTGTACAATAAAGATTTCTTTTATAATTATACATTTTAATTAAAAATTGGATTTTTCTATTGTTCTTTCAAATTGTAACATGCTAACACAGAAGCATCACAATTTTTTTTTTTTTTTTTTTTTTTTTTTTTTTTTTGGTTGCGGGAGGGTATGTTTGCCTTATGGCAAGTTTGTATCCCCCTGTAAAACTCCAATCTCTAATTCTTTCTGTTTTCCGCTGCATCTTATAAACTCTCCAGTCTTTTCATTCCTTTGTTTTTTTACCTTCATTGGCATGTAGCAGAAGACTTCTCATGATACTTCCCGATCAGGTGGTATTTTTCTTCTGTACAGTGTGCAACATACATTTCTTTTAATCCACTCTTCACTAAACTTCATTTGTATCCTTTCTGTCTGTTATAACCTCTCCGTTTTCCTCTAGCATCACATCTCAAGGCTGTATAGCTGCTTTCCGCGTTCCTCAGTGTCCATATTTCAGCTCCATATAAAGCTACACTCCAGATGTGGCATTTCAGAAGCTTCTTCCCTAGCTGCATATTGACTTATCCTGTCAGTAGAGTCCTCTTTTGTTTAAAGCAGTTTTGGACATTACATTTCTTTAGTGCATTGAGCATTTCTAGTAATCACAATTCCTAATTAATGAAATTGAAATACATTAGTTAACATTCTATCACCTACTAAACACCTCGGTGGTTAATAAATATGTAAAATATGAAGCTATTAACAGTGAAGCAAACAAATCTATACAAATATAATAATTTGTAACTTAACACTTCACTTATTTTATAAGAAATGATGAAACTTTTCTTATAAGATAAGTGAAGTTTTAAGTTACAAATTATTATATTTGTATATACCTCAGTGGTTCCTATACCTCAGTGGTTCCTTATTCTTCAATATCATCCCTTGAAATTTTCATATTTATATTTTGTATCTTCTTCCAGTCTCCATTAACCAATCGAGAATCCTTTGTAATTCTTCTTTAATTTCGCCATTACTTTATGTTTCTGATGGTTCATCTGCCTACTTTAAAATTTCCCATTCCTTGTAGAGCTTCATTCGTTAACAATTTTCTATATATATTGAATAGTGTGGGAAACACCCAGTATCCCTGTCGTACTCCTGTTCCTATAATTGTGTTCTTATTTTCTACTCCATTTTCTTGTAATTTCACTTTCTGTTCCCTACACAAATTCTTGATTAGTCTTCTGTCTATCCAGTTTATACTGATTTGTTTTCAGAGATGATTCTCATGAATCCTATTGTTTCCTATTCTTTTGCTTTTCTGATGCCAACTTGATCTTCAATCAAGGACAAATCCAGAATTTCTGTAAAGGGGGGTTACACTGGGTGGTTTGAGAGTTCTCCCCAGAAAATCTTTTGAAAAACAGGTTTAGCTTGGAAATTTAGATTTTCGGATAGAGAAAATTTGTAGGATTATATTATCCCGAAAGGGGCAAAATAATAATTTTCTATCTGCTAATAATAATTTGTTACATTTTGAATTAAATGAAAAATATTACAGCAGGAAAAATATACTTAAGTAATCAAGTAAATATCCTAGTATATTTTAACAACAAATATGTGAAAAAACCAACTACAAATAACTTTTTCAATTACTTTTGATGTCACTGTTACTAAATTCCTTCAATCTTGCATAACAAATATGTGATTTATGCAAAAAAGAACACCATTGCTAAGAATGGAAAACCAATTTCTTTTCTGTATACCATTTTGATTACCTATATAGTCCATTTTTGTATGTTTTTTTTCTATGATACATTCAACACAAATGCCGATATCTGTGTGAACACTCAAAAGTGCATGACCAGTTAATGCCTGCCTCTGTAGCATGGCGGTAATGTGTCTATATCATATTCAGGAGGTCTTGTTTTTGAAGCCTGGTCAGGGTGAGTTATCTGGATATGGCTTTTTCTTAGGTTTTTCCTTATCCTGAAAGTTGAATTTTGGTTAACTTTAAGCTCTATGGAGACTGGGCATATTTGAGCATTATTTCACCCATTTTATTCGTTGGATAGGATTTATGTTGGAGGATGTTAATTAAAAAGAAAAAGAAAAAAACAAACAAAAAACAAGTAATCTTCAAATCTTCAGCTGTTGCTGTCATCCAACTCTTTAACCTTCTGAAGGTTGAAAATGTCCATTCTGCTCTAGCTGTTACAAGTAAAATACAGTTGTAACAAACACAATATAAAAGAAATGTGCTTAGGTATAATGATATTTTAGAAAATTATAATAAAAGTAAATTAACTCAGTTGTAGTAAACAAAAGCCACATATTTCACACTGTAAAGTTCAATAATGAAGTAAAAGTTGCATTATTTATTAAGAATGAGAAAAAATAAAAACCAGATGTAACTGATAAGGTTGACAAGAATAGCTTTACCCATTACAGCCCGCCTCGGTAGCGTAGATGGTAGCATGTCTGTCTCACGTTCAAGAGGTCCCGAGTTCGAATCTCGGTCAGGGTGAGTTACCTGGATAAGGTTTTTCCGGGGTTTTCCCTTATCCTAGAAGATGAATGTTGGGTAACTCTAATCTCCATTGACCCCGGGCTCATATGAGCATCATTTCACCCATTCCATTCATTGTCCGATAAGAACGTTGGAGGACGTAAATTAAAAAAAAATACCCATTACATTTTCATAACATGTAATTGCTGTATTAATTCCTTTAAAGGTTCTGTATTTGGAAATCCACATTCTTTCATATCCCTGACGTACCTAAAAGTAATAATATGTGAAAATCATTACCAATGCCTTTATAGTGTATTTTAAATAACGTTCAGTTCTTCCTATGCCAGTAATTGTTCCATATTACTCTTTTAATTCTTATCCACTTTTTCTTCTATTTCTGATATTTGAGGTTGATTTTCTAAATCATAGTGATCCTTGATATAATCTTCCCATATCTTCAATATATTCTTCTTTAGTAAAATGCTCCTTTGAGTCCACTATGCTGAAAGACTACTCCTTTGGTTTCTCTCCATCCCAGTTCCTTTTGTTTTGTTGAGGTCATGGTCCTCTTGCAACTTGGTTATCTTTTCAATAACTCCTTCCAGGTGTTCTTTTGCTGTACGTGTTTCTCTTCTCAACTAATTATTTTACTTTATATTCTTCATTATTTATGTTCTTTCATTTTTTAGCATTTCCTGAGTAATCCATGGTTTTCTAGCTCTTCTTTTCTCTTTTCCGACATTCTTGTCCTTGATTTCCTTAATATGTTTTTGATTTTGTTTCAGTTGATTTCTGTTGCCATTGTGCAACATTTCTTCTCTTAGTTTTGGTTTAGTTCTCATACCTTTTGTGTATTGTCTTATTTCTCCCAGTATTTTCTTTTCTTAATTCAATATTAACAATAAGAAGTTATGATTCAAGTCTATGTGAGCTTCAGGCATAGTCTTAACATGAAGCAGTTTTTCACTATAATATAATCTGGTATCATCTTAGTTCTCCTAGGCCCTTGAAGGTGTATAGTTTGGGCATTTTCTTAAACCATGTATTCATATTCATGATATTCTCTTACAGATAAGCCTTACATGAGGATCTGTTTTGATGTTATGTTGGCAGTGTTACTAGTAAACATGTATCACATTCTAATTTATAATTTCTGTATCAGTATAATTATTTGCAGTAAAATAAAACCGCTCTTGATACCTAGAAAAGACCACTCAAAACATATAAATGTTCAGACAAAACTTGCTATTTAACAATATCATAAGAAGAACAAGCTGCCCGCCTCGGTAGCATGGTGGTAGAGTGTCTGCCTCACGTTCAAGAGGTCCTGAGTTCGAATCTCGGTCAGGGCGAGTTACCTGGATAAGGTTTTTTCCAGGGTTTTCCCTTATCCTGAAAGATGAATGTCGGGTAACTCTAAGCTCTATGGATCCTGGGATCTTTTGAGCATCATTTCACCCATTCCATTCATCGTCCGATATGACTTAACGTTGGAGGACGTAAAATTACCAAAAAAAAAAAAAAAAAAAAGGAACCAGCTGGACCAGTGACATTGCTATGCAGTGGTGTGACATAAGCCCCACCTACATGAGGAAGGCTATATATATGTAGAGGGTTGGCCAGTGTTTTTCATTCAGATCCTGAAAAAGGCCATGGAGCTTATAATGGCCGAAAACTCAAATTTAGTTACTTTGATATGGCTGATCACCCATGAAACTATAATTAAGAAAAGATGGCTTGAAAAAAAAAAAGTGTAAATGCCTAGCTGCATCTGTATGGTAGTCTGTGGGGAAATCACTGTGCTGAAAATTACATTATCTTGCATTTGTTTGTGCACAGTTTTGTTTATCATTTTTATATAATTATTTTAAATATGTTTTCTAAAATAGGACAGATGTTGCTTAAAACAGTCATTGTATCCACACCACATGTAAATTTGTCATTGAACTAAGTACTAGTCGCTTCAGTTTTATTTTTAAAGATTAATAAACAATTTTGTTTTGAGTATACCACTTTTTAAAATGGACTAAAAGTACAAAATAGTCCTGGCCCCATATAGTTTTATAAATTCATACAGATTGTCCTGAAATTTTTTTTTTTAATTTTGATGATTTTTGGTGATTTTTAATAACTATGAAAATACTTATAAGATTTAAAACAAAAAACGAAGTGATATTATAGGTGATATAATAATAATTATAACAACTATTATAACAACAGTTATAACAATATTTTTTATTTAAATAAGTATTTTTAATTTTTTCTGTTCCTCCATTTACTTTTATCATCTCTATCTCCCTCCATTTTTCATTAAACTATGTTTTATTTCTGTAATTTTTTTTCTTCATACTTTTAATTCTTTAATTTGAAAGCTGTTGGAAATTTCCTTTCCTGGAAGTGTTGAAAATGGTGTTGTAATAAATTAAATTTAAGGGTAAGTCCATTAATGACTCTAAACACTTTTAAATTTCCCGGAACATGTTTCGGAGGCTATTGTGACTTTGTGGGTTCGTAGAATTAAAAGTCCAATTTGCCGAAATTCTAAATGTTCTTTATTTGTATAGAAACACACTGTGTAGCAGCAGAATTACATCACAGATTGCAATCTACAACACCAAGGTCTATGACTATAACAAACAGCTTACTCACCTTCCACTGTTTACAACACTCTTGTTACATGTCTTTACAATAACTGTCCGCTGGCATTTCACAATCTCTCATATATCTCATTCATAAATTCAAGAGAATTCTCGAGCAAATAAGAAAAACAACTATTCTCTGTCAATCGAGATATCACTAGAGCCTTCCTTACATGAAACCCTATCTGGGCCGGCAAGTCAGTTATCTCAAGTGCTATGTTTATCTGCTTATGCAAGCACTGTCTGCCTGTTATCTTTATCTGCAGGCTCTTTGTGTACCCAAGCCATGCTTATCTCTCGGCATCGAAATTTCTGTGCTTTTCGCCGCGACTTTCTGGCGGATGTCGAAATTTAATACTTCGTTTTTATTTTTTGAAATGACAATTTGTTCCCATGTAGACAGTTCTTGTTTTCCTGTTAGACGTAAGTAGTTTTGAAATAAACCACAACATAAATCCAGAACCAAAACGGCTTAAACATACAACAGGGAAACAAGAACTGTCCACATGGGAACAAATTTTCATTTCAAAGAATAGAAACAAAGTATTCAATTTCGAAAGATTTGTTCAGAAAGTTCCTCAAACCGCCACTGGACGAGAACTCTGATGAAATATCGCCAGCTACACCACAGACAACCAGTTGATGTCCGGTTGACAATGAAGGAAAATAGCCTCTGAAACATGTTCCGGAAAATTTAGAAGTAAGTGTTGTTTAATGTCATTAATCGACTCACTCTTAAATTTAAACTGTTGTAAACTGTTAAACGTTACATACATTACTTAGTTATACACTGCACTGAAAAAGCTATTTGTAATATTTGTTTGGAGGAATTTAGTAACAGTGGTGTCAAAATTAATCTAAAAAACTATTTGTAGTTGGTTTCTAACACTTTGTCACTTACATTTTTATTTTATTGAGGGACTAGTTATGGAAGCCATTGCTCCATTATCAACCTCGGTCCAACTTGGCAATCATGCATATACACTAAGCTCTTGTTAATCCTGCCATTCCTTGCAGACATGAGTGTTGGATTAGTGGAAGTGCAGATATTGATTGGATATTGTTTAGTTATACATTGTACTTGTTCAAACCAAAGATAACATTAATTTTTATACAAACATTATTAATTTGGTATGCACCATTATGAAACATCCTGAATTTGTGGTTGGTTGGTATTGTTTAGCAGTTGGCATTGAATTCATTTGCTCTCTTACACTCCAGTATTTTGATGTTATGTTGGTAGACTGACTAAAGGTTAGGCAGGGGAGTAGTTGGTTTCCATCCATATCTTCTTTAAGTGTACAGAAAGTACTCAGAGGAGATCTCACAATGCCAATCCTGAATAAATGTTATATCCTGAATTTGCAGTTGTCATAATGATAGTACACAATGGCAGCATGGTTTATCACTCAACTGCTTTACAGCTTATCCAAAATTTTGAGTTTGTATTTGAAGTCTAGCATAACGTGTTTCCTTTAATAACCATTGTATGTACGGAACTCTAAAGAAAGCCATAAATTTAATAACACAAGAAACAATAGTTTACAATGACAATAAAATCGTTGACACATTATTGTACGTCATTTCTGCCTTTAAAATTGTGCGAGCTACAAGAGGCTGGATGTGGGCCAGAGCACTGAGGGCCAAATTAGCAAGAGTATAGTGTATGCAATATCTATAAATACAGTTCAATACATACCCATTTTAGGGATGAATATGCCAATTTTTTTAAGCACAAATCATTTATTCCTCAACATATTCATTATTATTTTTGTGATGTGCATTTTTCTCAATGTTCTGCCATTTGTTTCTAACCTCTCTAAAAATAAGTTTGCAAACTCTGCAGAAAATGCCTCGGTCTTGGCAGGGAACAAAAGGAAATTGCCGGGAGCTAGGTCAGCTAGGTCAGTTTGACAGCAATTAATAATGCACTTCATGCAGCTTGACAGCAACATGGAATGAATGTGCTGGTGAAATAACACTTTCTTCTTCATGTCTCTCTCAACTTTTTGTCAAATTGGGCCAATAACTCACTGTAGTATTTTCCAGGAATTATTTTTTCTTTTTCGAAGAAGCCAATATTGTTGCTATCAGTTTTCTGGCTGATGAGACTATCTTAGCCTCCTTTGGAGTAGATTCACAGGAAGCACCTTCATGTTTTGATTGTTGTTTGTTTTCAGAGTTTATATAATGATGAATCCAGGTCTCATCGACTGTGTCAGTTAGTGCAAAAGTCCTTTGAATATCACTTAAATAGCTCCAAACACAGCTTCAGAGTTGAAAGCTGCACCCACCTGTTGTCCAATGTGAGCAAACACAGCACCCATCAGGCCAACAACTTTTTCATCTCCAATGTGTGCAAAACTGAATTATCATTCCCATCGACACACCTATGATCTATCCCATTTTGCAAAATTTTGTTCAGCAGTTGAACGAAATATTGTCGCAAACCCTTTATCGCAATAGCGCGGCTTGTGCACACAAAGGAACTGATAGAGAGCGCAGAGATAAAGGTCTGTCGAGGCAGATAAGGTGAGATGGATGGAAAATTCTTGCAATCGATATGACTAATTTGCAGACTCCTGCACTAGACCATTTTAGTAAAAGTGCTTGTGTAGGTATTAAAAATGTTTCTCAAAGTGATATTATTCAAGTACACTCTGTTAAGAGACCAAACAGCATATTTTAACTCTGCCAAGACCAAATATACACCAATTCTATATAACATACTAATAAGGTAAGCCAATGCTTCTATTTGACTTCTATCACAGTTTTCATTGGAGTGCTAAATTTTCCCGGAACTAGTTTCAGAGGCCTTCCCTCTATCTTCAGCCGGACATCGACTGGTTCTCATTGGTGCAGCTGGCAATATTTTGTCACCGGTCTCCTCTGGTGGTGGTTCGAGGAACTTGATTTGTTCAGCAAGTTCCTCGAACCACCACCAGAGGAGACCGGTGACAAAATATTGCCAGCTGCACCAATGAGAACCAGTCGATGTCCGGCTGAAGATAGAGGGAAGGCCTCTGAAACTAGTTCCGGGAAAATTTAAAAGTAAGTGTTGTTTAGTGTCATTAATCGACTCCCAGTTAATTTAATAGTGATTTAACTAGGAAACCTGGGACTTTGGTGCATATATTATTGTATATGAGAACCCCTAGTTGTTTACTGGGAAAAATACAGGTCATTTGGAGTTTATTGACATGCTGGCATGGTTAAGAGCAACTGTACAAATCCTGGCTTTGGCATTGAATTATTTGGTCTGAGTCTACCTATCTCTGGGATAGTTTATACGTACTCCATGTTGCCTGACTGTATATCTGTTATAAAGCCTAGGTATCTTTTTCCCAATGGATTCCAAATGCAAATTCCATCTGAATTTGTTGCCTGCCCTTGCTTCATATATGATGGGCTAGTTTCTTTCATATGTGGTGACCAAGGGATGTTCATGAAAAACTCCATAAACAACTAAAGGTCCTCTGTATTCTTTATGCTAATCTGGGGTCCAATCTGAAAGAGTCTCAATTGGTTCTGCTATGGTTCCTTTACAGATGATTATTTCCTTTTTCCACAAGATCAAAATGAATATGCCTGTGGTCAGATAAAGAAACTCTGGCTCTCCTGTTCTTGACTTCAAGGATCCCAAAGGAACTCAGAATCAAGTCTAGAACTTCCTCCCATTGAAAATTAACAAAGGTTAGAACTTTTTAGTTATTTAATGGAAATTAATCATTTCTCCACACTAGCCGTTTATAGGTGTTGTGCTTAAATATTTGAGCAATGCCACTCCTCTCTCATTGAAATCTGTGTACTCCACACATTGTGATGTGGATTGGAGTTGCAACTAATCTGTAACCTGAGGCTGCTTCTCTTCAGTATTCCATAAGGAGGCTTCCTAAGGAAAATAGTCTGAGCAGACTACCACATGTCAAGGCTTTCCATATGCCTCATACCTTACGAGAATGAATGCCAGATCTCTCACAAGAAAGTTCAGCAATGCCCAGACATTACTGTGTCTTGTCATGACACATACTCTAGGTTTTCATCAGCTGAAGTGCTGATAATGGAAAAAGTCTTAATTTTTTAGCTATCATCTGGATGGCTATTCAAGTGGTAAATCATGAAGATAGACTAGACTTTATTAAACAGATATATATATAATTACTTTCTTGGAAGTGTTGAAAACAGTGTTGTTATGATAAATTAACTTTAAAGAGAGTCGATTAAAGACACTAGACACTAGTAAGTGTTGTCTAGTGTCTTTAATCGACTCTCTTTAAAGTTAAAGATATATATATCTTTTAAACATACAATTTACTCAAACATCTTTAGTGAGGCATTAACCTTTTTTGAGATATCGGTTGTTATTAATTTGAATTTTTCAATACTGTGTCATTAAGTGCTCTCACCATTCAGTTGCTTCTTGTGATGTCATGGAATGTATGTAGAATTTCAAGGCTAGCATATAGTAATACATTTTTATGCATTTGTTTATCACTTTTGTACTAACAACATTTATAATGGAACCATTTCATCAAACATGTATCCTTATTAACCTAAAGTATATTGAAAAGTAAAACTATTGTAACAGTAGGTTACAGAAGAGTTACATAGATGAATTAGTAAATAGAGAAAGACATGTGAATGTTACCATCATATACGTATTCCCCTTCTGGACAAATCAGAACGGCTTTAGCTCTTCAGAGTCATATTTAAAATGGATCACCCAATATATTTTTTGCATTTTTCAAAAGTACTCTTACTAGATATTTCTGTGCAAATGTTTGGCGTTACAAAATGCAAGCATAATAAGCTTACCTAATAGCAAAATACTTCATTTGTAGTGACCTTTTGTAAATTTGTTTCTAAATTCAGTCAACCCTAAATTAACCAAACTAATGTTTATTGCCATTTAAACCAGTCTTTTTCACATTGATTAGTATTCAGGTCTGTTAGAATGGAGTGATCAGACCAGAATAGAGTATATCTTTTTGTTAAGGGGAGGCATCGGTGAAATTTCGTCAAAAATGACAAAAAACGACATTTTCCGTTTTTTGCATTAAAATTATGTTTAAACATTGTAGTTTCATAATCTGCCGTCAGTTAGGCCCTAGCGCCATTTAAAGAGCCGCTACGTCATTATTTAAACGCCCATGTGCGGGTGGGCGTGGCCATTTATATTGCTTTTTCCAGTGTGTCGCAAAGAAATTGATGTAATTCTCATATTTAAACTACCCGGTTTGATTCTGTAACTGTGGTAATGTGCAGAGACATCTTCTGGATGTTTGTGGAAGCTACTGAACCTTTCTGCTACCATTTTTATATATTATTTCCCACTTACTACTTTTGAAAGTAAACAAACATTTCCACTGACATGTAGTGTTTGTGAAATATGGTTTACATGCAAGTGAAAGCTGTGGATAGCAGCTTATATTAAATTATTATTGTTTAGAATAGGAATAAAGCCTGATTTAACATTGTATTGCTTTCTTGTTGCAACAGTAGGTATATGATTCATACCAGGTTAGGTTAGGAGTGCAGTGGCTATTTCAAAGCAAAATATAATAAAACTTTAAGGTGTTCTAGCCATTATAAGTAATGATACTAGAATGCTGTGCTTGAGATAAATGTTAAGTGAAAACATTATAGCCCAAGAGTTAACATTGATTCTAATAGGTCACCTTTTGATGTAAATAGAAGAATGGTTGATGTATTTCTGGGCATTGGTAAGGGTCATATTTCTATGCAGAAGTTTTGTATGACCATGGGTATGAATTGCATGAACTATTCTACTTACAATTTCCATCTCATAGACAAAAATAAAGAGATTAGTTAGTACTATTATATGGGAAAGTTGTATTAAAGGAGAAGCACAGAATGCTAATGAAAGTTTCAATGGAGTAAATGTCACAAATATGTTTTTGTATTAAGAAAGAAATTGCAAATTGCAGTGATTGCAGCTGTTAGTAAATTTAATATGGGTTATAAAGATAGACTTAAAGTTAAGGCAAAAGTTGCAGCAAGCAAAGTAAGTCCTGTTAGCAAGAAAATTAGCAGTATTAGGGATAGGTGAAAGCTAAAACAAAGTGATCAAAGTTCATTGAGCAAATATAAATCTGCCAAGCAGCAGTTAAAGGTGACTAGATTAAAAACAGAAGAGGATAGGAAACTAGCTGAGTGGTCTTCATATAGTGCAGGAGGGTTTTGAAACATAAAAAAAAAAAAGTTGTTTGTATTTAGAGCTTCTAACTAGATTTTTCTTCATGTCCAACTTTTAGCATTTTTAATACTCCTTATAGTCCAGACACTAAAGTTTTCAATGAATTTCTTTAAGTTTTGCATATATGTATATCCCTAGATAAGTTTTAGATAAAAATTTAGGCTGTATATGAAAAAATTAATAATGATTTGTATTGAAAAAAGAAAATTGAAAAAAATTCGAGAAAATTCTATCATATTCCTTAAATTTTCTCCTCCAGAACCAGTAGACATGGGCAAATGAGTATATATATAGTTTTGTAACTACTATCTAAAGGAACCAGAATCCAAAGTTCCAAACATTTATAACAAAAATTGTAGAGAATGTAATATGTTTCCCAAATGTAAAGAAATTGCAGCAAAAAATTAAATTATTATTTTTTTGGTAAAAACTATTTTAGATAGAAAAATTATAAAAAAAAGGGCCAAAGGTAACCAAATTAAAGAGAAAGAAGGTAATAAGATAGCTGTAGAGCCTGCATATGATGCATGGAGTTTTCAAAGTAAAGAAAGTAGTGTAATTTCTATCTAAATCTTTAAATTCATTTTTCTCCACTTTCAATTTTTGAACATTTTTGTATCTTCAAAATGCTCCAACTTCTGCAATTCTCAACGAATTTGTATTAAACTTTGCATACATATTCCTAAATAAATGTTTAATAAAAGTTGGTATTTTTCTTTATTTAAATTAGTTTATTTATTGATTTTTAAATCTCAAAATTGCAAAAAAATTAAGAAAAATTTAATATATTTTCACATAAATTTTTTTTTTGTCCAAAAATACTTGATACACACTTTAAAAGTATAGCAACTTTTATAACTGATGTACAGAGAAACCTGAATCTAAAATTTAAAGTTTCTAAAAGAAAAACTGTATGACCTGGGACTTTTTATATAACATACAAAAATCATACTATAAAAAGCACTAAATATTTTTTTTAAAAAAAAACTATTTAAGATAGAAAGATGAATTTTAAAAGCTTAACTAGATTCTCTATTCCCCAGCTAATGACAAAATTTCAAGCAGTTCTGATGTAAACTCTGGATTTTAGCATTTTTCACAGATGCCTCCCCTTAATGGCACATACGAAGTTAATAGTGCACAGAGAGAGTTGTAACAACTGCTCTGGTAAACTTTTTTGATAAAATGTATGAAGTGTTAGATAGCAAGCAGCTAGGAATAGGCATTTTCTTTGGCCTTACGAAGGTTTTCAATTTGGTTGACCATGAACTGCTTCTAAAGAAATTATCTATGTTTGGGATTAGAGGATTAGCTTTAAGTTGGTTCAAGTCATATCTCAATAATAAGAAGGTTCAAGTCATATCTCAATAATAAGAAACAGTCAGTAGAGATAGAATATTTTGATAGTGTAAATAGCGAAATTAAAACTCAAATTTCAAGTAGTGCCACAGTAAAATATGGGGTGCCTCAAGGATCTGTTCAAGGGCCTCCTCTATTTATATTGTATATAAATGACTTGGCAGATAATGTAAATAATATGACAAAATACAAATGTCTCACTTTTTGCTGGCGATACAAGTATTTTTATAAAAGGGGAGAATAAGGAAGGGGCCAATGTACATGTTGAAAAGATTTGAAAGTAATGAGTCGGTAATTCAAAAATAAGTTTGTTTTTTAATTACTGACTCATTACTTTCAAATGTTAAAATACATCACTGTTTCTAACCTTTTGCTTTAAATAATATGTTGAAAAGAGTTCAGAATATATTCAAAATTGGTTTAGTACAAATATGTTAATACTAACTAAAGAGAAAACAGCAGCTCTAAGCTTCTTAAACAAAATGAGTAAAAATCAAATATGTCCAAAAATTACTTTGAGACAGGACAAAATTAACTATGTAAACTTTACTAAATTTTTGGGATTGATCATAGATGAAAATTTGTGTTGGGAAATTCACATTGATGTGTTGACAAGAAAGCTCAGTAAAATGTGCTATTTAATTAGGGCGGTCAAATGTATGTCTAGCTCTAAGATTCTTAGAGCACTTTATTTTGCATATATCCATAGCTTATTTGTATATGGTATAATTTTGGGGGGAAATTCTAAAGACAGTATTAAAGTGTTCAAACTACAGAAGAAAATAATTAGTATCAAAGTAGATCTTCCGAGCACAACCAGTTATAAGCCATACTTGAAGAAATTTAATATTTTACCTTTGCCATGTATATACGTATATGAAACTCTTGTCTATATGAAATCGTGCTTAAGTAATTTTAAAACAAATTCAGAAGTTCATATATATAACACTAGAATTAAATATAATTTATTTATAAATTCACACAAAACAAAAATTTATGAAAATAGTTTTGCATATGCTGGCTTGCATCTGTACAACAAGCTACCTGAATCCATAAAAAGTATTGAACCACAGCAAAAATGTAAGAGAATGTTATTAAACTTTTTAAAAGAACATAGTTTCTATAGCGTAGATGAATTTTTTAATTTTAAATAATGTACTAACTACCTCAAATTGTAAATATTGTAAATATTTCTTGTTGACGTATCCGATGAAAATAAATGAATGAAAAATGATACACTACAAGATATAATTAAAGCTGATTAAATTATTCCTGGAACTTTTCTGTAATTGTCGGCCACAGTGTCAAATGACCTGAGAACTGCCAATTTGAACCCAAAATTTAAACATTCATTATGTTTTGTTTACTTATAGCTTTATTGTGTGCTTTTCTTTTGTGACAATTTGGCCAGGTTGTCAGATGTAATATTTGAAAAGCTTTCAGTAAGCATTTTTCAAAAATTAAAAAATGTTGGGAGTTACATTTGCACTGAAAGAGTTGGAGTCCCTTGTGGCTACTGTAGGCAAAGAAAAGTACATATCTTTTTGAGTTCCCAGTTTGTGGTTCTACCCACAAGCAGAATTTTGTGACAGGAGCATTTGGTTCAGAAGTTACCAAGGTGATGTAGGACTAGCAGAGAGTACATTGGAAACAAGAACTATTATTCTGTTGTTTAATTATGCTCAAAGTAGCAAGTAATTTACAGCAGGCAAGGAATATTTTGTCCAGATGAAAGGTAGTGTAAATATACTAGGATATATTAATTGTTAATGAACTTTTGTTTTCTTTTTTTGTAATTTACGTCCTCCAACATTAAGTCATATCGGACGATGGATGAAATTGGTGAAATGATTCCGGGGTCCATGGAGCTTAGAGTTACCCGACATTCGTCTATCAGGATAAGGGAAAACCCTGGAAAAAACCTTATCCAGGTAACTCGCCCTACCCGAAATTCGAACTTGGGACCTCTTGAATGTGAGGTAGACATGCTACCACCACGCTACCGAGGCGGGATTAATGAACTTGACGAAACCTATAAATCTCTATGATTTCTTGTGGTGAGTAAATGTGAATGTGATTCTGTTTTCAACAAAATGGCCACTGAAAGAGATTTCTTAACAGTGGGTGCAATCTTCAATAAATTACCTAGGAAACTCAAAATATGGCTGTCATCAGGGCGGCTTGTTTTAGTTTCCAAGAGACCTTATGTGTGATTTGTGGTGGACAAAGTGGCTTCTGAGCTGGTTTTCTCTGGGTTCTACAGTTTTCCCTGCAATTTATTCCACCAACTGCTCCATCACCTTCCAGTGTCTTAAACTTGCGACATTTCTTTGCAGCATGTAAAGGAATCTCAAGCCTGATAGAGGCATGTGAGCAAAATTAAGCAGTCCTTGTCCAATATAGAATGGGATGCTGGTAACCACAGCAGTTAAAAGAGCATAATAAAAACTCGATCTCAATTTCAGTTACTATCAACCCTTCCCTCTCCATTTTGTATCATCTTATTCCACACTTTCATACCAGGCTCTGGGTTGCTTTTCCCTGTTCCTAGTTTGCTGCTCACATTTCTGTTTCCTAATTATGAAGACCAGCTGGAGAGACTTGGATGCTAAACATGTCCCCTACTCTTGATGCCCATTGTGTCACAGGTGGGTGTTACTGCAGTTAAGCGGTAGGCCTTGGCCCTTCATGAGCTATTTTGAAACAGAGTTTAGTTTTAGTTTTAAGTTAAATTGTAATATATATATAATACTGAAATTGATGATGTGAAATTAGTATTAAGCACATGATCATATATGCAGATGGTCAAGGTTGTTAAGGTGGAGAACTATTGCAATAGTTCCAAATAAACATTTAGATGATGCATTAAAACTACTACGGCTGCAAGAAATTCACAATTCACAATAGAAAAGGAAGTTAATGAACAACTCTCTTTCTTGGACCTAAGTATAATCAGAAATGACACAAAAATAACATTTAGAATTTACAAGAAGCCAACACAGTCATAAAATTACATAAAAATCATAGCTATAACCCAATTATATATAAATATGCAATAATAAACAGTCTTACACACAGACTAGTCAACATACCCATGGATAAAGTAGAATACTTCAAAGAACAAAAAGCCATACTTCACATAGCAGAAGAAAATGAATACAATAAAAGTCTGGTGTTTAAGAAAAAGGCTAAACTAAAGAATACCATTAAGGAAGCAACCACATTCACTAAAGGAAAAGAAAGCAATAGCATATTTAGTGCCTTCACACACCACCCAAAAACATTTAATAAATTCAAAAGGATCTATAAGGAACAAAATATCATCTTGGCACCTTGTACAAATTGATACTCAGTTTTAAAATTGCTAAATTCTAAAGGAAAAGATGAAATCCCACCGATTAACAGATCTGGAGCATACCAAATAAATTGTAAGAATTGTGAAAAGTGCTACATAGGTCAAACTAAAAGAAACCAAAAAACTATAGTCGAAGAGCACTTTAGAAATTTCACATTTAAACAAGAAGATAAATCAGCAGTAATATTTAATTTTTGGAACAAAAACCATGGCATTGGCCCAAAACCAAAGTTACTTAAAGGAGTGATAAACCAAAATAAACTTAAAACATATTCAAATGGAAAAATAAGTACTGAGTAATGAACTTTGAAATCCCACCAGTAGATAATTTGACAAAGAAGTTCATAGTTCCACCACCAGAGAGAAGAGAGCAGACAGCAACAGACGATAGTTGGATAGAGGCTGAAAATGGAAGCAACAACTCCCAAAACAAGTTCCTCAATAACATAAAAATGTAAGTGACAGAGTATCAAAAAACCAACTACAAATAGTTTTTTTCAATTAATTTTGACATCACTGTTACTAAATTTCTCCAAGCATGCATAATTTGTAACACTTGCTTTGCTTATTCTGTGATAATACATGATATGTTTCAGAAGCCTTTGCTTCCATCGTCAGTTATAAGTGAAGTAAGTGTCCCAAATTCAGTTCCCAATGCACAACACACACAGTTTTATGTTAATCTTTCTTTAAACAAAACCAATGTTTTCTAGCAAACTGTAGTGCGTACAATGATGTCAGTGTCAAAAAGCCGATTACAAATAGATTTTTCAATTAGAAGGTGTTGCTAAGGGAAGTTATCAAGGTGTTATCGTCATGTACTGTCATTAGTTACATGTTACCAAAACAAATTTTGTTCTGATTCATAGATTATTTTGGATTTGGCAGACATTTCAATAATTCAGCATGTTTTTTCTAAAATGCAAAAAGTGCAGTATTCACCTCTTACTTTTGGATGGGAAAACTTGAGAGGAGATAAACGTGAAATTAATTGGTGTATATGCAAAAGCAGCCTGAATCAGGTGTGAGTGAGTTGGCTAGCCAGAGCAATGAGGTCAGTTGTCAAAAGAGTAGGCGAGCAGTGAGTTTAGGGATGTCAGGAAACTATGAACAGCAGAGACATAAACATTAGTGCTTGGAAACAGCACTGTTTGCTTTGTGCAGTTGAAACAGTGAAAATATTAGTAAGTTAGCTATGTGCTGTTTTGGTGACAAAGTGAATTTACCAAAAGTAGGCAAATGAGTCAACCTTGTATATACTTTTCTCCACTTACAAGTTTTTTTGATGAAGACTAGTTCTGTGGTTGACTGATGATGCATCTGATGTCTGCATCTGGCTTGGTGTCCTGCTGCCATCTAATGTCCTGGTAAGTTTGATGACGTCATCTATGGCGAGAATCTCAAAATTCATCAAGAGGTCCTGTTTCTTTGTAATAAATATGTTTAAAAATCCTTTCATGGAAGTGTTGAAAACAGTGTTGTTGCATAAATTAAATTTATTGGGAGTCGATTAATGACACTAAACAACACTTACTTTTAAATTTTCCCGGAACTAGTTTCAGAG
Organism: Mantis religiosa; assembly: GCA_030765055.1. NCBI lineage: Eukaryota > Metazoa > Arthropoda > Insecta > Mantodea > Mantidae > Mantis > Mantis religiosa. The sequence goes on along the minus strand of CM060948.1, from coordinate 283,649,149 downwards.
GCCTTCCCTCTATCTTCAGCCGGACATCGACTGTTTCTCATTGGTGTAGCTGGCAATATTTTGTCATCAGTCTCCTCTAGTGGCAGTTCGAGGAACTTGCTGAATAAATCTTTCTGGGGGATGTCGAAATTGAATACTTTGTTCCTATTTTTTGAAATAAAGATTTGTTCCCATGTGGACAGTTCTTGTTTTCCTGTTGTATGTTTTAGTAATTTTGGTTCTGGAATTATGTTGTGGTTTTTTCCCCAAAAATGCGTGGCAACTGCTGATTTTTCTAATTGTTTGTATTTTATGTTCCTAAAGGAAGTTCTGTGCTCTTATTTCTAAATTTCTTTTGGTTTTTCCAATATAAATTTAACTACAATCACAGCATTCAATTTGATATATACCAGATTTTTTGTTAGATGGAAAGTCCTCTTTGATGTTTGAGCAAATTAGGTTTTTTGAGTAATGGTTCACTGGTGCTAGTTGAATGTTTTGATTTTTGAAGAATTTTTTGAATTTATCAAAGGCCCATGGATGGTAAGTGAAGTTTTTGAAGATCATTTTAGTTTCTGTAGCTGAGAGGATTGTGATTTCCTTTAGTACTAAAGGAACTCAAGGAATTCAAAAAATACACTTACCATCCATGAGCCTTTGATAAATTCAAAAAAGTCTTCAAAAATCAAAACATTCAACTAGCACCAGTGAACCATTACTCCTTAAAAAACCTAATTTGCTCAAACATCAAAGATGACTTTCCATCTAACAAAATCTGGTATATATAAAATTGAATGCTGTGATTGTAGTCAAATTTATATTGGAAAAACCAAAAGAAATTTAGAAATAAGAGCAAAGAACTTCCTTTAGGAACATAAAATACAAACAGTTAGAAAAATCAGCAGTTGCCACGCATTTTTGGGAAAAAAACCACAACATAAATCCAGAACCAAAATTACTAAAACATACAACAGGAAAACAAGAACTGTCCACATGGGAACAAATCTTCATTTCAAAAAATAGGAACAAAGTATTCAATTTCGACATCCCTCAGAAAGATTTGTTCAGCAAGTTCCTCGAACTGCCACTAGAGGAGACTGATGACAAAATATTGCCAGCTACACCAATGAGAACCAGTCGATGTCCGGCTGAGGATAGAGGGAAGGCCTCTGAAACTAGTTCCGGGAAAATTTAAAAGTAAGTGTTGTTTAGTGTCATTAATCGACTCCCAATAAATTTAATTTATACAACAACACTGTTTTCAACACTTCCATGAAAGGATTTTTAAACATATTTATTACAAAGAAACAGGACCTCTTGATGAATTTTGAGATTCCCGCCGTAGATGACGTCATCAAACTTACCAGGACATTAGATGGCAGCACGACACCAAGCCAGATGCAGACAACAGATGCATCATCAGTCAACCACAGAACTGACGATAGGGAAGAGGTTCCCAGAAACTAGTCTTCATCAAAAAAACTTGTAAGTGGAGAAAAGTATATACAAGGTTGACTCATTTGCCTACTTTTAGTAACAATGGCACTCCACTTTCTGAAATACTTCTTTTTATTCTATATAAAGTGAATTTAGCATTTGTCATTTATTTACAATAATTTGTGTTGGAAAAAGTTGGCATTCTTCATTGCTAACATAGGTTGTTTTTTAACTACCCTCTTACGCCTGAAATCATTATTTTGCAAAGTAGCCTTCCCATTATAATTTTGTTTATCATTGCTGTGCACCATCTGTGGTATCATATATGTAATAAGAGTGGGTAATAAACACTGTTAAGTAAAGTAAAGTCTGTGAGCATAAACATTTTCATTGCCATATCTTAATTGTTATAGAATATATCTTTCTCTATATTAATACAAGGTTAAGTTATGGGCTTTAAATTATGTGCTTGTTTAAAGTACCATAATTATCTTGTCATATGCACTTTTGATTTCTCCATCATCTATACTGTAGAATTTTTGTTTTCTTTACAGCTTTCAAATTAATGGCATATAATGGACCTGTATTGATACTGTAATAGGACAGAAACAAATTTTAAACATGGCATCTGTGGCACTGGAGGAATATGAACTGATGAAGGACTCAAAGTACAGAGTGTAAGTGTTTGTTCCTTGTTCATACTTATCTTGTAGTTAATTTTAACAGTTTTTCTTTTGTTGTTACCTTGTTTTGCATCTTGGACATCTTTGTTTTCAGCTATGTCTCTGCAGTAGACAAAGCTTTAAAAAGCTTTGACTATACCAGTGAGTGGGCAGACCTCATATCAGCTCTGGGGAAGCTAAACAAGGTATATCCAAAACTTTTACCCTAAGATAATTCATTTGGTGTAGTTTGCACTTGTTCAATCCAAATGCACTAAAATATATTTATTTGGTCTCAATGCTACATGTGTGTGTGTGTGTGTGTGTGTGTGTGTGTGTGTGCGTGCGTGCGTGCATGGGTGTGTGTGTGTTGCGGGACCATATCATTGGCCCAAAAAGGAAAATGCAATGTTTTATATGTCATACTGCTTGACAAGATACCTTTAGTTTGTTCCCTTATACCTAGGTAATAGGGAATACTCCATGGTAAGTCACATTACAAAATTGTACAAAACCAAAACAGTTTTAACTGAGGAATCAAAAATTAATTAGCTGCTGAGTGTGATTGGAATATACAATTACAAAAGCAGTCATGTTTAATGTTTAGTTTACATATTAGTTAGCAACATTATTCAATACACAGCTTTCTTCATACACTACTTCTCCACAATCACCATTTCTGTCCAAACATTTTTGTTATCTTGGCAGCAGTGTTTTGATACCTTCGTCATACCAGGTCGGGTCCTGGCTCCATAGCCAGCAGTTTACCTCCGCTTCCACCTCTTCATTAGTCACGGACCGTTTGTTTCCAAGGTGCGACTTTTGTTGTGAAAAGAGATGGAAATCACTTGGAGCAAGATCCAGAGAATAAGGTGGATGGGGAAAAAGGTCCCATTTGAAGTTCTGCCTCAATCAGTTGTTGTTTGTGAGCATCAGTAAGCAAACATGGGACCCACCTTGAACAGACTTTTTGATACTGCAAGATGTCTGATGGGATCATCACAACAGAGAAGCATCAGTTTCCATACCAGGAGGCCTCCAATGCAGCTGGTGCCATGCTGGTGAACATGGAGCAAGCTCATGCTTTTGAAGGTCAAACTCAGCTAGCATACCCCATTGAAAGTTTCTGCAGTACCGACTTAATTTTAAAACGTGGTTTCCAGAGAAAAAAAAAAAAAATAGGGAACTTATTTATTGTATGGCCCTCATATTACACGATGAAGGTGGGAAGAAATTGGTTTGTGTACAAGTTTATATATATCAATGTGTTAAAATATTTTTAATGTATTCTTGCTTTACACTTACCAATGTGTAAGATTATAATACCTTATGTTGAATTTATTTAAAGGGCTCATAAAAGCCATTATAAACTACGGTTGGTGGTCTAATTATTTTTCTGAAATTGCATAATGTCACCAACCACATTGTTGCGTTTGAGTCGCGACAGGCCAGTGCTGGGCGCATGAGCAGGAAAGAAAGAGACAGAGTGGCATGTGGGCAGGAGAGCTGGATGTTTGCCAAGAGGAAGAAAGATACAGAGAGAGGCTCTGGAATGTTCTGTCTTTCTCTTGCTGAGGCTGCGCCGTGGCTCAGTGGTTAGACCGCTTGGCTCTCACCAAGGCGGCCCGGGTTCGATCCCAGGCGACCGCAAAGTGAGATTTGTGGTGGACAACACGGCGCTGGGGCGGGTTTTCTCTGGGACCTCCGGTTTCCCCCGCCATCTCATTCCACCGGTGCTCCATCTTCTTCTCATGTATCATCAGTGTCATCGCCTGCGGTGCCGTGTGTAGTAAAAGCGGGCGTTAAACACTGCACATCATCATTTCTCTTGCTGCCGCGGAGGCCGCGCCGTGGCTCAGTGGTTAGACCGCTTGGCTCTCACCAAGGTGGCCCGTGTTCGATCCCAGGCGACCGCAAAGTGACATTTGTGGTGGACAACACGGCGCTGGGGCGGGTTTCCTCCGGGATCTCCGGTTTCCCCCGCCATCTGATTCCACCGGTGCTCCATCTTCATATCATGTATCATCAGTGTCATCGCCTGCGGTGCCGTATGTAGTAAAAGCGGGCGTTAAACACTACACATTTCATTTCTTGCTGCTGCGATTGTTCTCAGAAAGTCTACGACATTCTAGAAACAATGACCAGGAGGTATAAATAGCTGCAAAGTGTGAGAAGGAGTCAGTTGTGTAGTTGAGTTGAGTTGTGTGATGGTTATTGGGACAGTGGACATTTGGACTGTAACGCAGTGACCTCTTTCATTTGTTAACATGTGGCAGAGCACTGAGTCGACCTTTACAACTGCTGTTTGTCAATGTCACGTCTTTTTGCTGCTGCAAGGGTTGTACAAAGTTTCTGTTTACTGCAATAAAGAGTGTTTTTAAGTTCTGCAAACCAGACTTTTGATTCTACGAACCCATGCAGTCACAATAAAATTCATGGGTGTAGTATAAGTTCTTCAGTTAAATTTTATGTGAAGGAAAAATGGTAATTAAGTGGCCTTCCCAGTCCCATAATTCCTTTTATTGCCTTCATTTTATTTTACACTACCTATATTAAGAACATTCTTCCAAAACTCTCAATTGAAATTCTAAGCTCAACTGTGATCAACTGAAGGGCAGGTCATGTTATATGCATGTGATCTGGAGAATACATGATCGTGAAGACAGTGGCAGCATAATCACATAATTTACAGGGGATAATCTACTGTTCATCATTTTAGCAATTTCGTTGCTAGTGCAGTTTGGTTAGAAAGTATGTGAAATTGCTTATATCTAGCCTGCCAAACTAATATGTAAAGCCACTTACTTTTTTTTTGCCTAATATCTGATATTATCTGACATAAAGCAAAGAAAATCCCTGTTCTTATGGTCAGATTGTGCCATTTGACCAATATTTCATTTTAATGTTTCTTTCAAAACTTTACATTTAATTGTATGAGTCTCATTTATTATATGTTTAAAATGGGAAGGGTTCTGGAGTCCAGCTAATCAGATGTCATATCACACTCCGCGTTGCCAGCTTGTTACCCTACTCATTTTATATTTCCCTCTCTCTCGCACACTCATACAACATGCAGGTCTGCTTGGCGCTAGATATAAGGGTAAGCAAATTATGTTTTACAAACTTTTACAAAGATGCAGTTGCCAAAATCAAAATTGGAAAAAGCATTTTCGGAAATTATGTATATTTTTAAATACTATAACTATAATTATAGTTTATGAATTACCTGCTTTTCTAATCAAAATGCGGGACACACTTGTTTTACCTACACCACATGCTTCAGCAGTAAGCCGTTGAGCATTTTTGAAATCAATCTGATTTCTATATTCCTCATTGCCAAATTTTTTGAAGAACGTGTACACCTTAAAAACAATACTTTGAGCCCGACTTTGCAATAATTACCTTTTTGACCCGCCACTAAATTCACCGCAAGAAGCCATTGCACTATTTAACTCTTACTCTACTGTTGTGTAAAGAACAACTGAATGATATTGATCTGAACTCTCCAAAGTAAATAAACACTTCTTATCCAGCATTCATTCATAAACATAAGCATACAGCATTCCACAGGCTAATAGGAAATGGTGTTTGCTCTTTCTCGAATTTAACACCTTGACTTATTCACAGTAATTCTTTTATCACGTCATACAGTAGTTTAAATTTCAGTTCTGAGTAATGAAAAGTATATGTACATACATACACACCAACCACTTTGAACACTCTAGAGTAAATAGAGATTACGAACTATTCATAAACAAAGATATAATGTGACCAGACACGTTGTGCCAGGGCAGCAGGAAATTTATGGTTTCCTCTCGCTCGAATTGGTTTATTCAAAGTAATTTTTTTATCACATCATGTCATACATTTACGTTTCAGTTCTGAGTAATTACAAATATACGTACATGTATACATGCCAACCAATAGTGATATTCATACAGTGCTTACGTCGTGATTTATTGTTATAATACAGGTAATGCTAGATACATTACTCTTTACCTTGCACATGGATCAGTTTTGGCAAAATCGCAATTTTTGTCTTAGCGTGAATAGTATTTCGTGCAGATTGATTCGGTTGGCGCTCCTCACACACCACTTAGCGGGAATGCAATATGACAACACCGCAGAACTCCCATTGGTTGCTCGCCTAGTAGTGCTTAAGGACAAACACCTTCCCCATTTGAAACACATAATAGTACATTAGCATCAGAAATAATAGTAAACAATATATTCACCTGCTTCGGTAGCGTAGATGGTAGTGTGTCTGCCTCACGTTCAAGATGTACCGAGTTCGAATCTCGGTCAGGGTAAGTTACCTGGATAATGTTTTTACAGGGGTTTTCCTTATCCTGAAAGATGAATATCGGGTCTCTAAGCTCTATGCATCCTGGGCTCATTTGAGCATTTCATTCATTGTCCGATATGACTTGATGGAGGGCGTAAATCTCTCTCTCTCTCTCTCTCTCTCTCTCTCTCTCTCTCTCTCTCTCTCTCTCTCTCTCTCTCTCTCTCTCTCTCTCTCTCTCTCACACACACACGCACGCACGCACGCACGCACGCACACACACACACACACTTAAATATGAGAATAGGGGATGCTAGTAAAAGCTTGATTTGTTGCATCCACATGATTTTCTCTATTCTTTTAAATGATTCTTATAAAAGATTATTCTTCTGCCTCTTCCTTGTTAAGTGAGATAAACTTCTAGTACGTATTCTGTTGTTTAAGGACTATGATACAATGAAGCACAAAATTAATACAATTTTGAGTCGAACTAATACTCAATGCTCCATTTATTGCTCGTATTTACCTAGAACGCGTTTCGTTAGGACTTCCTAACATCATCAGCTGTTGTCGACTAATGGATGCCGGTTCAGTGAACTCCTCGGAGGTGATAGGTGCGTCTCTGTCGGTATCTTGATGAACTTGAAATTGGGGTTGTCTTCAAAGGTAGTATCGAAATTAAACAATTTACTTTCATATTTCTTTATAAAGATTTTTTCCCACATGGTTAATGCAGCTGGACCTTGGACACTTTTTAGTAAGTGAATTTCTCGTTCTATGTCATGATTTTCCTTCCAAAAATGGTACGCTACCGCCAATTTATCTATTTCTTTATTCCTTATGTTCCTAAAGTGCTCTTTAAGCCTAATGTTCACGTTCCTTTTTGTTTTTCCAATGTAGAATTTGTCACAGTCCTTGCAATTTATCCGGTACACTCCTGATTTTCTGCCTGTGGGTATCTCCTTTGTATTATGTGATTTCAAAAGGTGTTGTACACTAAATTTGTTCTGTGGGGCCAAAGTAATATTGTGTTCTTTGAAAACTTTTTGGAAAAGGTGTGTAGCTCTGGGATGATAAGTAAATTTTCTGTATGAGGTTTCATTGCTAATTGGGGAGAGAGTAGTTACTTGTTTGCATCTTAGTTGTCTTTTGAATTTATCTATTTTCTTGTTGACCAATTCAGCACTGTATCCATTGTATTCTGCAATGTGAATGATGTTATTGTACTCTTTGTTATATTCTATATATAATTCTATTATATATATATATATATATATATATATATATATATATATATATATATATATATATATTCTATTGTTATATTCTTTGTTGTTATAATGCAATAAATGGAGCATTGAGTATTAGTTCGACTCAAAATTGTATTCTAGTACGTGTTTATACATTTATTTTGTAGATAAGAAAAGATAAATGTAATAGTGATTGTAAAATTTTTAAAAGACGGAATTTATGTGATCTGTGTTCTGCACATGACCACAATAAAAATGGAAAGTGACTTTCTACTTTAAAAAAGTATAAGTATTTGAATATTCAAATGAGTAACAAAGAATATCATGAAAATGGTTGATGCTATGAAAGCTTTGAGTAAATTTTGCACTTTATTGACTTACAAAAACTTAAGTTTTTATGCTTTATCAATTATGCAGAAGTCATTTAGAATGAAGATATCTGCACAGGCTATTTTCAGAAAATTCAAGATACATATTTTCTTAGTTATGCATATATGACATTTTAATCATCATCATTGGATTCATTAAGAGAAAATAATAATGAAAATTCTTTCAATAAAGAGTGGTGTCTGTTTGGGTAATTTTGACTCTCCTTTTTGTTATGTCTCAAAAATCTTTTTTCTGAGTTCCAAACTCATTTGTGATATTGTGTCATATAAGAAGTCACAAATAATATTTAAACATAAAATATTACTTTAAATACTCTATATTTTCAAAATTTAAATTTAAATTTCAAAATTAATAAAATGCAAGTCTTACTAACGTTACTCCCACAATCGCTCTGCTCTTTGTTACCAGTGTTGAAAATGTCAGTACACTAATCAATAAATGATCAGGCGAAAGTTTTCACAGATCTAAAGTATAACTAAACTACATAGTATCTAAACTAAACTTAACGTTTTAACTAAAGCACAGGGCAAATCTCCCATTGTCCTCAATCAGTTCTTGAAATGGGTCAGCTTTCCTGTTTTTGCAGTCTTGGTGCCACAGGTACTCTGCTAAATGTTGTAACCCAATTCCCCATTCGTAGCAGATAAGATGCACGTTGACTGTTTCGAAGACCCAGGTCGGGAAGCCAGATGTAACAGGGTTACTTCACTGTAGTTTGAATTGTTTCTTGATGATTGAGTTTGATTAAATAAGAGTCATAAGATCTCTTGTTTTCAGGTGTGGTTTCTAGTGACAAATAAAATTTTAAATAAGTCAAATTATAATAAGTCAAATATCCATTTGTATGTGTGAGTACTGCCTCTTGATAGATGATGCCAGATCAATTGTCAAGCTGACTCAATATTATATGTTTGGAGGAATTTAGTAACAGTGACGTCAAAATTAATCTCAAAAACTATTTGTAGTTGGTTTATTGATACTCGTCACTTACTTTTTTATATTAATGAGAGATTAGTTTCAAAGGCAATCACCTCCATTTTCAATCTCTTTCCAACTGGCATCTGAGAGACCAGACAACAGATGCCAGTTGGAAAGAGATTGAAAATAAAGGTGATTGCCTTTGAAACTAATCTCTCATTAATATAAACAAGTAAATGACGAGTATCAGTAAACCATCTACAATTAGTTTTTGAGATTGACTCAATATAGTTATTATGAACGTTTACAGTTAGGTGGGCTGCAAAATCCCCAGCTATTAAGCCATCTTATCCACCCCAGCAGTTGGTGTGGATTGTGCTGGCGAACTCCACATGCTCACTTAAATCAAACCATGTCTTAGATTATTGGCATACTATCATTCGTACTTAGTGACAATGCCAATCAGCTCAAGGATATAGTTTTCTTTCATGATGTGGCTGCAATGGTACTTCCTCCTTCCAATTTTGCATTTGTTGATATGAACACCATGACCAGCACCGCATATTTTGCCCCTGGTTATGTATTTATTGAATAAGCACACCTCCCAACAATAGCTGAACCGTTCAGATATTGTTTTTGGCTTATGTTTGTGTCTCCAGTGGAATAATGGATAGCTGTTTGTTCATAAGAGAATGTGTGGACATAGCTGAGCATAACTAGGGTACTTGTGCTGGTGGTAAGTTCTTGCACCAAGTATCCTTTGTTACAGATTCCAAGAACTATTTGTGCCCTCACCTATCTGAAAATATCTTGTATCTCTGATCCCTGTCATGATGGGGTGAAGGGTGGCATCATACTCCCCACATAACATACACTTTCTTAGTAAACTTTCTTCACAGAGGAACTGCATGCATTATTCCTCATTGTGACACAATGGTGCAACATCAGCATATTAGCAAATCTGGCTGTAGCACGAAACATAACTTACACTTACAAAGTTTATATATTGAATGGTAGGGACCAAACAAAATAATTTTGTTTTTTTGTTTTTTGTTTGTAGTCTTTAACGTCTGCTTTTACTACATGCAGCTATGCAGGTGGTGGCAGTGATGATACGTGAAACAAAGATGGAGCACCGGTGCAATGAGATGGTGGGGAAGCTGGAGCACCCAGGGGAAACCTGCCCCTACACTGCTTTGTCCACCAGTCTCACATGTGGTCATCTGGGATCAAACCCGGGCCACTTTGGTGAGATGCAAGTTCTCTAACCACTCTGCTGTGGCACGAAATTTTTACAATAAACAGTAAAGGTAGCTTGCTTTTAGCAATGGCATATGTGGTGAACAGTTTTAATACTATCTGTAAACATATGTCTGGGGCATTGGTGCCAATGTTGGCAACAAATGGCTCTGCAACTATCAAGGTTACCTGCACTGCTATTTATGGTAACATGACAGGTTTCATCAGCACTCGTTTCAGTAGGTTCAATGTTAGACTTAGGCACAAAAAAAAAAAAATGTGGGACGTAAAGGAAGGAATACTCTTCATTTCTTTAAAATCTTTGTGTTGCATCCTTGGATAATGCTGCACTTAAATAGCAATTTGAACATTAGGCATGCAAAACTGGCATATGAATCCAGCAGAAGTTTTTAAAAAAGCAGTTAGGTGACCATGGACACACACACACACACACGCACCCGCACATGCACGCACACGCGCACGCACACACACACTCACTCTCTCTCTCTCTCTCTCTCTCTCTCTCTCTCTCTCTCTCTCTCTCTCTCTCTCTCTCTCTCTCTCTCTCTCTCAACATTTTCCTTTTTTGGGGATTAAGGGAGTTTCAAAGTGTGTATTTCCCGTGAAATCTCAGTATTATTTCTTTGATAGAAATGCAGTATTTCTTCTAGTTACATAGGTATGCAATAGGGAAAGTAAATATTGAAATGTATTTAGAAAGATTAAAAAAAGTGTATTAAGGCAATGAGGTTGTTATAGTGTATGAATGGTGCCAGTAAATTTCATGTTAAAGTATGCTGAATTTATAAATGTTTTAGAAAATTAAACTTGAAGAATAATGTATGCATGACTTGTTTTTGCTGAAATTAAATTTGCTGTATTGTCTTGCTTTAGGTGTTGTTAAGTCACATGAAGTTCCCTGTGATTCCTAGGAGAATAAAAATTAGTAAGAGGCTAGCCCAATGTATGCACCCTGCATTGCCATCTGGTGTTCATCTGAAAGCCCTGGAGACATATGACATAATATTCAAGTGCATGGGCACAAATCGTCTGAGTCATGAGCTGTTTATTTATAGTGCAGGTAACTCAAACATTGTCTTTTTTGCAGTAACAGCATCTTTCTTTCAGCTTATTGCGCTTACTGTACCTATGCAGCTAATTCTTGTACCATTACCAAAGTAATCACTTATTTGCTACAATATGGTCATAACTCTATATTTATTATTCGTACCAAGCATGTAAATTTATTGAAGGGTTGCCTTATTAGTAAAAAGTTCCAGGCTCAGCTCAGGCATAGCCCATGATTTATTTTCTGTTGTACATAATAAATAATATATATTTCCTAGAAGATACTTGTAATGTATGAAAGTTATACATTTGAGTGCAACATTGACAAAACTTACTTCAACAGATGACTTTTACATTCACATATGACTACATCAGTGAAAATAAGCCTCAATGATTCACTCCATGTCAGTAACACAAATGGCCAAATTTGACAGTTATAAAAATGAAGTATGTGGAAACAAAATTTTAAAACCTAAAAAAATAATTTGTGTATAATTATATAATATCATTCTGGTCTTCATTAACAATGTAAGATTTTAAGGACTAAAAGAATTAAAAGTTATTTTTCCAGCAGAACTTAGAAACCAGCTTTCATTTTGTATGTATTAATCAGTCTCTTTCTGTTGTACTGTTTAAACAACAGGTTGTTTTGTCAGATGTCTGTAAATATTCTAGTGTCACAGTTGTGTCAATAAAAATTGGAACAACCTCCAGAACACATTCTGCAACTGTGTTTACAGCAGGTGCTTTCTGCCTCCCACTCCTACCCAACCTTTTTGCAAAATTGCTGTACTTCGCTATAAAGAATTTAATTTGCTAAAGAAACTGCCAAACTTTTTCTTTTTTAAGATGATTGATATCCTTTAACTGGATGGGGTCATATGAGGTGTTGAATGTACATAATGGTTGATGCTCAGTTATATATTATAGTATTTATGCTGCCACCACTGTAGTGACTTTTTTCTCAAACAGTTGATCATATTGATTAGTTACCAAGCACCATATCTATTGAGGTACTACCTACCTTAATGTTTTTCACACATGTAAACTAAATCCACTGCACCTTTTTTGATTTGCGTTTATTGCCAGCAAACAAAATGTATAGAAAGCAGAATAAATAATATTGACTTAAATTCACAGAAACATTTATTTCCCATGTAAATGTCCTATTGAATTCCAAAGCAATTAACTGTTGCACTTTTTGTTCTATATTTATCTTTCACTTTGTCTTTTAAAGGTGATGTAGAAAATGGGCTACTTATTAAAAAGTTTACTTTATTCGTTTTACACAAATAAAGAAAATAATCACATCCCATACTTGAACACTGGTGCACTCAGCAGTTTTTACTTTTCGTAGCAGACTCAATCTTTTAATGGTCATCTGCTGGAAATGCGAGTTCATTATTTAATTATATTTAATTTTACTTTAAGTAGTAACAATGGAAAATGAATGATAAATGTAATGTAATAAAACACACTTTCTGCTATCTTTAACACTGCAAAGTTGATCAGTGTCTTTAATTTCCTACTTCTCATGCCCTTGTCTTAGGCGTACATATTAATTAGTTGGTACTTCCGATTGACGTGCTGCCAACGATAAGGCCTGAGAGGTTATTGCTTCAAATTATGAAACAAGTGGTCACCGTACCAATTTATAAATAGAAGGAAACAAAAAGGCATATGGCAAACTACCTTCCAATTTTGTTATGCTCAGTATTTTAAAAAATTATAGAAGGGTTATTTTTGGAACAACTGCAGAAATTCTGCAATAAATATAACATTAATTCAAAATTCCAGTTTGGATTTCAGAAAGCAAAATCAACAGTAAATGCAATTTGTTGATTGGGAAATGACTTAATAGTAAAATCTTTAAATAGAAAAGAATGTGTAGTAGCAATATATATTGATTTGAAAAAGGTTAGACTGTGTTAACATTGATTGAAATTATGGAAGGATATGGGATTAGGGGAGTTGTATGCATTACATTGGCTAAAGAGTTACCTAAAGAAAAGTGAACATGCATAGAAATAAAGCATGAGGGCAGAGGGTATGTAAAAGGATGTGGGTCATCCAACAGATGAAACATGGAGTAGCTCAAAGTTCTAAGTTGAGGCATTATTTATTCCTTTTGTATAAAAATGAAATATTTAGTAAAATACAAAAAGGGGAATAGCAATCAGATATGCAGATGATATAACAATAATAGTAAAAGCAAGCCCATAGGATAAACTTAAGCAAGGAGCAAATAGACTATTGTCAGCAGTAAATAACTTTTTACGAGAATTAGGCATGATATTAAATACAGAAAAAAAACTGAATGAATGCAAGTTAGGGTAGGGGACAAGAATGACTCAGAGATAAATCTAAAAATAGGAATCAATAGGTAACATACACAACACAAACTTTCTGGGCTTAGTTATTGATAGAAATTGAAACTGGCAAATGCGTGTGGAAAAAATTACCATAAAAGTAAACAGTTGAATTTGTTTTAAAACAAACGAGGCAGGTGATGGAAGAGGAGAATGTTATGCAAGTGTATTTTGCTTTCATTCACACTTAACATATGGTATTATACTGTGGGGAGCCACTCAGAAAATAAAACTATTTAGGCTTCAGAAAAAAAAGCTATAAGGATATACAGTGCTGTTAGTTTAAGAATTGGTGCCCACGACAGTTGCCGTGCAGCGTTGATCACCCCCTTGCTCGCTGATACTCGGGAGCTTTAACTCGCGGAACTAAAATCTGTGTGACTTACTTACAGTGGTATAATAATTACAGAAGTCGGTACTCACTATAATCACAATAGCTGCTGGAAGTGCTGTCCATTTTGTGCTATACACAAGTCACACCATCGTATTCACTTACTGCACCTATCTTACTTTTTTCCCTACGAATATTTTCTTTAAGTTCATCTAAGGTATGTGGATTATTTGCATACATTTTATCTTATACTGCTGTCCAGAAATAAAAATCTAATGGTGTCAGATCAGGGGAACGAGTTTGCCATAGTCTACTGCTTATAATTTTATTGCCAATGATACGGTGGAGCTCTGTCATGTATGCCCCAGTAGTATGCATGGTCACATTGTCCTGCTGAAAATATGCATTTAATCTTTCAAAATATGTTAATTTGTCAACAATGTACCTTAAATGAACTTAATAAAAACATTCATAGCGAAATTGGTAAGATTCTGTGCAATGGAATTGATGAAATGAATGCAAGTTTTTTTACGACGGTGTGACTTGTGTATAGTACAAAATGGGCAGCACTTCCAGCAGTTATTGTGATAAGGGTGAGTAACAACTTCTGTGATTAATATAGCACAGTAAAAAAGTTACATTGTTTTTAGTTCTGCAGATTAAAACTTCTGAGCATGGGTGAGCAAGCGGGTGACTGCCGTGGCACAGCAACTGTTGCAGGCTCCGATTCTTAAACTAACAGCAAAATATGTAGTTATGAACCATGAGGAAGAGAAAAATTTAAATATACTTGCATACAACACCAGATGGAGAATAAATAACTTTAGAAATAGACTACAAGGTTCTCAAGCAGTAAGTGTATACAAGATTATGTAAAGAATCGGTACAACCATTCACGTTACAAATGGCAAATGGTACCAGAAATCGAATCTGATTCCCATCACACCACTGGAAGCAGTGCTTTGAGGGCTGATGACTACATGATGATCAGTATCAGAAATTTCAAAATTATTTTATTTAAATATAAAAATTAGGTAATTGGCTGCTCCAGAGTGGCGGTGGGGGGGGGGGGAGACAGTGTAACTATTACCTACTGTTGAACATGGTCAAACCAAACAGTTTCAGCCTGTGCAGACGTCTACTCTTAAGGAGGAATGTGCTTATGCACTTACAATTCTTATTTTCAGCTATTCTAAATGTTTAATATAAATGTTTACAATATCACAATAATATTGTGTTACATTTCTGTATTTTCTGTTTTAAAGAATGTTGGCAAACTTCTAAAAATATTCCCTTAAGGAGAATGTTTATAATATTTTTCATTAAACACTTGATGTTATACCTCCATAGTGGGTTTGAAGTATTAATTTCATATCCATAGTTTTATAATTTCCTCCATTGTGTACTTCAGCTGTAATTGATCTCACCGTGCCATTGACAAGGGAAAAAATCTGTTCTAAGGACTGATGTATAAGAAAGTAAAACAGAATATGTTTGCAATAAACACATATACACTGGTCAAGAGACTGATAAAACTGGAGACAAACATTTGGGGTTATCTGGCTCCATAGTACTGCACCTGATGGAACCTGTACTTGATCAGGGTAGTGCAATATTTAGATAATTGGTGCAGCTCCCTTAAGCTATTCATGGCCTTATGCAAATTAAAAACATATGCAGTTTGAACACTATGTTAAAATCATATTGGTTTGGAAAAATAAACTGAAAAATTCAATGCCATAGCCAGGATTTGAATCACGGATCTCCTTGTTACCATCTGGTTGCTCTCAATGACTCTTCCTAGTGGTTCACCGGGAAAAATACGAGTCAGATGGAGAATTTATCATACTGGCATGTTTCCTTGGTAGCTCAATGGTTAAGAACAACTGGACGGAGATCGGGAGGTCCATGGTTCAAATCCTGCCTATGGCATTGAATTTTTCAGTCTGTTTCTACCTGTTGTATATAACTGTATACTATTTTAGATAAAATTTAATTAATTTGTTTACTTTTTAAGAATAAGCATGCAGTTCAGTAAGTACCCTCAATGAAGTTGCCAGTTTTTTAAACACAAATTATTTATTTCTCAGCATAGTCTCCTTTTAGGGATATTCATTTCTCCCTATGCCCTGCCATTTTTAACCCCTCCAAAAATTAGGAATTGTGAAACGGCAAAATATGCCTGTGACTCCATGATGACCTCATTTGATCTAAATTTTGTTCCTGTGAGCCTTTCTTTATGCTTTGGAACAGGAGAATTTGGGCCATTTGGCAGCAGTTCATAATGCAGTTCATCCAGTTTGGTAGCGCAACTCCAGATGAATGTGCTGGGGCATTATCTTGGTGAAACAGAACTTTCTTCTTTGGCATATGGGGCTATGTGTTGTGAATTGGGCGAATAACTGACTGTAGTATGTTCCAGTAGTTGTTTTTCCTTTTTCCAAGAAGTCAGTGAGTGTGAACACCCTTCTCATTCTAAAAAAATCATCATTTTTCTGGCTGATGGGACCATCTTTGCCTTCTTTGGAGCAGATTCTCCGGAAGCAACCCATTGTTTTGATTACTGCTTGATTTTCGGAGTGTAATGATGAATCCAGGTCTCATTGATGACAGCTTGATGGAAAAAGTCCTTTGGGTTTCACTTAAACAGCTCGAAACACAGCTTCGAAATTAGAAGTTGCACTCCCTTTTGTCCACTGTGAGCAACCGCTGCACCCATCGAGCCGACGGGTTTTTCATCTCTAACTTATCGTGTAAATTTGAATTACCATTCCCATCAATGCACCTATGGCCTCTGCCACTTTTCAAACTTTTGTTCAGCAAGAATCATATCGTGGACTTTTTAAATGACTTCCTAAGTAAACCACAACTGCAGGGCGTCCTGGGCACTTCGTGTCAAAAACGGATGTTTGACCATGTTTAAATTTTTAATACAAATATCAAACTGTTGCCGTAGAAGGTGAAAGGTCTCCATATACATCATCCAATTTCACTTTTATCTCCTCACAAGTTTTCCCATCCAAAATTAAAAGGTAATGCACTTTTTCCATTTTAGCAAAAACATGAACAACTTATTGAAATGTCTGAAATCGAAACTAACCTATGAATCTGCACCAAATTTGTTTTGACAATGGTTATAAAAGATATTATATGATAACCCAAACTTCCCTTAGCAACACCATATATTTTGAAACACTGGTACTTGTTGAGCTGCCCTTGTAATTCATAGTGTAGTCATTCATGCACAGAATACAATGAGAGCAGTAAAATGATATTGGACATGGAATACACTTCTTATCAAGAAATTATTAGTGTGAAAATACTTAACTTGTAAACTTTAAAATCTTATTTGCTCTTCTTTTAGGTCTCTTTCCTCTTTTGGGACATGCAGCTATGAATGTGAGACCATCACTCTTAACTGTATATGAGACACATTTTGTGCCTTTGGGAGAACGACTGCGACCTGGCCTTAGTGGTTTTTTAAGTGGAGTACTTCCAGGTCTTGAGGAAGGATCAGATCACTTTGAAAGGTTGGTATATGGTTTAAGAAAATTGTTGCAGAACACTATCTTCTGGCATAATGACATGAAGCAAAGCAAGAAATATGGTAAACTTATAATCATCCTTTATTAGAAATGTTTCATGGGCCACATTTTCAGCTCCTTGGTGATTGTTGGAAATTTTGGTGCAATCGCTGGTACACATTCAAATGAGCTTTTATGAATTTCAGTAGTTCTTTAGTTAATCTTAGAGTTTGTAATTTCCAATACTTCACATAGATTTTTTTCTCAGCTACTCTTATGTTCATGTATATACTATTGTTAGGAAGTTGGCTTCACTTTCAATCCAGAAGTGTGTTGCTGTTGTGGACATGTCAATTTTTAATACTTTTAAAGTGACCTCTACTTTGTATTGCTAGTGTTTCCTTTGATTTTCCCTACTTCTATACCTTGTTAGAGTCAAAGTGTCTTATTGTACAGGTACCAGTTTTCTTTGTAGAAATACCTGTTTAAGAGGGTTTTGATGTTGAACACACAGTTTTTCTGAGGGTTTCCAAGAAGCAATATGAGAACTTTTTAAAGCTTTTCTTTGCAATGCGTATGTGCATATGTGCATTCTTCTTCTTTGAAGCACCATAATCAGTTTGAAAATGTTACATTCCCATTTTCTAAAGATGTTGATTCGAACAATCATGTCCTGCGATAAGGTGGAATATAACAAAAGAAGAGTATCTTGATAAATCATTAAATTATTTTGGTTTGAGCAGTAGAACTAGTAGCTTGAAGTGGTGTGTATACTACTAGCACACTTTATCTGGAGCTCTCAGATGGCGTCATAGATGGCAACAGGACTTTTCATACCTTTCACACAGTTGTATTTAAAATTATATCATAAAATGCTCTAAGTTGCAGTTTCCACAATTGTTTTTCTGGGTCAGCCATTGAATAAAGTAAAAGGCTATTGTGGGATTATGTTGATGCTAATGGTCCTGGAACTGCTGCAACCATTTGGACTTAAAGATAGTGTTTGAGTTGCTGAAGCACAAAGGTAAAACACAAATGTAAACCATATGATAACATGAGAACAGCAACAAAGATGTCATTCAATGAAATGTATAATTGGTGACTCTGGAGTATGGAAAACAGTGCTCAGTAGTTATTTTGGCAGGGTTTAGGCCTTTTTGACTTGGACTGTTCTTAGCACTAATTTCCAGAGCTCTAAATAAAATGTGTGGGTGGTATGGTACGAATTTCAATAAAATTGGTTATGTATTTCCCCATATTTTTATAAAAGTAAAAGAATTGATAAAGTGCACCATCACTTTCTTCATAGTTCAGAAGAGGGCTTCGGAGCATTACCGAGTCACAGTTCCCTCCTGCCGATGTCAGCTGTGGTGCTGTGGCTTCTGAACACATCCAGTTCTAGTATAATCTCCTCAGACTCCTTCATGACAAACACTCACAGACTCACTACACTCAATCCCAAGGTCAACTCCAGTAAGGCTTCCTTCTCTACAGACAAGGTGTCGCCTGATACCGTTGTCACTGTTAGGGCCAATCTGGTTTCCTTGATGTCAAGCCTCTGTCACGTTGCATCTGATCATGGCCACTGCTACACCCATGACCACTGTGTCTGGTACTGCTTTCCCTGTATCCTGCCGTCTGTAATGAAGTTGTTCAATCTTTGTCCGAGGCATATAGCATCACTCGAGGAGATGGCTTTAACATGCCACACATCATGCCAGCCCTTACTCGTTTCCTTCCGACTCATTGACTTATCCATTGACAGTCCTTCACAGTGTGTCCTAGTTGGCCACATCCCCAACATCCACCACTTTATCCTCATTGGTTTGATAGTGAACAGTCTCTCACCTGATATCCCAGCTGTTCGCATCACCATTACAGATTACTGGTGGGTTCCCACGGATGTTTACTGAGTTGACTCTCCATCCCCATTGTGTAGAACACTCCAATTCTCCAAGACGGGACTAGCGGCTTCCTCGGGCTTGCGCTATTCCGTCTACCTGCTGGCACTACCAACTCTTGGTTTGGTGTGGGCAACCCTTTGTTAGGTGGCCTTATTAGGCATACCTCCAACATACACCTCTGGGGAATTGTCAATGTCCTTGGGCTGTTCCTCCATTCTCTTCATACCGGATACTAATGATCTTAAGATAGGGTTAGCTATTTTCTTGGCAGCCTCCATCAACTCGGCCATCAGCAACTCGTGGATGGTTTTATACTCCCAGAGTGTCAAGCGCGCTCATATCTCGGCATTGTGTACCCCATCAACATAGTAGACAGTCTCCTGGGACATGTGACTGGTCGGGAGTTCCACTAAAGCTTTACTTGATAACTTTGTCAGAACAAACTCCTGCGCATCTCCCCTTCCTGTTGTAGTTTTGGCTTCAGCTGGCTACTTTAGGCTGTGGCCATGACATGGTTACCAAATCGGTTCTCGAGGGCCTCTCAGATGTCTCTGTACACCAATGATGTCAGGATTGCATTCAGAATTTCTGCTGCTGTTCCTTGGAGGCTGGATATCAACTGTGCAATTTCCTCTTCTGTTGATTATTAGTTGTGGGGGATAATGGAGGCAAATTGTCGGCAGAACATTTCAAAGCTTGATGTCTCATCATATTTGGATAACATGACACACACAAATGTTGTGTTGTGTCCTGGCACCTTGACATTCAAATTTTTAGTTCTTTCGCTAAGCATCTCTTGCACAATGGTGTTCAGCTCTTTGGTGCTGCTGTTGACTTTTTCTTCAAGGATGCTAAGTTATTCTCCTAAGTTCTTCACAATTTTAACACATTGGTAAAGGTCTTACATGTTAATTCCATTTTGTGCATTTGAGAATTTACAGATTTCAGGTCAAATTTCATTTCCCTGTCAATCTGCATTCTGGATTTCATTTCCTCCATGCTGGCCAATAACATCTCTAGCTTTGCCTTCATCATGACTTAAGAATTCTACTCCTGACACCAGTGTGACCAAATGACAACACAAAGTTCTACTAAATTCACTTTGTTACCAAAACAGCATAGTGCTAATTTATACTTGTTTTCACTTTTACAAATGCACTGAGCAAACACATCAGTACTATATTTATGTCTCTGTTGTACTGCAACTTGTGCTGCTGGAAACTTCTTGATGTTCACTGCCCTGAGACTTTAACACTCACTTTAACATGTTAACTACTTGCTTTCTGTTTGTAACATGTTAATTGTTCACCAACTCTCTGGCAAACTCACTCAACTCACAACTAAACTGAACTGCTAGTTTGCTTTTCGCTCTCCTTTCAGTGGGTCGTGAAAGAAATGTTTTGGAAACGTTAGTCTCTAGAATTGCCTGGTTGGAACATTCTGGTAGTCAATTCTTCTAGATTTCCAAAAATCAAAGGTCTGAAACATTATCACTGTCTAACAGAGAGCCACATATTTCGGCTCTTTATGTAAATGGCTGTCCTTGAATGCTTCAATTTTTCCTCCTTTTGATTGCAAATAACAAAGGTGGTGGAATGGGGTGACTCACTTAATCCTTTTATGGTGGGCATCCACAACCGCTGTGCCAGTATAGATCTGAGTCTACTTATTGAGTGGATTTATGGTATTGAGGTTTTCAGTGATCAAATCTTTGGCTTGGAAACAATTAACATCATTGTTATTAACAATTTTGTTACGACGAGTTAAATGGTCAGTCATAATTTTATTAATAGATTATGACAAGATGAAACATTTTCTGTTTCAGATGGATAGATTTTAAGATTCTTGACAGTGTGTATAAATCCAGTCTTTGTTTTGATATTATGTAGAATTTTGCTAGCTGTATTATTTCTTATAATCTAGCAGTTTTTTTAACTTCTCATAAGTCAAAAGGTCTTGAATTTGAAGGTCCATCAGATTGTGTTTATTGGACGTAAAAGTAAACAATGTTTGTTGGATGTAACAGTTAACAGTTGTTTGTTGGATGTAACAATTTAGAGCAAATTTAACTGTAACCAATTGTTAGCTATTAATGCTGATTTCAAGATCAATGATTTTTCTGTTTGAAGATAATGAGGTTATAAACACTTCACCACACTGTTTTAAAATGGGTTTAATGTACTTTTTCCACATAAGTAAATATCCAAATTCAGTGAGATCTCTGCATAGGTTCAACCAATTCTCAGGTGTTCTTGCATAGATGGTATGAGGATGAAATTTGTTATATGCTTCCCTTACTGTTCACAAGCATGGCAGCCATCAGTTCACCTTGCAGTTTTGAAAAGCATGTTTCAACAGTCATTCTAAATGAATTGGCAAATATTTCAAATTCACCTTTAGTACATCTGTAGAGAATAATGTTACTGTGTTTCAATGTAGTGCACCAGAAGTAATTATTTCAGTATTGTGAGCTTAATAGTAACACCTAATTTCTGTGCATGGTATATAACTTGTTAAAGTGTGATACTCCTCATCAGCAGTGATGGCTGAAGCTTGGATCCAATCCAGTGTAATGCATCATTTGTTTTTTTTTTTCTTTCTCCCCCTAAAGGGGGCAATCAGTATTTGTATAATCTGTGTCAAATATAAATTGTACAAGTTAATGAAGCCTACAAATTAATGATAAAGTTCCTCCTTTAGATCAGCAAATTACATGGCTGTATGTGTTCCATATAGCATTATAGTTTTCCATCCACCTTATGAATGCTGCAGTGTAATATATAATTGAAGTCAAAGTATAAACTTGAAAGAAGCGTAGGGACAGTGAAGCACAAATTAGTACAAAAGTGAATCGAGAATATATTGACACATTGCTTCACTCACACTGTTTATTCACAGGATATGTTTCAAGAGCTCTTGCTCCTATCCTCAGCTGATACTGAGTCGAGTATCAGCTGAGGATAGGAGCAAGAGCTCTTGAAACATATCCTGTGAATAAACAGTGTGAGTGAAGCAATGTGTCAATATATTCTCGATTCACTTTTGTACTATATAATTGAAGATTGGGCATCAATAATGGAGTAAGTGCCAAAAACAAAAAGTTGAGTTATACCCCAATAAACCGTTTTAGGTGCCATCACGAACAACTTGCCAAGCGGGCTAACTGCCACATCCATGATCATAGTATAACACAGGGCCTGAAAGATGGTGTGCGAGGTATGTGTTGGGCCACTGTTGAGGCTATAAGGGCCTATGTGCCAACAAGCTTTACTGTTGGTTCTTAGCATCAAGACACCACTGTGAATTCTAACTTAATTTTATTTTATTAAAACCGGTTGGGATTTTGCCTTCAATTTGTTGTTTGTTTTTTACAGTAGATTGTAACGATGGAATTAAACAGTGAAATGAGAAGGAAAAAGAAAGAGAGAATCAATTCGAGATGAAAGGAAACGCAGTAGAAGTGAAGGAAAACTTTGTTGACAGTTTGTATTGGCCAGAATAAAAGTAAAATGACATTTCTTTGGATTTATTTAATGATTATGGGCAGGAATGATGAGATAAACAAAGTTTCTGGTCTTCAACCACTCATTTTTGTCATGTGACCAGGATTTTGCCAAGTCCAAGAAATGTAAAAGGGTTGAGAAGTGTCAAGGTCCTAAGGACCTGGTTAAACTGATAAGTGCTACACCAAACAATCCCTTTGCAGTTACTATGCTCCAACCTGAAGATTTCTTTGATTTCAAATAAGCAGCCAATTCATTCATCAACACTAAATATTTCCAAATGCAGTTGAATTAGTGTTGAAAAAGCTGCACCCGGAATTGTAAAGACAAGAACAATGTTTAATGAACTTGAAGCTTGGAGCACCTCCAATGTTCTCAAGAAAGGGGTTACTACTAATACATCAAGGATTTGGTTATACCATCACAACTGTGTCAAAACCAGTTGTCAGCTGAGAAGAAGAGGGATCTACAACAGATGCTGCTGTATTTGAAAGAAGAAAATTGAGTGCTCTTTGAAAAATTAAATTGAAATAGCTTTGTATTCTTTAAAAGTAAACAGAAGGATTCAAAATTATTAAATACATGACTATGTATATAATGTTTCTTCTTGTTAAATTACAGAAATAAACAGCTGTAATTACCAGCAAACCTTATGACGTCTTTCATTGGTACTTACCTCATTTTTACCAGTAAATATATGGACTTACCACATTCTATGTTTTTCTAACTAAAATATTATTTTTCATCATAACGGGAACAGTATTTTAAAAAACTTTTGCGATAGTAATACAAATCTTAACCTAGATAATAACTAAGCCATTTGATTTAAGTTTTTATATCAAAAGTTTTTTGGAAAAATGTGAAACATTGAATAACTCAAAATCAACTTTTTGGCACTTAGACCATTATTGAGGTCCAGTCTTCAATGGATCTTTTAAAACTGAATGCTTTATAAGATATTAATTGAATTGCTTCTTTTACTGTCAATTATTCCTCCCAAAATTAATGTGTTTCTTTAAATATCTACATTCAAAAGCATCTGTATATAAATCTCAAGCTTATTACCATATTAAAGTATTTACTGTGGTCACTCATTGTTAATGTCAACATTGTGTTACAATTGATGTAAACTTCTGTATGTTAGAAGGTCTTGATAAGCAAGAAAATGAAAATGTTTTGGGCATAAGAAACAAAAATAATTATTTTAGAAATTTGGAATGAACGCTGCATAATTACATTCCCTTAGGCCTAACCACACTAGGGTACCATGGCCACATGGCCAGCCATGTAGCTGTGATACTGCACTAGACACCAAGGTGGCATGGTCGTTTACGTCACCAAGGCTGCTCTCTCAATTTGAAATGGAAGTTGAGTGAGGAGTGATTTATATTCACCATAAAAATAAAAGGTTATGGATGCATCCCTTTGTCGCAGATAGAGGTACACATGGATTATTTTTGACACAGCATATAGGTTTAAGAAAGTATAGTAATAAATGTTTGAATTATGCCAGAATGTTGGTATCATCACTCAATGAATTACTAGATATAATATATGGACATAACCTGAAGAAGCAGGACTCAATTTGGGTACTCGTAAGAGAATATCTTTGTATTTTTTATTGTAAATATACTTATTTGAAATTAGTCAGTTGGATATGTCCAGCATGACTGAAGCATCAGAATTGCATATTTTGCCTAAACTGAGACATTGCGTTTGTTCTGTAGCTATCAATCTAATCTGTATTTCAATTATGAACTTGCCTTTATCAGAAGTACTAATGTGTTGAACGTTCCAACATAGTGAGATCAACACAGCAGCTACATTGGCCACTCAGGAATCTCCCATATGAGATAATGTATGTTGGTGAAGCAGTTAGATAATGAACGATAGCCAGGAAGATTGGCCACTCGGAAGTTTACTGGTGACGTGGCCAGTCTTATTACACAACTAGTACCTGCCTCTATAGCATAGGTGGTAAGCCTGTCAGCCTCATGTTCAAGAGGTACCGAGTTCAAATCTTGGTCAGGGTGAGTTATCTGGATAAGGTTTATTCTGGGATTTTTCGTTATCCTAAGAGATGAATGTAGGGTAACTCTAAGCTCTATGGACCCTGGGCTCATTTGAGCATCATTTCACCCACTTTCATCATCAATATGATTTAATGTTGGAGGACATTAATTAAAAAAGAAAATCACTGCAGGAAGGGCCATTAGAATATGTTTTAGACTGGCCACCTACCATGCTGCCTTGGTGGTCTTGTTAATAATGCAGTAATACAACACAGATACCATGTTGCATGAACAACGAATGAATGTAGTATATCACCTATTTTAGGAAAATGTTTAATAGTATAAAATATAGCATTAATGGTTACAGAAATGCATTGTTACAAGAACTGAATACCAGTAAATAAAGTAATTAATGATATATTAAACTGAACACAGTGCAGTTGTAGATTATTTTAACCATTGTCACTTGCCATTATATATTTCCAAGCACTATACACTGTTGCCATATCCCTAATAGCTCAATCTATTTCTGGAATATCTGCACCTTTTTATCCAATAGTCCTTTATTGAGAGCATTCTACCAAATGTTCTGTATATTTCTAGATTTTTTTTTTTGTGCTATTCACTTTTGTTTTGTGAGTTATTCTATATGTTAGACTTTGGATTCTGATTTACTTGGTGGGAAGTTGAAGCTTTACTCTAATGATCTATGTTAGTTTTTCATTATTTTTCATAATCCAAAAATATTTTTGTCCAAGTGTGCTTTCTTCCAGCAAATTCAAAGGCCCCATTGCATTAGAAACATACCTTTTTTTAATTGCAAGGAAACAAGTTCTGAAAATTTACTGAATGAAGTTAGCAATATGCTTTGCCATGTTTAAATACCTCTGTGTTCATAATCAGTTTCTTAGATGTAGATTAGTGAAATTTAGAGAGTTAAAATGTTTACATAGTAAGTTCTCTAAACCTTCCTTTTGTTTTTACATTGTAGAACTAACTCACTTTTGGAGAAAGTATGTAATGAAGTTGGACGTAGCCATTTTTATGGCTGCATATGGGAGTGTCTTGCATCAAATAGTGCAATACGACTACCAGCAATATCATTTGTGTTGTCACATTTCAATAAGAAGCTTTCTATGGAAGACCAGTTGTATATAATGGGTACCAACATAGACGTTATGGTAAGTGAAACTTTTGTAATATAATTGAATACCATTTTATACTTATGTGTATCTATACATATAGAAAGACTGTTTCTCAGTACAAGAAAAATGTCATAGATGTTTGAAATGATTATGAAAAAATAGGTTTCGGAATTGTTTCAGTAAATAAACCGGTTAAAAACAGAGGTTTCTGGAATGTATAGATCAAATATATCAAGAAGCAAGGCATTGTCTGCTCGTTTTGAAATTAAGAATTCATGGAGAATTTATCTAAAGGTAAAATAAACTTAGAAGGATACATTATTAAATTACAGATGAGTCGTATTTATTACATATCGGCTTCACTTACGTACCTATATTGAGGACATGTTTTGCGAACCATCGTTCGCATCGTCGGCTCTTAATGCGACTAAAGCTTGATCCAGTGGTGTGGGTAATTCTGGAGTTGCTGCTGCCATCTGTTGATTTTGTGATGAATTTAAATGTGGGGTTTTCTGGCGGGATTTCAAAGTTCATTAGTTGGTTTTTATGTTTTTCTATGTATATTCTCTCCCATATGACGAGTTCACTATGTTTTTGTACGTATTTTAGCAATTTGGTGCTATCTTCAATTTCATGATTTTCAGACCAGAAATGAGCTGCTATTGCGAAGTTATCAATAATTTTTGTATCTTAAGTGCCTAAAATGTTCTTTATTTCTAGTGCCTATGTTTCTTTTTGTCCTTCCTATGTAAATTTTTTCACAGTTTTTACACTTAATATTGTAAATGCCTTAGTTTTCTTCTGGTTTTATCTTATCAGTATTATTACTGTTAAGTAGGTTTTTAATGTTGTAATTGTTTTTTGGTGCAAATTACCAAGGCGTTCATAAGCGACAACATCGCTTTCCCCACCAGCACGTGGTTTCATGGCAACTGTTAGAATCCTAAAGTAATTTTAATTCCACCGTAATTCAAGCAGTTTGAGAAATCTCAACTTGGATGAAAGAAAATAAGTGAATTAGCATATGGAACTCTTAATATTTTGAGTCACCTATTCAGTTCCTACAGTCATAACTCTACATTATCTAGGGATAAGAGATCTCACATGACCAGGCAGTTACTTCATAGTAAGAAGTTGCAGGGAGCAAGATCTTCATATTGTGAATGATGAGATTTATATTGTACGTGATAAGTGATAAGTGTCACAAATTAATGCTGACAATCTCAAACTTCATGACAATGCCCGCCCACATGCTGCTGCTCTATTCATGCAAAAATCAACACATTTGGTTAGGATGTGCTCCAGCATCCACCATACAGTTCAGACCTTGCACCATCAAACTTTCATCTGTTTGGTCCCATGAAGAAGTTCCAGGCCGGCCAACACTTTGCAACAGATGTGGCAGTGACATCAGTAGTCTGCAGATGGTTGTACACTAACCAAACAGACTAACCAACCTGTTCGTTTGAACAGGTCATATTGAAACAGATACAACGAGGGGAGAAATGTGTGGAGAAACTTGGCGACTATGTCGAAAAGTAGATAAAAGATTGAGTTCATTAGTGATTTTTTGTAACTATGAAACTTTTTTGTAAAATAATTGTTCATTACTTTTTGATCCACCCTCATGTGTACACTCCTATCATTCATGTTAAACGAAATCAAAACTTATTTATTAATCACTCCTCAATTACTCAGTACACATGTTTGGTGTGTAGTGTTTCTTTTTTCTTTTCTTTCTTTTTTTTTTATTTACATACACTTATATTCATGTTAAGGAACGATTAGAATTACTACAAAGGGGATTCGGCACTAAAACCTGTGATTTATTGTACCTAAGTCCCGAGTGGAGCATCCCTGGGAGGTAGGATGAGGCAAGAGGAGACAGAGGACAGCAGACCCAAGGAGTCACGACAGCACTGAGACACCCACTAACTGTTCTATCCTGAAAGAAACCACCAGATGAGAGATGATGTGAAATGATAATGGGAATGAAATGGATGGCAGGAAATTTGGGGGATGTAATTAACTACCTACTGCTACTGCAGCCTCCCGAGTATGGCGGGTTCCCATACAACCTAAGACAATCACGGATAGGTGTGATGATAACATGGACTTTGTTACGGAGGAGGTCGGAACTCCAGTTCCAGTCAGGATTACGGGTGAGCGAGCAGGCCTGTCCCGACAGTGAACAAGTGACTGCCCGGCATACTTGGTAGGGAACCAGGCCAGGATGCCAGGAACAGCTATTGGAACACAACAAATAGCAGGACAAATGCTGGAAATGAGAGAAGGTGGAATTGAGAACCAATGTGATCCATTTCAGAGATGCCCACTGGTTGGAAGATCTCCATCTTATAAAGCACACATAAGACGTAGTTCGACCGGTAGCTCAAGTGTGTTTATTAACAAAGTTTCTATAGGAACGATGTGAAGTAGACACTTCAAGATGGATTAAAGAATGTTAGAAGCCCCATTACATGGTGCTGGATCGCAGGAACAATTACTAGTGGAGATACAAACTACTCAGAGAGAAGAAAGTATCAAAAGCACATCACCAGGTCAAAGAAGGAGTTCTCTGCCCGAAACAGGAGTACCTTTTAGTCTAGATTCTCAACACATAGGAACAAGCAGTAAACCTGATGAGATGATTGTAGCACTGAAGGATGCAGGAATAAGCAGAGAGCAGAAGAGGAAAAGGATAGATTCACAAGGAACAAAGCCAAAGGAAATGAAACTAATGGAAAATAGATCACTGCGAAAGGAAGGAGCATGGATGACAATACAGGTGAATTCTGAGTAGGAGATGAGTCTCGGAAGGAAGTGATATTGTAGTAATAAGAGACGAAATGAACTTTGTTCATAAAATGAGTGAAGAACTATATGAACAAAGCCAGATGGTGGTGAAACTGATTAAAAAGTACCCCTAATACTAAAGCCAATATCAAAAAGGGGTGAAAGAAATGAGTCAGAGGACTGAAACTGTACTTAATCGTTGGAATGAGTGGAATATGGTGGTGAAGAAAAATGATTCTGTGTCAGTGGCTGTACAGGTTTGTGATGGGGAGGGAGATATGCTCCCTGATAATATGGGAAAGAAGAGATACATAGAAACACAAGTGTATATGGCGACTGAAGTAGAACTGGACGCAGAATTAAGGGAAGCTCTTTCCCAGATAAGTTTTAAGAATAACATCTCATTGACTTGGAGAGACTGACCCAAGAATTGTTACCGAAGTACACAGATTGAGTACAGACATTCCCTCAAGGTAGAAGGAGATATAGCAGTGGTTGTGAATATAAAGGAAGAAGGACAAGGATTACTGGAGAAATTAAAAGATGTCTATCCGGATATATCCGAGGTATTATCGGAAGGAATGGATGGGAATAAGGTAGAATTCACACAAATGAACTCAAATATTACCACAAGTAAGGGTATTTAAACACATCAATCGAGAAGCATCTATTTGATACCATATTGCCAGGAGGTAAATGGTGCTAACCATTTAGAACTCCTGCATGAAAGATTAGTTCAATGGGAACAGTTGCTGCAAGAGCACCAGTGCTAGTGACACCTAACGATTTAGACAGAGTGTGGACTAGGAGAAACCTGGAATGGATATTTAATAAATGTAAAATTGCAGTTAAGTATGTCCATTAAGTGCCCAGAGAAGGCAACAAATATTCATGAATGGTATGAACAAGGTTCAGGAAAGAAGAAAGGTGGCAACATACAGGAAAGGGTTAAATTCAAGACAAATGGGAGAACTTTTGCAGACGTCTTAAGGGCCTTAAAACAGGAACTAGACCTGGAGAAGATTGGAGTACAGATTCTGATTTCTTCACTTAACCTCACCTCATTTATAAATTAAAAATATGGGTCTTTTTACAGAGCAACAGTACTAATTAAGTGTGTGTAGCCACTTTGTCAATCACTTAAAAGTTCTACTGGCGTGCAACTGAAAATAAAAAAAAATACTTTATGTACCTAATTGCCATCTGACAATGGACGCATTTCTTAAGCAACCTCCACTTCCGAATATTTTCCTTTGATAATTCCTTTGCCATAACAATATATCATCACGCTTAACAATTATATTGTGACTTCGTGGGTTCGTAAAATTAAAAGTCCGAGCTGCAGATATTCCAAATGTTCTTTATTTCCATAGAAATACACTGTTCAATCCTCACGTAACAACATTACGTCACATACACACCACAATCTACCAAGGTCGATGGCCGCGTCGTGGCTCAGTGGTTAGACCGCTTGGCTCTCACCAAGGCGGCCTGGGTTCGATCCCAGGCGACCGCAAAGTGAGATTTGTGGTGGACAACACGGCGCTGGGGCAGGTTTTCTCCGGGATCTCCAGTTTCCCCCGCCATCTCATTCCACCGATGCTCCATCTTCATCTCATATATCATCAGTGTCATCGCCTGCGGTGCCATATGTAGTAAAAGCGGGCGTTAAACACTACACATTTCATTACCAAGGTCGATGACAATAACAAACAGTGTTCTGATCACATCAGCTCTCATTACAACACTACTCTACAGCTGTTTACTGCTTATGACTCCTGCGACTGACTGTTGGCTAATCGTCGCCTTCTTAAATACCTCATTGATAAATTCGAGGGATTTCCAGAACAATAAGGAAACCGAATAATCAAGATGTTACCAGAAATTTCCATTTATCTCAGTTTGTTTCGGCAGATCTTTATCTGCATGCTATCTTTCTCAGTTCCTTTGTGTAAACAAGCCACGTTATCGCTCCACGCGAACCTTTTATGTGCATTGCAGTGACACTGCTCCCTCCTCAAGGCTGGTCATCCCAAACAGCACCATCGTAGCGGGCCAGACAATCCAGGTGTACCACCAGGATCTTCCCTCGGGCCACCTTCTGGATGCGGTAGACCACGTCATTAATCCTCTTCACCACCCGGTACGGTCCTTGCCATGGCTGTTGAAGTTTCGGGCAGCGTCCCTTGGTCCAGGTAGGGTGGTACAACTAGACCAGGTCACCTTGCTGGAACCCTTGGCTATTGGCTTGCCTGTCATATTGGGTTTTCATGGTGTCGCTCGCCTTCTGGATGTTCTGACGAGCCATCTCGTGCATGTCGTGGAGATGGTGCACCAGGTTCTCCACATATTCGGTAGCTGGCTGTTTTGCATCCGGGGGCCTTCCAAAAGCCAGATCACAGGGGAGGCGTAACTCTCGGCCGAACATTAAGCTGGCTGGCGTCATCCCAGTGGTGTCGTGTGTTGACGAGCGGTAAGCCAACAAGAACAGTGGCACCTTGATGTCCCAGTCTCGCTGATGGCTGGCCACGAGCTTCCTCAGATGTTCTTCTAAGGTCTTCATGTATCTTTCAACCATGCCATCCGACTGGGGATGTAGAGGTGTTGTGCGGGTCTTGTTAACCCCAAGTCTTTCTAGTGCCTCCTTCATTAGGTTGGACTCAAAATTGGTGCCCTGGTCACTGTGGAGCTCTAACGGCACCCCAAATCGGCAGAACACTTGCTCCACGAGGCAGTCTGTGATTGTTTTTGCCTCCTGGTTTGGGATGGCATATACCTTCGGCCACTTTGTGAAGTAGTCCACAACCACCATCAGGTACTTGTTTCCTCGGTCGGACACTGGGAATGGTCCAGCTATGTTGACGGTGATCCTTTCGAATGGCGCTGCGACTTTGTACTGCTGCATGCGACCCCGGCTCCTAGTCTGGGGCCCACGACTTGCCGCACACACGTGACATTGCTGGACCCACCTCTAAGCATCTGCTCGGAGCCTCAGCCAGTAGTAGCGCTGTCGGAGTCTGTCGATTGTTCGGTTTACTCCCAGGTGTCCTCCTGAGGTACCGGCATGCACTTTCTCCAAGACTTCCGAGACCTTACTCCTGGGAAGTACCAACTGTTCTCTCTGCGTCTTCCCATCGAGCGATTCCCATACCCGGAACAACACGCCTTCTCTTGTCTTCAGTGAGTCCCATTGGGCCCAGTACAACTTGTATATGGCGCTCTTTGGTGCGATGTCCTCCCAGGTTGGTCTTGTCCCTGCCTGCACTTCTCTCAAGAGTAGTCCCAAGTCTGTGTCCGCCAGCTGCTCCATCCTCAGGCCTGTGCTGTCCCAGCCATCCGCAGGCACTGCCGTGACAATTCTGACAGCTGCGACACGCTCCTTCTCTTCCACTCTTGTGCATTGGCCGCACCCTTCTGGGCAGGGTCTTCGACACATGGCGTCTGCGTTGCCATGGCTCTTCCCTCTATGATGTTTAGAGGTGAAGTCTTACTCTCGCAGCCTCTGTACCCAACATGCTGTCTGGCCTTCCAGGTTTCTAAAGCTCAGTAGCCATGTTAGGACGGAGTGGTCAATCCTCAGGTGGAATGGCTGACCATAAAGGTACTTGTGTAAGTGCTCCAATATCTTTACTACTGCCAGTAACTCTCACCGGGTGAGGCAGTAGTTCTTCTCTGCCTTGGATAGCATCTTGCTGTAGTAGGCTATCACCCGCTCATGGCCGTCCTGGACTTGGGATAGGATGCCTCCAATGCAATGGTCGCTGGCGTCAGTGTCCACAATGAAAGCGCTGCTTGGTTGTGGAAATCCCAAAATAGGAGCACTACACAGTGTCTTCTTCAGCCACTGGAAAGCGTCTTCGGCATCATCCGTCAACACTCTATTTCCACTTTGTCAGAGCTAGCCCATGATGTGCCAAACATTTCCTCCATCGCAGCTTCTTATCCCTCTCCTGACACCAGTGTGGCAAAAGGAAAAAAGCTTCTTTATTTTCACTTCAATCATTAGCACAATGCTAATGTACAATCAACCTTTGTTTTACACAAATGCAACACTTTGAAACAGCTCTACAATGTTCCTTTAGGTCTTTTATGCAGTCCTTTGTTCAGCTACACACAGGTCCACCTCTAACGTGAAGCTACACTCCAATTCTGCACACAACTGCAATATTCACAAGTAAACTGCTTTGCTGCCAGTTTCACAGCTGGGCAATTGACCACTCAGCTCAAAGCACCACATTGCTTTCACTTCTACTCACTGCCCACTCTGATTCTGTTGGCTTTGCACTCTGCTTTTATATATCTGTTGGGTACAATAATCTTTCTGAAATTAGAAACCCCTGGAAATGCAGTTGCGAAAGTCGTTTTGCATTAGTAATGATATGATCTGTTTCCCAATGTTATCCTTCGCCATGTTTATTTCTCACGGCAATCTACTTCCTGCTGTGTCATGTCAACCAGTGGCATGGTCTTAGGCACAAGTTACTTTCTCATGGCAGACTTGTGCAGTCACTGATATGACAGTTTTAGATAAAATTTTAGTTTAACAGCATTTTAAAGTCTTTGTTTAATGGAATACACCAATTTGACTTAGGAAATAACTACATTAGGTGTGTGGCTATATAATTATTTGAAAATATGATTTTTGAAAAAATCTTGAGTTTTTCTTTTGGCTTAGGAGGGCAGTATACTTATCAGGTGATCATATCAGACGAAAATAAAGAAGATGAAATCTTAGAAAACTTCTAGAAAAATTTGAGTATATCCTTTATATTGCAAGTAACAATCACCATGAGCATATCTACATAATATCCAGCTGGCCATAGTAACTTTGTATACATAACAGTTTACAGAGAATATTTAGAACATATTTTGAAATTACGATCTATAGTATCCCTGAACAAAGCATCTTCTTTAAACATGAATACATGTGATACTTTTTCTCTTGCTTGTATGCTATCAGTGGCATTCCTTTCTTTTAGCTCCTAGGTTTATACATCTTATTGCTTACCTGTTGTATCTTTGGGAAATACAAAAGCTTATATCAGGGTATTTCTTTGTGCTGTTACAACAGTTAAAAAGTGTAGAACAATGTATTCTTTTCAAAACTGTTATTGACATATACGGTGTTCATTTCCTCCGATTGAGCAAGAATGACATCATAGTTGACTGGTGAGTCTATCTCGAAATGATAGTACCCTCTACGGAGAAGAAGCGGTAATGTTGCGGAATGGTAACTAACTGCAACGCTCTGAATGTGATTGCGCTGCTAACTAATACATCTGGCCTTGCCTTTCACCCCTCTTTACGGTAATCAAGATTATCATTCTAGTAAATATGTAAAGTAGCATGTTTCTACTCTAAAGGTGGATATGTAGACAGAGCACTGTGTCTTCAAGGTTGAATGCTACTTTTGTACCGGCGTTAAAATTAGTGCGACATATAAATATATTTTAAACCACTACATAGAGGAGTTTATGCAACGTTATCCGGCATTCAGAGAAGTCCCTTGGAGCGTAATGTTGTCAAAAGTGTCCAGGTACCGACAAATTGACATACGTTTGTGTGCAACATAAACATCTTACGTTTTTTCAGTATATGATATAAATTTTATGTCATTCTCATGCTTAATTAAAATGTCTTTATTAATGTTTTTTTGTAATTTACATCCTCCAACGTTAAGTCATATCGGACAATGAATGGAATGGGTGAAATGATGCTCAAATGAACCCAGGGTCCATAGAGCTTAGAGTTACCCGACATTCGTCTTTCAGGATAAGGGAAAACCTCGGAAAAATCCTTATCCAGGTAACTCACCCTGACCGAGTTTTGAACTCGGGACCTCTTGAACGTGAGGTAGACATGCTGCCATCTATGCCACCGAGGCGGGCAATGTTGGTATCCTTATGTCTTTTAAAACCAATAGGTGAATTAAACATTTACAAGATACAAGATCAATTACTCGCAAAATGAGAAATACTCGATGCTATAAAGTGACGGTCCCAATTTAGAAGTAATAAACATAATAAGTAAATATTATAAATATTTAATATAAATAATGTTTCTTGCCTGCCTCCGTGGTGTGAGGTAGCGTGTGTACCTCACAGTCAAAAGGTTGCGATTCCGAATCTCTCTAAGGTTGAGTTACCTGGATAAGGTTTTTTCAGGGTTTTCCCTTATCCTATCAAGACGAATGTCAGTAACTCTGAGCTTTAGGGACCCTGGACTCATTTGAATATCATATCATCTGTTTCATTCATTCATTGATTTATTCATTCATTGCTTGATATGATATGCACTGTTGAAAGGACAAAAAAAGGAAAATCTGTTTTTTTACTAAAATGTTTTGAAACTAATACTGTTATTAATTTGATTTTCCTTTATTACATTATATTAAGTTACATATCTTCACAGAGAAACACCAAATTCCAAGATATTGTTTGCATTTATCCATCATTTAGTGTTCATATTCATCAAAACAAACTACAACAGTTATTGTATCTACGCACCAGACAAAATTACTCACCTTTATATTACACGGGCAGGACCAACCCCTCAAATAGTATATTTATGTGCTGGTAGAGGGAGCCCTAAAAGCTGCTGTCAGCAGATCAAGTATGATCGCAAGCCGCTAGGGGAATCGTATATAAACTTGCTCCATCAGCGATGTTAATGATGATGTCAAATTTTGTGTGGTAAAACCACAGATAAAAAAGAACACCGTATATTGCATGTAATTGATAAAGAAAGTTATCTACCACTGTTGTATGCCTGTGTTCTGTAATGTTCCTTGAGCTCTGTCAGAATCATGCCTCAGGTGTTCTACTGTATGTATTCCTATAATGCAGGAAAACTGTAAAACATTTCTTTGTCTTTTGTATTAACTATTTTATTTAATTATTGTTGTACTATATTGATGCATTTTTAAAATTATTAGTACATTAAAATTAAAATCTGAAACTTGTCTGACCTTTAGATTTAAAAAATGCACTAAGCTCTATATATTGTTTTTATTTAAAATGCAAATGCTGTTTTTATGGGCAGGTAAATGCTCTGTGTGCTGCAGTGCAAGATTCCAGTGTATTAGTTCAACGAAGTGCATTGGATCTGTTGCTGGTTGGTTTCCCAATGCACAATAGTCAGTTGGTTCGTTCAGACATGGTACGTCTTGTGACTGCTGCACTTGTAACCATTTTAAGGAGGGATATGTCACTCAATAGGTAACTAAGTTGCATTAAGCTCTTATCCCAGGTTAATTTAGAACTTTCAAAATAGGATTTGCAGTATGCATTTTTGTATGTTATTTTTGCCTAAGGAAAAGCAAGCTTTGCAATTGTTAAAACTTAAACTGTCTTAAAATTAAAATGAGGATGGTGAGAGTGTCAAATTGTACTGTTCACTGCATAATAATGATAATGATAATAATAAATGGAAACTATTAACAGTGAAACATGCATTTATTGATGCATCATTAATGCTTATGTAAGAAGTCAGTTTTATATAATCTTCTTGCTTCATCAACCTGTTAAGAAAAATAAGAAAGAATATATAAATTGGTTCCTTATATGCATATTGTACCACTTCAACTGCTTCCACTCCTGTTTCTAACTTGATAAGAAATATTTAACACTCTTTGTCGTTAGGTTATAGATTGTTTACTACATTATTGCAATCTACTTGAAATGAAGTAAATTTTGATGACACAATCAACAAATAGCTACATGATTTGTGTTCTTTGTAATAAATATCCTCTTGTAAGTCTTTGATCCAGTAGGTAAATGTAGTTGCTTTAATTATAGCTTCAGATTTATTCCATAATTAAGGGAGGAAAAATGATTTCACACCTCTTGCTTGTAATTAATATTTCTAAACTGTTCCTTTATTGAGATTTTCAAATTCAATTTAGGCTTTCCTATGTAAATTTGGTCACAGTTTAAGTAACGTAATGGGTAAATGTTAGATGTGTTTTTTCTTTTCCCCCATTTATGAGGTCAATCAGGGTAATTGATTGTTCTTACACAGACAACTCTGTGTAGACAAAGTATTAGCAGAAGTTCCATGGTTCAAATCCCAGCTATGGGATTGAATTTTTCAGTTCTGATTCTACTTTCATAAATGCCAGATCTTTTATCTTCTGAAATAGTTTTGTTTTTTAGAAATTCATAACAAAATTATTATGCTGTATTTATTTTGATGAACAGTTATTATTTTATGTTCTTTTAAAATATTTGTGAATATATTATTTTTCCATGGATGAATTATAAATTTGTAAAATTTATAATTATGTTTCATATTTTTCAGGTTAAAAGTCACATTAAATACTTGTAAATTTAACATTAAAAGGAATCTGGTGTTTTACATTCACATGAGTTTTCCATCATTTATTTTTGTATAGCTTCTACAAATATTCGTGTGAAAGTTTTATTTTTTTCATTATGCATTTCATTATGGGCACAGGAGGAATACATAATACCAAAACAATAATCAAATTTTAAAAATGGCTTTGAAATTCCATACACTTGTTCAAATTGTAGGAAACAACAAAATATGACAGTATTTGAAAAAGTTACAAATATTTAAAAATATAAATTGATTACAATGGACATCTTGGGAATGATAGAAAAGGTTATCGAAAATAAATTCAGTATTTTAGAAAGTTTCACATTTTTGTGGAGTAGGGTTTGGTCTATCAAATGGTTTGCCAGTTACACCAAATTCCTGTCAAATAAAGAGGCCTTCAAATATTTTTGCAGCAAATTCAAAATAAGCATTTTATTTACAACGTAAATTTTAATCAAAACCATCACACCTATTTGTGAGAAAATCAAATTTTTCATAGAAGTTGTGCATGTAAAGGGTAGTTTGTAATGGGGGGAGGGATATTCTTGAAAATCTTCATGTCCCATCTTTGGAAGATGTGTATGATGTTTTAAATAAATCATTGCAATATGAGGTTGAAATTTTATATGTAAATGTTGGTGTTATTGTACTTTAAATTTGATTGGAATTGGTACAGATTTAAAGGTATATTAGTGGAGAAGCTTGTGAAAGTGTATGGGTCATATTCATAGTTATCAATTTGGTCTAGACTATCTTCCAACTAACTTAGTCCAGACCAAAGGTGGTCTAACTTTTTGGTATTCATAGACGATAAAAAGCCTCAGACCAAGTAAAGCTGTGTCTCATAGAGTGCTAAGCAAACCACAGTGTGCCTACAAGTTTATAAATCTCTGTGGTAGTTTCACAGCTGTTACATTCTTATGGTTGCTGCTGCTGTTTGAAGTTTGGTAACAAAGTTTGGTGTGCTGTGAATATAGATAATATGAAGAAGCATGGTATCAATTGGTCAGAGGAAGACCAATGCTTCCTCTAGTCCAAAAAAGAATGAACATTGTAGAAAATCCGTATGAATGAATACAAATATGGGAAAGGAGAAGGCATGGGGAAATTTATAACGAGTTTGCTGATAATGCGGCTTACTGATGCCTAATATCGTGCAGGTCAGCAGAATTGTTTTGATATCCTGTTGCATAATACCAAAGTGCTGTTAGGATTTGAGTGTCAGTCGAGGTACTTAGGCCTTGGTTATCATCCCTGATGTATAGGTTAGGACGAATCATTTCTATCAGCTTTCTGGCATTCACTTTACTAAACCTATATCTGCTTTCGAAGTTTAGGTTGTACTTCGCAATAATTTCTATTCTTGGTAGAAAGGTTTTCCTCCATCTTATTTCACGAATTCTACGCACCACAGCTACATTCATCACTTCATTGACTTCCATGTTGCAAAGATAGTCTGCCTTTAATCTACCCCTCGGAGGCAGACCAAAATTTGAGCCGGAACAACATGTCTGGTCCCCAGACTATTGCTAATCCCAGTTTATGAATAAGAATATCGATGGTCCACCATTAGTCCACTGGAAGTAGCAAGTTGGTGCAGACTAAGTCTGGTTATGAATACGGTCCTATGATATTTAGGCAAATTGCTCATGTATAGGATTATAATTCTACATAATTTCTTTCATTCTACTATAATATAACGTGTTTGTGATATCAAAGTGCCAGTTATTTTCAGTAAACTATAGAGAAGTTAAAGAATAATCTGTATTATTTCTAGTCTATTAATCCCAGACTTATCATTTTAATTTCTTTTTGTTTCAGGCGACTGTTTGCATGGCTCCTGGGGTCGGAAGTGAATCTCTCACTGCTCAGCTCAGAGCACCCTCTTGTGAAGAAAAGCAAGAATGAAGAAGTAACAAATGGAAATGTGTACTTTGACATTTATTCAAGGGACATGCTCATCCAGGTAGTTACTGGATAATTGTTATACTGATATTTTACTGTTGTTTCACATATTGTAAAAGTAAATTCAAATATTGTGTTCAATTTCCTTATTACATTAATGGCAGTTTAAATTTTTTTCTTTGTTTTATTTTTTAACTTTTTTAGCACAAGGTATTTTTCCAGATGGCTAAATTGTAATAATTAGCCATTGTTCGCTAAATTTAATAATATTCCTTCTGCATATTCATCAGTAGGGGCTGAAGCAGTACTTCGCAGATTCTTCTTCTTCTTCTTCTTCTTCTGCTCCTCATCATTTAAGGAAAACATTTTAATTATTCCTGAGATTCATTTCATATTTATAAAATGTAGTTTTTATTCAATTCAGGATTTTGGATAATTGAGTGTAATGTATGCCCTTGTAAATCTTTGCTTCTTCAATTAAATTTTGACCATATCTGTTCATTCAAAAACTATGTGCACCACATATGTCACAGGTGTCAGTGTTTTTGTATTAATCTTTCTCCAATGTTTTTTAATAGGTCCATGACTGGTAATATAATAAATTAAACCTCTGGTTGGCTGAATGTAACGTAGTGTTAATCTTTGCACCAGAACTTTTATTGATTATTTCTCTATACAAATCTATTTCAGATTATTCAGTGATTTCACAACTATCACAACGAACATTTAACATTAGCAAAAATGAAACATTTCCCTTCATACATATACACTAACTGAGCAGTTTTTTAAAAATGTTCTCTAGACTTTGCAACGCTTGCCAAGAAAGACGTAAGTCCAACTGACTTGCTCTGGGAGGAGATCCAGCCACGACCTCCGATAGAGACGGTGGTGCAACCAAACACTAAATAAAAGACGAGCACGTTGCTACCTCTGCCCCTATAGGGAAGTCAGACAATTACATGAAAGATTACACTTTGTGCCTGTTGGCACTTCTTTCATCTACATATACTGTTAAATAAGTTCTTCTTCCCTTGTTCTTATTATCCCACTCGTATTGCTGTCTAAATTTTAGTTCCTGTTTAATTTCATCTACTGTTTTACAATTTGTTTTCCAGTAATTTTTTCTACTGTTACTGTTCTTCATCTAAAATTTTGCTCCATGAATTAAAATTCTGTAATTAATTGGCCATGTGGCTAGGGTAACTGAAAGTGCCATTGTGGATTTTCTATTCACTGTGCCTGTAATTCTCAGTAAGATTTTTCTTTGTCTTACTGAATGCTATAGAAGATGGCATAGGAAAAAGAATAGCTGAGAATACATTTGCATTTGTATTTTGCAGAAAAGTAGTGGATACCATAAACTGTAATTCAGTACCAACATGATTGCAGATGAAAACAGTGCTTTAAAATATCCAGATATAGATAAAAGTGTTGCAGATTTTATGTATGCACCTGTAGTTTAAGCAGATGTGGAATGTAACTTTTCTTACTTTAAATCAGTACTACTGAAAAGGATATAGACATTTTCATTCAAACCTGAAAGTGTCAGATGTAATTTATTCCAATAAATAGAAATTAATCCATGTGCATATTGTGAATTAACATTTTCATTCATGATAAAGAGGTTTCACTTATATAAGTTAACTGTATATTTTGTGAACAGCACTTCAGAAATAAAATAAATGTTCTTTAGACTGCAATCCTTCTTGTATAGAAACTAGGACATACTGTGTGGGATCAATGTCAGCCCTTATTGCCACACCCTGACCCTTCGTATTCCATAAATTTTCCTTACATTGCAACTCTGATGTTGCAGCCCTAGTAGTTACATAAGAATGTGGGTCTAGTGATAAGCTAATGGTCAACATAAGATGGTTGTTGCTATTAAAACAAAATATAGTAGAGTCTCGGTTATCCGACCTTCGGTAATCCGACATCCCATATTATCCGACACATATTAATAAAAAGCATATTTCTCAAATAACAATCACTTACTAAAATTTTCCTTTCCTGTGAGTATAATATGGCAAGTAAAAGGAAGAAAGTGGTTGTTTCCATGGAAGACAAGTTGATGGCATTAAAGAGACTGGACAAGGGGGAAACTTCAAAAAGTGACTTCAGATTATGGTGTGGGCGTGTTACAGTGGGGGACTGGAAAAAAAGAGAGTGAAGAAATTGTAAAGTGATGTGCTACCAGAGCAATGAGTGTTGCACTAACACACAGGAAAACAATGCACTGTTTCTTTGGTTCACTCAAAAACGAGAAAAGGATCTACCATTAAAGGCCCCAGCCTGCAAGAGAAGGCGTTGTATTTCCAGAAAGCATTCAATGATGGGGATCCTAATTTTACTGCCAACATTGCGTGGTTTGATCGTTGGAGGAAATGGAATGGTATTAGCCAGATTAATATCTGTGGTGAAAAACTGTCCGCTAATTCTGACGACGTTTTGAAATTTAAAATGGAATTCCAAGAAATAATTCTTGCTGAAGGATTAACTGGTGAACAGATTTTTAATTGTGATGAAACTGGACTAAATTTCAAGATGCTGCCATCTAAAACTCTTGCAGCCTGAGCAGAGTCATCTGCTCCTGGCTACAAGCATAGTAAGAAAAGGGTTACTATTCTTGCCCGCAGTAATGTTATGGGGAACTTCAAAGCTAAAAAGGCCCAAATAACCTCGTCGACAGGCCCTAAAACACCACACACTCAAAGCTAAATTGCTAATGATAGGTAAATCTAAAAGGCCTGGGGTATTTCAAAACATTGCTGTTAATGCTCTGCCAGTGCATTACATTAACCAGAATTCTGCCTGCACGTCTGCTGCCATCTTTAATGATTGGTTATTTATACAGTTTGTGCCATCTATAGAGAAGTTTCTAGCTTCCAAGTATCCCAAAGAAAGCTCTTTTACTACGAGGGCTGTTCAATAAAGAATGATCACAATTTTTTTTTTTTTGACAACGTACCTTTACTCATCCTCATAATTTTGATGGTTCTTCTCAAAATAGTGTCCCCTGAATGTGATGCACTTGTCCCAGCGTTTCTACCAGTCCTTAAAGACATGCTGAAACCATTTTTTGAGAGATCCTTCAAAATCGCCTCTGCAGCCTTCATCACTGCTTTGATGATAGATAATGCCTCCCACGAAGGCGTTTCTTCAAGTTAGGGAATAGAAAAACGTCACATGGGGGCTAAATCCCGACTATAGGGAGGGTGAGGGATGCACTTCACATTGATTTTTGCAAGATATTCAGCAACAACATTGGCAATATGTGGCCGCGCATTATCGTGGTGCAGCATCCAGCCTGCTTCACGGAAATATGGTCTTTTGCGCCTGATATGCACTTGTAATGTTTTCAGGACATTCCTGTAGTATTGTCCAGTTACTGATGTCTGTCCAGGTACAACATGCTGATAAACCATTCCATGAATATCAAAGAATGAGATGACCGTAACTTTCCCAGCAGAAGCAAACCACTTTTGCTTTTCGGGGGGTTGGTGATGAAAGAGATTTCCACACTGAGCTTTGCTGTTTGCTCTCAGGATCAAAATGATGTAGCCAAGTTTCATCAGCAGTGATTATGTTTGAAAGAAATTCCGGATCTTCCTCTAACATCAACTTTAACTGCATGTTACCTCCATTGCAGCGGTAGGCGATA
Organism: Mantis religiosa; assembly: GCA_030765055.1. NCBI lineage: Eukaryota > Metazoa > Arthropoda > Insecta > Mantodea > Mantidae > Mantis > Mantis religiosa. Next base: position 283,606,434 of record CM060948.1, on the reverse strand, counting down.
CTGAACATGTCTGAACCTGCCTGGTTCTCACAGGCGGGAACCAGGAGTACCAACAATGAAACTACTACGGATTGTTTGTTTTACATTAAGCTAACAGAATATAATAAGATTGAATTTTAGTGCGAAAAATTATGACTAAAAAAATTATGATCATTCTTTATTGAACAGCCCTCGTAGACAATGCCCCATCAGACCTAAATGTAGAAGAACTTACAAGTGATATAAAGATCTTGTTTCTCCCACATAAGGTGATGTCATTGTGCTAGCCAATGGACCAAGGTGTGCTGGAAACATTGCAAAGAAAATATCAGTGACAACTTTTGTTCCTGATAGAGGAAATGAATGTTAAGGACGTGATGGAAAAGTTAAGATCTATCAGCATAAAAGACGTTGCATACTGGGTGGCTTAGGCTTGAGAAGAAATCAAAATGATATTAGCAAAGTCTTGGAACATAGTGTTCGGTAATGACAAAAATAAAGAAGAAATAGTACATGAAGACACAGGCGACTTTGTTCCCTTACTGAACCACATTCCTGGCTGTGAGGATGCTATGACTCAAGATGTGAGTATTTGGTGTGCAGAATATCAACAGTTTAAACTCACAGACTCATATTGTTGATTTCATGAATAGTAATGACTGAGGATGAAGCAGAATGAGAAATTGAAGAACAAAACGAGAAGATGAGTCACGCTGAAGGTTTAAGTGCTTTAGAGATGGCATTAAGATGGAGCAACAGCCAGAGACAAGTGCAGTTGAGGTATTGATGTTTCGTCAATGGCGAAATCTCGCAGAAAGGAAACATCATTCAGCAGGCAAGCAGACTTCATTGAAAAGATTTTCCAACTTATTTTGTATTATCCAACATTTTCAGTTATCTGACCTTGTCCAGGGCCAGTTTAGGTCTGATAATCAAGACTCTACTGTAATTGGTATGGAATAAAACCACAAAAATAAAAAAACTTCAATTATAACTAGTAAGAATATAATGCATCTACAAAGATTTACCATGCTGCTTTGGTGAACATCCATGCTTACCAGTAAATGTGAGAAATTTAAAGCAAAAATAGGGAAATATACAGTGATATGTTTTTTGCCTGCACACAACAAGCAACAAGGAAAATATTAACTGTAATAACATTTGTGAATCTTAATTGATTTTTCCACTTTTACTTTAATGTATAATATGATTTTATATAGTCTGATGGAAAGCATGGTAATTTCCATGTTACACAATAATGAATATAACCAAACATCATTTTTAAATGTTGAAAAATATGTCCTCAAGTCTAATGTGTTACATATTTTGAGCATGATAGCCTACTGTGTTGGAATATACAGTAGAAGCCAAAATAAATTATTGGAGACTGAATTGGGAACATGTTAACAGAAGAGACCAGAAATAATAGCTGTTAAAGAAAGTTCTTATACACTTCAACAGATAAAACATATGTCAACAAGCTACAGAAATGTTAAACGTTCCCTTGCAGGTTGAAAAAAATATGATGTATAATTTTGTTTAAACAACAAAGATCGGAAGTATCTGTTATGTTTTTCTGAATTTAAGTACTTCTGTGGCACTTATCCGCATTTGCTATTCATTTGTAGGTGTGTTAGAAATAAATTAAGCATGTTAGACTACTTAAACGAGTTGATTCCTAAGGTATATAGGGTAGAGTAGGCCTATTTCGCTCAGTTCAAGTTTGAACCAAAATTAGACAATGAAGGACACAAAAATGATGTAATATTAAAACCTCAACTTGTTTTATGATTGTTATAGAATGTATTTCGGTAACAGTTAAATTGCCCTTTTGCAGAAATAATCAACAGAAAAATATTGAATTCAAATGTACACAATGTCCCCCCCTCCCAAAAAAAAAAGAAAGAAAGAGGGGCTTTTCCACTCGCTGCAGGGGCTATTTTGTTCAAAGTTTCTTCTGATCAAAATCAGAAACACTTTCCACAGGTGAACATTATTTTTTTTTTTACAGCACCAACACACCCTGCATGGTACCATGTTCCACACTTTTGAAATTTAATCCAGTTGCCTTTTAACACAGACTTAGATTGATAAATATTTTAGGTTGCACAACTCACAAGGAATATTTTCCTCATTTTCAACAGTAACATGGCAAGTGTCCTCTTCATCATTTGTGGGTTCACTGATTTTTATCCCTTTGGCAAGTCTATTGGATCCTTTCCCCATTTTCAACCTGCATTTAGCTACAACGTCTTCTTAATTTTCATCCAAGGTGAGACATTTTGTTGCTGACCTCTTTTGGGTTTTCTGGCACTCTGTTTCCTAGGTGACGGTATCATGGCAGTGAACTGGAAACCTCTTCACTTCCTTGAGTGTTTAACCCTAACTGAGATGGTTGTGATGGTGAAGACTGACTGCTAGAAGCATGAACCTCAGCATTTCCAGAGGATGTCTCAGGAGCGTCTTCCAGAGATTAAAGGTAGTTGTGAGGCAGATATTTGTGCTCTGGTATAGCTGAAGGGTTGAATGGGTAGATACAGCTGCAGTTAAACTCTTTCAATGTGTTACCAATTGTAACTGCTTTCTTCCATGCTTGAGAGAACAATTTTCCATTAAATTTTGAGATAGATGAACTTGGATTGTTTTAGATGAAATATGTAGCTTCTTGGTGATAAAATGATTTTAGGGCCTTGAACACTGTCCTATCAAGAGGCTGCAGGGCATGAGTTGTGTTAAGTAGCAGGCTTATCATTTCAATTTCATTCTCTCTGCAAAAGTCTAGACCCAGACTGCAATGTGAAGTTTGGCCATCTAGTACTAGCAAACATCTTCCTTGGGTCAAAAACACGTTTTAAACCAATTCTCGAACTGTAAAAACACTTAAGCTCCACTTACTTTTTAAATTAGGACATGTTTCAAGGACACTGCGTCCCTATCCTCAGGACGCGGTGTCCTTGAAACATGTCCTAATTTAAAAAGTAAGTGGAGCTTAAGTGTTTTTACAGTTCGAGAATTGGTTTAAAAAGTGTTTTTGATTGATGAAGCTCCACTGTTTATAAATACTTCTATTTATAGTTTTATTATCTTCCTTGGGTTTTAGTTAATTGATGGAAATTAATCATTTCTCCACACTAGCCGTATATAGGCTAATGTTTTTGATAGAGTCAACATGAAAAATTCAATGACATGGCTGGGATTTGAAACACGGATCTCCTGGTTTCCGTCCAGTCGCTCTAACCCATTGAGCTACCATGGTCATGCCGTCCTGACATTAAATTCTCAATTTGATTCGTATATTTCCCCAGTAAAACACTAGAGGCTTTCGCATTCAAGATTCCATCAATTAACTAAAATAAGAGTTAAATGATGAAACCTGGGACTCAAGTACTTACGATAGTAAGTCGCCACAAACAGTGTTATCTCGAATGCGAGAGCCCTTAGTGTTTACCGGGGAAATATACGAGTCAGATGGAGAATTTAATGTCAGGATGGCATGTTGGCCATGGTAGCTCAATTGGTTAGAGCAACTGGATTCAAACCAGGAGATCCTTGGTTCAAATCTTGGTCATGGTATTGAATTTTTCATGTTGACTCTATCTTATCTTCCTTGGGGTTGATTCTTCTGAAAGTGGTGTAGCCACATCAGAAATATGTTCTTGTTTATGTATCCAGAATCTGTCATAGCAGCCTCAGATCCCATGGGTAAATCACTCTCGTAGACATCTCTGAACCTGGCCCCTTTAAAAATCACAAATAGTAGAACAAAAACCCCAGTTGCACTGCAGCAAGCTATAACAGCTACATTTTCACCCCTCTCTACACTTGACAACTTCTCTTGCTCCTTTAGGAGCTACTATTTTCGTGGTTGTGTTATTTAGGAGTATTCCAGTCTCGTCCATGTTAAATATGAGGTGCTCTTTGTTCGAATTAGGATTTAGTCCTGCATAAATGTCTCAATGAAGAAAAAGGATGCCTCTACTGCATGCTTGTTCATTCCTGCTGCCCTTGCCTTGAACAAAACCTGTGGTATTCTCAAAGAAATGTTAGTATTTCTTTTCATAAAGTTCATAAGTCAGTCTTTTCTTGCCATAGCTTCTTGTTCATTCCGCGGGTGATCAATATTTTTCTGAGCATATGCAAATGCTGCTCTTCTAATTTGTTCTGGTATGCAGCCAAAGCTATGACCAGCTAAATATTTTAGTCTTTCAGTCAGATTTTTCTCCTCCTCGGTAAAAACCGTAGGGTGTCCGACTGCTCAAAATGTACTTTCGTCTCCTTATGTATTGCTTCTTTTTGTATTATTAACATGGTCTTTAAGTGTGGAAAAGGTACATTGAAAATACCTGCTGCACCTCTTAGGCTGAGGTCCCATGGAAGAACACTCGAGACAGCGTGATCCATAGTGTTGCCAGCCATTGTTGAGTTGTGCCGGGCCGTGTGCAGGCAGTAAACAAAGAGACAGATAGAGCAGCCAGCATGTGGACACAGTGCTAATCACTTGCCAAGAGAGAGAGAGACAGAGAGAGAGAGAGAGTAACAGATGGAGAAAGAGACAGAGATATTTTGAACTTACCCGCTGCGTCGTGAAAGGCCATGAGTTTCTGGGAACAATGGAAGTCGTGAGAGAGTAGCCAGTAGTGTCAGTGAATGGATTTGCAGCCGTGCAGTGTGTGGTCATTTGAACTGCACCACAGTTGCGATTAGAGCTGTTAATTGTATATGTGCAGCTATTTGAAGTGTGCCGCGGGTGAATTCTTTCGTTTGTTTATGTGTGGTGAAGCAACTGGAGATTACTGTGTGTATGACACATCATTTTTAGAGCCTGTAAGGGTTGACCAAAGTGTTTTTCTACTGAAATAAAGAGCATTTTGAATTTATGCAAACTAGACTTTTAATTTTATGAACCCAAAATGTCACAATATCTTCATCTCGCCATATTTTACCTGGGTCTGTGCATTTATAAGTTCAAACCATCTGAAATACATAAATTATACATGCCTTTCTCATACTGTGTAAACATATGAACAACTACAATAAATATTGCAGAAAAAAAATAAGTGAGTATAATAGCCCCCAAACCACTGAGCAGAATAGCCCCAAATGCACTGTTTTAAAAATATGCTCCTATAAAGCAGAAGGACAAAAGACAGTCTGCATTACTCTCTAGCAGGACATGGAGTAACCTCCGCCCTGAGGCATACATGTTTCCGTTATCACAAACTAACATTGCTTTATGCTCTATACCTTATGTTCAGGAGAAGAAATATTTATGTTTGCTAAACATGCATTTTATTTGCTTACCTTCAAATAAGTTTGTTCTTACCAATCCAAAACTGGAGCAGTAACCACTAAATTATTGTGCAGTTGCTTCTACACTCACAGCAGTATGGCAAGCACAAGACAAGATGTCGACTGCACTCAATAAATGCCCCATGAATGGAACAGCCCCATGAGTGAAATGGCCTTGCTCTGCGCCATCTATGCTATGATTTAATGTTTTATTTGTGCAGTTCATATTAGTTTGCGCAGAAAAAGTACATGTTTAAACACTATTATATGTGTAAATCCAGGTTCTCAATAACACTGAAGAAAGAAGGAAAATCATTTTGTTCTTTGTATATCTGATACTGAATTAATATTTTCTTTCACCAGGCTATCAAAATTACCCTGAATCAAAGTGTTGGAGAAGTGCCACATGATTTAAGACCATATAGACTCCTTGTCTCTCTGCTGGACAAACCTGACATTGGTCCAATCATATTGGATGAAATTCTTTATGAAGTCTTCAGGTAATGCTGTCAAATCATTTAGTTTACCTAAAACATAAATTTTGCAACAAGCATTGATATTCATTTTATTGCTTGTTTCCTTTGAAAGTGCAATGTAATAAATTGTGTCTGTTACAGAAAAAATAAAACTGATTACTGCCATTACAAGCAATTAGTAATATTCTTTGTCATAGATTTAGAAATGGCAAAGCGGAGATGGACAGGAAAGCATATTAAATAAAACTAAAAATGGCATACACATGTTAGTTTATCCACATAAGATCATTTAAATTTTTTGGTTTATACAGCTTTCTAAAGACATAATGACTGGAAGCATATTTAAATAACTTTACCTAAAAGTTAGGAAGGTATTTTAAGGTGTTTTAGTTTTAAACCAGCTCATTGGTTATATGCAATGATTCATTTTTTGTTTAAATTGTGTTTGAATATTGTGAATGCCTTAATGAGAGATGTGAAATGTGACTGGATTATGCTATTTTAGGAATGCTTTACGATGTAGAGCTACTAGGATGATCTGAAATTAAAGTAATTAAGTTTACATTATGTTATACCGCTCGCAAAAGTTAAAGACATATCAACACTGGCCAATGCTCAAGCGGAGCACTGTTGCCAAGCATAGTACGTGTACCTGCAGAGGTTCCGTGTATATAAGAGCAGTTTTACCCGCCAGCAAAGGTTTTGGCTATTCTTCCGTAATTAAACAATTCATTCCTAAAACATTAAGATCTTACCTTGACACGTCACAGCAGTGGAACAGCAAGCACGGTTTCCAATCCAGTAACTCGCTTTCCAACTTCATGGATCTTTCCCGGAGATTGAAACACAGGTACGTTCCCTTTTTCTAAGGATGAACCTGCTTCATTACAAATTCGTGACACTGTGTGCACACTACCTCACCACAAGGTTACAGAGTTAATTGCTGGGATTTTGAAAAATCTATAGTTGCCCTATATTCTGGATTGGAGAGCTTTCATAAAAACTTGTTCATATTAAATATAATTTTTCTGCTCTAAGAATGAATCACTTCACGTTTGTTGATCAAAAAATCACTTCTCCCAGCTTTGAGGAACATGTTCAGGCACTTGGATCACAAACACTAGAAAAAAGATATGTGTATAATAATAATTTAATGTAATATTAACACATGACACAATTACAGCACATGACTTAACAATGCCATTCACTTTAACAAAACAACACCTCTACTCTGAAAACAAACTGAAAATTAGCTCTGTTTCAAACTGCGTAACTGCTGTTTTAATAGTAGATGCATTGTTTATTTATGCTTGAGATAAATGTTATGAGGAAATAATGGTATTGTTTTTCAGGTTTATCTACGTTGAATAGATGCATATTGGGTAGAACCATAACCATGTGAAAATAAAAAGTGCATCGCTTGCATTATAAGTATCGTAGAGTCAGGATTTTTGTACGGTCATGATTAGAAAATAAAATTCTTTCTTGTTCTAAGATTGGCATCAGTAATTTTCACATATTTATTCATAACATTTAACCATAACTATGTGAAAGATAAAACGTGCATCGCTCGTGTTCTAAGTATCGTTGAGACAGGATTTTTGTATGGTTATAATCAGAAAATTCTTTCTTATTATAAGATTGTCATCTGTCATTTTTCAAATATTTATCTGAGCATAATTAATATAATGTTCTCAGTTCAGGCGCGTGTGATGCATGCACCACATTCGACAGCACTGCTAGGCGGAGCAGGCTTAGGATTGGCTGTTGTCTGCAGTACAGCCTGCCTCCATATGGCTTTAACTTTTGCGAAAATTATAGTGCATTTTATATCACTTGTTTTATATTAGTACCAAACAACATGATCTCTAAGCCCTTTACATATAGTTGAAGATGTGGTTGCGTACTTTTAAATGTAATATGTATTAGATACTCAGAATTATAAATCTATGTTCAACACTATCGAGCATATCGAAATTTAACTGTATCGGAACACCACAGTGAAGCGAAACAATTACTAAATTATAGATGAGTCGTATTTATTACACATCAGCTTCACTTACGTACCTATATTGAGGACATGTTTCGCAAACTATCGTTTGCAACTCATCTATAATTTAATAACTATTGAACATATTAATAATACTGAAATAACATTGACAATATGATTAATTTTTTTAATTTTTTTGTAATTTACGTCCTCCAACGTTACGTCATATCGGATGGTGAATGGAATGGATGAAATGATGCTCAAATGAGTCCGGGGTCCATGGAGCTTACAGTTACCCGACATTCGTCTTTTAGGATAAGGGAAAACCCCGGAAAAACCTTATCTAAGTAACTCACTCTGACCGAGATTTCCGAACTCGGGACCTCTTGAACGTGAGGCAGACAAGCTACCACCACGCTACCGAGGCGGAGTAATTTTTGTAATACTTCTAATACCAATGAATATAGTCAAGTTTAGCTAATCTGGTTTTCAGTCTACTCATCTTCAGAGTGAACTGCTGCAGCAGTATACAAATTATTTTTGTTATAGAGTTTTAACATTTTCTCAGTGACTTTGAAATTTTAGATTCATTGCTGTCTTTCACAAACTGGGATGACAAAATGAGCCCATTTATTAAACCCACTAGATTCACATGAAGTGTTAATGTGTGACAATACCATGTCAGTGCAAATTCTACTAGTCTTTTTAAATAATTATCCTTGTCAGGTTCACACATTTTAATAGCACACCAAAACTAGAAGCTATTAGATTTAGGCATGTTCTTTATGTGCAGGGAATGTCAGTTATTTTGACTTTCCTCCACTGATTATCAGTTTTCTGGGCAGTATTCACTAGTATTAGTAATTTAGGCAACCTGTCAATAGGAGAAGAAAGAAGAGGTGGTTTTATGGAACGTGTGTTGGATGCTTCAAAGAGATGGAGACAGATTAAGAGGATAAAAGTTCGTAGTAATGCAATAACAGCATGAGGAGGAAAGTGATTCTGTTACATTCATTTAATTTTGCTGTGATGACAAAGATGTTATATGTTTAGTTGGTATACAGTGCACTATCACTATACAAACATTCAAATTATCAATTTACGCAATGACTTGGCAACCCAGGTTGAAGATGGGACACCTGCCTTGGTCAACTAGCTTGAACTTACTCCACTTTTTCTTCACATTAACTGCTTCAGTTGCTTAACTGCTATTTTTGTGTTAGTTTTTTTCCTGTGAGTAGATGTTACCGATTCTGCTCCAGCAAAGCACTGTGGAGTCGCATCAAACCACCTAACCTCTGCTAAATTTGGAAAATTGTAACATTCACCAAGAATCTTCTATAATGAACCTTTTAAGAAAAATGTCCATACATAGTAAATAAAAATTGAAGCTAATAATAGCAAAGCAATTATACAAATTAGATAACATCCTGAAGTAATCATATCAGCTAAATAAAATAATCTCTTAAGTGTGATATGGCTTTATACCATTTTTACTTTTTCTCTATCACATGTAGCAAAAAGGGGAAGTATTTCATTTACCAGAAAATTCAGTTCTCTGGATATTTCTGTTTTGGCAGCTTCTGAATATGAAAAAGCATTTTTGTGCACTCATATGTGCATGTGAGAACAGCATAACTCAAAAACGAAAAGTCAGGCAAATGCAAAACTTGGTATTTAACTTCAGCTTTATCCAAGGATGTGACACAAAGATTTTTAAGAAAATCTCCCATCCCAGACCGCCCTTTACAAGGAACACTTTTTTAAAATGTTGATTTCTCAAAAATGGCTAAAACTTTTTTGTTAAAATACCATATGTTTAAAATATTTTCAAGACAAATTAAATGTATATCTTGAATTCTCTGGCAATGTTCTCAAAAGTTCTGTTCATCCTGGATGACTTTTACATAACTGGTAAACTATAAGAAGCTAGCTGACCCAGGAAACTTCATACTGCCAATACAAGTTTTCTGAACTTACCTATATAAAGAAAACAAATTGGGATTAGTTAGTTATTTATTCTGCAATTGGGGGTGAAGTTTAAATACAATGCAGTTACAGTTTAGTTAACCAATTTAAAGCCTTCTGATAAACAATATTTTTTGCCCTTTTTGTGGTGCATAAATATATAAAGATGGTGGTTTTCCGACGTGTGAACTCACAATGTATAATTTTCCATGAGAGAAACAGGGAAACTCCAAGTTGATTCCGCAAACTTCCAATGACTGCCCTTGTGATTTATGGTTATTGCGAAGTCCAAACGCATGAGAAATTGTAGATGCTTAAAATCAAAAAGTAAATCCATTAAAATCATCGGAATATGTGGGATCAAGGATCCTCTCCTTTGTACTTTCCCTTGATGATTGTTGCCTCGATGATGTTATCCATTAGCTTTTTAACAGTCTTGTTCCACTGCACAGTCATGGTTGGTTAATGTTACGTAGCATGATCACAACTCATCCTACTTTTAATTTTAAATCGTGAGGTGAGAGTCTGGGCAATTCTAATGAATTTAAAAACTCTGTGGAATAGTTGACCATGTCATCCTGAATAATAACTGTGTCAACTGATTTGTACGAAAGCAACTCCGCCAGAAGAAAGTTCTGTATGGTCGCATTGAGATCATCGACATCTGTATATTTTGCTGCTAATATTGCTTGTTCACTCAGCCAATTATGGTTAGTGCACTGTTGCGTTATGTCTGGAAAAACATGCTGAATAAGCTCATCTTTCGAGTCTGTAAAGTGACAGAAATCTGTGGGTAATGTAATTAATTCGATCGAGGTGTCAATGGCAACTTTACCATTTCCAATGTGTAATAACACATTTCTAGTTTGATCTTGTTGCAAAAATACTCATGTATTAGTTGTCAATTGGAGTGGTTTTACGTGCCGCCACAAATTTTAGGATTTTGGGCATGCATTTAGTTTGTCTGCAATAGTTGATCAGAGAATCACTGGAAGAGTCTTGACGAAAATCACCTGACAACAGAATCACGGCACCACCAAAATGTTTTTGTTGTCACGAATATCTTTCAAAGTTCTGTTCAGTGCTTGCAGTAACCTCTTGTAGCCCATCGTGCATTCGTCCCAAATGATCAATTTGCATACCTGTAAAATTTTCGCCATTACGCTGTTTTTGGCAATGTTGCAAACTGGGGTTTCATTAATTTGCATGTTCAATGGCAATTTCAAGGCTGAATGTGCAGTTCGTCCATCTTCTAATAAATTTGCAGCTATTCCAGATGATGCCAATGCTAGGTCTACTTCATTTTGCTACTGATCCTGGCCAATAACAATGAAATTAACGTCATTTCATTTTTATATATATATATTTTTGTTTAAAATTTCTGGCAGTGATGTCATGTCTATCAAGTGGTGTTTGGCTGTGTAGCAATTCCTTCTTGATTTCAATCCATTGTGGGTTACAGGTGAACGTAATGGACAGGTCTAGGCAGCCATATTGTCTAAAATATGACATGGCATCTTACGCATACTCATGCATGTGGCGTGGGCTTCCATTGTAAGTGGCCAGCAAAATTATCATTCTTATCGTTGTTTGGGTTACCATCACCATTAATAGCATCGCGGAAATGGACGTATTCTTCAGATCGAAGCTGCTTTACCTGTTACTTGATTAACCGTTTTGATATTGAAATGGTATCTGTCTACACCCTACCAAAAAATTAATGGATATTCTAAGGCGGCATAACTCCTGTGCGTTTCAGACACACGTTTCAGTTCATTGTTCTGATGATGAAGCACAATATCTCTAGATTGCAAATTTTCTCTGAGGATGTTGGAGATGAATGAAATATCTTTGAAGACTTTGGCAAGGAGTAGAATATCTTGGTACTTTGTAATGCTTTAGTTTGTTGAAAATAAAAGGTGTGTGTATGTTAAATAAAAGTTTGTGCGTGTACTTTTATACTTAGTTAATAACCGGTCCATTATCACTTCAGGACTTTTTTTCTTACCTTTTAAACCTTCCTTGGACTTATACAAATATTTCAAAACCAAAATTAGGCAAATCGGTTCCGCGAGACTAACAAACGTTAATTCATTATATATATATAGACAAAATCTTACTGAACAAAAAATGTACAGCTCATTAAAATACACAATTTATGTCAATTTTTTTTGGGGGGGGGGTGGAATGAATCAATTTGGAGATACTCCTTGTTACATATTAGTTCGAATTTTATAATACTTTTCTCACTTGGAAAGTTATTAATTTTTTGTATCTCTTGGCCTTCCAAAGAGAAAGGAATTTCACGGCCATCATATAATGACCAGCTCTTAAAAGATTTTACTGTCGCCTAAAATCTACTGTATTCCCATATTCTCTTGCACCTACAAGAATATGGGCAATAAGATATAATTTTTATTTTGATTGACATGAAATAGAAGAGGAATAAGCATTTGAAACAATAGTTTGTATAAGAGTAGAGAAAGTCGTTCAAGTACAAGACACCAGATTTTTTTTTATTTCATATGATTAACAGTTTTTTTTCCCCCCAGAATATTTTAGGTTTTCTTAACTTACAAATTCTAGGGTTAGGTGTATGGGGGCTGAATTACTATTCAATGGTGGGCAACATGATAACATGATAGGATTTTCAGGATTTAGGAATATATGGCATATTTCAGTATGGATTTTATAATTGTAATCTTGATTTTGTACTTCCATTTGTTGATGTAAAAGGAAATAAATTACTATTACTATTACTAACTTACAAATTTGTACTATTTGTAGTTCATGTAATTGAGGTTTAAACCATTTAACTTTCTTTAATCACTTGGTAAAAAATAACTAAGTTAGCAAAATATTATGCTATTAAATGTTATGTATAGAATATTCGAGATAATTTGGTAACTACCTTTCTTAAACCTAAATATTTGATTTACCATCACCAAGTACCCTCTGGAAGAACTTTTCACCGTTACATGATGCCATCATTATAGACAACCACCACAAATGTGTCATTCGGACACATTGTGAAGATGGGAACACATGTTCCTGAAACATGTTAACATGGATTAAAAAAAAGTGATGTTATTATTACCGACTCATCTTAAGTAAATAAATATTTGATTTTTTATTTCCTTTGATTTTTTTACTATAATTAAAAATAGATTCTTTGAAGTCAGTATGTGCATAGTAGATTTATGAGGGTGGTTCAGTAAGAACCTCTATTAGGAATGAAGATGCCATTTTTTCAAACTCAGTATATTTATTTCTCAAAATAGTCCCCATTTAGGAATATACACTTCTTCCAACATTACTGCCATTATTTAGCTGTTCCAAACAATAGGAATTGTCAAGGTCTGTAAAATGCCTTTTGCCTCAATGATGATCTTATTTAATTGAAATTTTATTCCCATGTAACTTTTTGTCATGTTTGGGAACAAGAGGAAATCATAGGGCCAGGTAAGTGAACACGAGGGGTGAAGTTGCAATTCATAATACAGTTCATGTAGTTTTGTAGTAACAGCATTAGATAAATGTGCTTGTGCAAATTGGTGAAACAACACTTTTTTCTTTGCCAAATTGGCTGTCTACAACTTTCTGTCAAGTTAGACCAATGACTCACTTCAGTATTTTTCATTGTTTTTTCCTTTTTCCAAGAAGTCGATGAGTATGACACCCTATGCATCCTAACAAATCATCACCATTACGTTTTGAGCCAGAGGGACTCTTGCCTTCCTTGGAGCAGATTTACCAGAAGCAATCCATTTTTATTCATTTTTTTTTTTTTTTATTGTAGGTTGGTTTCCAGAGTGTAATGATGAATCCAGGTCTCATCGATGGTGATAACTAGACACAGGAAGTTCTTTGGATTTCACTTAAAATAGCTTTGAACACAGTTTCAAAATTGGAAGCTAAACCTGCCTGTTTTCCAGTATGAGTAAACACAAAACACCCATCGAGCTGGCAACTTTTTCATTTTCAACTTATCTTGCAAAAATTAATTGCCATTCTTTTCTATGTGGCTTCTGCCACTTCATAAAGTTTGTTTATTCAATGAGTTTTTTGGAGTTTTTCAATGACTTTCTCTTTAACTTCCCATCCAAAAAAAAAAAGCTAGCCTTTAATGATACTGCACTTTTTCCATTTTATTGACAACATGTTGAATGACTAACTGTAATTGAAACTAATCCATGAAACAATAGCTAAATTGTTTTGATGTGTAACAAATGACAGTACATACTGATAACACAATCTTGCCTTAGCAACATCTATTTTGAAACAGAGGTACTTATTGAACTGCCCTGGTAATTTGAAGTTGTGCATATGTTATGAAGTATATCTTATACTTTGGGATGTAAGTCCTTTTTACTTATTTTAAGAAAATAGAAAATAATTATCCTAATGTTATGTAATGAGCAGTAGTAGTCGAGACATTTTAAGCATATGTAATACTAAATAATAATTTGACACTATATTTAATACTATTTCATTAAAAAATATAAGAACTAAAATTTCTGTCCTTTTTGAAAACATAATTAGGGTTTAATAACCTAAGATATTTTACAGAACAAGATTTTAAATACAATCAGAATAATCTGACTTCCTTGAATAATTAAAATATGAGAAATCAATGCTTAAATTCAGTAAAGCCAAGAGTTCAATTACCAATTAAAAAAGCTTATAGAAATATTAATTACTCCTACAACTTTATTTTATTAAATCTTGTATATGTACTTCTCTTACAAATTCATAAAAAATATTGCATATACTTCCAGTTCACACTTTCTTTGTCTCTAATATTTGCATGAAAAATATTAGTACCAGATGTTGTTATAATGTATTCTCTTCCAGAACTTTGTACCTGGCATGTGAAGAAAATGATGAAAATGCTACAAAAGCTATAAAAGGAAGCCACGAACTGCTCAAAAGTGCTAACCTTTTGTTCAGCACATTAGAGCCCTGTTATATCTGGATATATGCAGGTTCACTGTTTGATGAGGCTTGTAAACGGTGTACAGGTCAACCAGTAGGCAATGGTGAGGTGAAATCTGTTGGGACTGGACCACCAAGTCTTTTAGAGGTATCAGTGCTTCAACATTACCCTTCTGTAAACTTATGTGTTTTAGAAGGTGAAAACTTGTAAGTAAATTATCAGGTTTTCAAATAGTGAACCATTTTAAAATGCATTTTATTAAAGTATCTAGTTAGTTTATTTCCTAATTTTTATTGCCATATTTAGCATATACGTCATACATATATAACATATATGGTACACAGTGTTCATTTTTATCTGTAATTTTACTGCACAAAATTTGACATCAATAGCATCACTAATGGAGCGAGTTTATATACGATTCCCCTAGCTGCTTGCGATCGTATTTGATGTGCTGACAGCAGCTTTGAGGCCTCTCTCTACCAGCAGGTAAATATACTATTTGAGAGGTAGGTCTGCCCGCATAATATAAAGGTGTGTAATTTCGCCTGGTGCGTAGATATAACTGTTTTTAAAAAAACTATATACTGCAATGCAATGCACTACAAAGCTAATTATGCAGCCATAAAAGAATACCATGAAGAATATACAAAATGATAAGTCAATGAACACTTATTTCACAATGAACATCTGTTTTTCTTTTATAGTAGACATATATGCAAATTGTAAACCTGTCACATGAAATAGAAATATTTCAAATTGATCCTAATTCTTTTCTAACACACACAGTTTCCTCACAATGTAACTTCATTACAAACCTGAAAATTAGCAGAACATGTTCTAGGAATGAAAAATAAATTAGTGTTACAATATGTACAAAGCTTTTGTCCAAGTCTAAACAAGAAAATATCTCTGGTACATAGCCTTATGTGTCCATTTTCTTATATTTCCTTTCTCTCTTCCCCTTAAACAGTGTCTGAGAAGGTATGCTTGAGGCCTTTCTGTCATAACATTATTTATTGCTTTCTAGATTGGGACCAATCACTTTAGGCGTATGCTGGATAGTGTTGCATAAACTCCTCTATGCAGCAGTTTAAATTATATTTGTCACACCAATTTTAATACCGGTATGAAATTAGCATTCAGCCATGAAGATGCCATGCTCTGTTTTCATATCCAGGGGAAGCTGGTTGTATTAGTTACGACCACAACCACCGCAGAGCATTGTAATTTGCTTACTGTTCCGCAAAAATTACCACTGCTTCTCCGTAAATGGCACTAGGATTTAGGGATAGACTCACCAGTCAACTATGTCCTCATTCTTGCTTATTTGGAGGGCGGGAAATAATGAATAAAAATGAACACTGTGTATAACAAATACAAAATCTTACATAACTCGTTTTAGGAGTTGCATTTTCCCATGCCCCATTATAGTTAACCCGGGTTGTGTATATTTTGGGACATAACTATATTAAAACTTGATCTAGATTTTTGCTCTCCTATATACCCTTATACTATTTTTCCTAATTATTCCCATTAGCATTCCCTGTTTTCCAAATCCGTTTTTGTCTCACCTTGCCAATAAATTTTCCTAGTTGTATTATGTTTTCTTCTGATAAGTTTTTCCACTTGTGCAAAAGGAATTTGTCTTTACAAAATTTTGTTTTTTGACAGTCAGAAATATAATAACAAGTACTATCTTCTTTTTCACAAATTGGACATCTCTTCTTAATATATCCATTCCTTATACCCCTTAAATATATTACTGCTGTTCTAAACCATGCCAACCCTTCTCTTTTTTTTTTTATCGCAGATTTCAATATATTTGTGTGCCCCAATCATGTTTCAATGTTTTATATAATTTGAGATCTTTTGTTATTAAGATTAGCCCATAATTGTTTTTCAGTATCTACAATTCTTGTTTTTACTTCTTTCCAGAAACCCTTTTCTATTCTTCCACTATCTAGCCTTAATGATCCCATACCTATATCCTGTAAAATATTTTGAATTTTATATATCCATGTCTCTCTCTCCTTTATTCTTGCTTGTGCTACCAAACACTGTTTAATGGGACTCTCCTCTCTAAATTCCATATTCTGAGCCTATATTTCAATATTCTTTCCAGCACCTTGCTTTTGTAACCTAATCTTCCTAAGTCCATTAAAGCAGCCACATTCTTTGAAGATCTAAGTAAGCCTAAAACAAGTGTACACAATAGCCTATTTATAACACTTATTGCTTTCCATCCTTTATCTGGCCCCCATATAGCATTCTGCTTTCTACAATTGAACCTTTCTAACCATTTTACTTGCATATTTGGTATTTTGTTGATACACGATCTAATAACACTCATAGCCATTTTTCTTCTGCCAGTGCTTTCCTCTTTTGGTCACTCCATTCACCAGTACTAGAAAATCTTACTCGTAGGTAATCAGTTTTCTTAATCACCTCAATTTCTGAACCGTTCCACCACCATTTTTTCTCTTTTTAGTTTGTAACCTTTTTTTACCACCATGATGTTAGATTTAGTTTTATTTATCTTCAGACCCCATTCTTTACAAAGCCTGCCTGCTGCTTCCAAGGATTATTTTAAGCCAGTGCTTGTTATGGAACCTGTTACTAAATTATCTGCAAAGAGCAGACCTGGTATCTCTCTGTTATTTAAAATAGATAAATGTGTAACATTTTTACTTATTACTTATAGAATATCATCAATAAATAAATTAAATAGCACTGTACTTAATTTACAACCTTATCTAAGTCCTACATTGTTTGATATTTTGTCTGTTATCATTCCTCTGTCATATTTTGTACTAAATTCATTTTCTTTGTAAATGTTTTGGATTACTCTTATAAAGTTCTTGCTTACTCCTTTTTACCTCAATTTAATCCAAAGTGCTTCCCTAGAAATTGTATCGAAGGCTTTCTCTAAGTCTAGGAACAGTAAATAGAATCTCCCTCTTTGGATGCTGAGATATTTATCTAATAACATTTTAGTTACAAAAATGTTGTCTGTTGTTCTTTTACCTTTGCTAAAACCTAGTTGAAATGGTGAGAATTTTCATTTTTTCTCTGCCCAATTTTGTAATCTTTTTGCTAATGCTCCTCAGAAGACTTTCCCAATTATTAAAAGTAAACTAATTCCTGTGTAGTTTGCCAGATTTTGCACGTCTCCTTTTCCTTTGTATATTGGGGTTACTATACCCATTCTCTAATTTTTGGGTACTTTACCCTCCTCGAAGATTAAGTTCAGTAGCTGCACTAGTATTTTGGATCTATTTAGGTCTTCTGCCAAGGCTTTCCAAAATTTCCCTGTTATTTTGGCTATTCTGCATGACTTATTAGCTTTTAAATTCTTAATTTGCTCTAATATTTTGTTCAAAGTGAATTTACTATCCGACATATCTATTTTCAACAAATTTATACTTATCAAGTTGTCCAGTATAATCAAGGTTTAACCCTCAGAAGTCCTTGAAAGAAATGGTACTTTGATGCTGGTGATATAATATTAGTTCCTCCCTTTCTTTTGTTTAATTTACTTACCCTTGCCCAAATGGTTTTGTTATTCTTTTTTGCTGCCTCATTAACTTTTGGTTAATGAGGCAGGTTAACTTTTGTTCCCACCTGTTTCTTTTCACTTCTAATAATGACCTATATCCGAGTCTTTCTACCAGATAATTTTCCCTATCTATTTTATCCTCTGTTTGCTCCAACACTTTAATTCTAATCATAATAATCATAACCCTTTATTCACCATTAAGCTTACAAGAAGCAATATGTTTCGTCAGTTTTCGTCAGGTTTCGTCTCTCTGTATCTTTCTTTTAGCTTCTAAACATTCTTTGTCAAACCAACTATAATTGGTTTTATGCCTCTTCTCCATCACTTTCATTTCATTTCCAGCTTTTTTATCTGCTTCCTCTAAGTTAAAAATACTTCCTTCTATATTTTTACTCTCCAACAAACTCTTAAGCTTGTTCCCCTCTAACCTTTTCACTTCTTGATTCAATTAAGTATAAAATTGTTCAGCTTGATCATTTTTCCATTTGTAAAGATCTAATTTTATACCTAAACTGAAATCATCTCTAATGTTATCTTCTAATATTCTGAGCTCTATTTTTGATGGGAAATGGTTGCTTGGGCATATCATATTCATAATTTCAAAATCAACTATATATCTATCTAGACCTATTGAATATAATATATAATCAATGAAACTTTGGCCGTTTTTGTTTGTAAAAGTAAATTCTTCCCATTCATCTTTCCCTTTTACACCATTACACATCAAGAGTTTGTTCTCTTCTTAAAACTCAATTAGTTTTTTTACCCTCATTGTTAAGTACTTTATCACTGCCACATACCTTTTCAGGTTTACATCCTTTAAATCAAAACCACTAAAGTCCCCTATTAAAATTATTACTGCAGCAAGTTGGAGCCATAGTAACTGGAAGTAGTAGGTGGATTATAAACAAAGCCTCCACACATTTTTACACTTCTTTTGAATAAATCACTAAAAGTACATCAGAGCACTGTATCACTTCCTAGATCATTTTCAACCTTGACTTCCAACCTCCTACTTTTTTTATACAAACAGCCTTAAGCCGCCAGACACTTGGTCCTTGTCTTTAACTTTCACCCCTTTTCTCCCAAAATAATCATAGCCAGTGATATGAATGTTGCAGTCTTTTAATAACCATGTTTCCACCACCGCTATCACATCCATCCACTTCAGTATTTGATGAATTTGACCATTTTGTAATTTAGGATATAGTCCTTCCACATTCCACCCTACTATAGAGAGATTAACCACTATACAGAGCCCTTTCTGTCACATTTAAACTGATCCAAATTCAGTTTGGTTCGTGTTTGTCTTGTCTCTGTGTGTGGCTCACATCTCTTCTCTTCCACTTGCATGATACTCCCTCCCCCACCCCTTGGCGTGGACACTACACTCAAGCCTGCCTCTCTCCACATGTCGATACCAGCTGTTGCTCCCAAAGACAGCCGTTGACATCTTCTCTCAGCTGGTTTGGTGATGTAACAATGTGATGTGTGGAAGTTGTCACAGTTCTTCTGTCCTTTTCACAACTTCCACTGCTGCTTCACTACTTGCATGCTGGTATTTCAGATTTCTTGTTTCTTCGTAGCCTTAGTCAGTCATCAAATTTTGTCCACTCATATCCTGTTTCCTGCCATCTATGAATAACTTCAAACCTCTGACATAAGCAGTTTTACCTTCTTCTTTGGCTTTCTTCATTACTTGAAATAAAATTGCCCTAAGTTCTCATTCTTTTTTTTTCCATAATCTTGCTCAATAAAAATATTTGTTCCTTTCAATTTTTTTGCATTTGCCAACACTGTCTATTTAACTTTATTAGTTGTACATTTTACTAATATTGGCTTTGACCTGAGCTCTCTTTTGCCATTCCTAAATGCGTCAATTATTTTCCAATCTGGTATCTTAGTTCCAGTTTTTTTCCATAAATATATCTTCCACTTCTTCCCAGGCTCTCTTCCTCCTATTGAACTCCAAAAATTATAATATTATATTTCGTACTATTTGTCTCATTCCTTTCAAGCCTTGTGGTTCTGGATATCATGTTCCACTCTCAGCTGGTAACCTGTAACAGTTGTGTTCATTTCCTGTGAAATGTCGCTTATTTTTGTATCCAACCTCTTCTCCATCTTTTTCAAATCTTAATCTCTTTTGAAATTTCTTCTTGCATTTCAACTATTTGTTAAAACTTGGGGCCTGGATTAAGCTTTATTCCTCCAATTACGAGGAGTGCCAACAACACTAGAGCGTACAATATGAAGTCACTCTTCCAGTAGAGGCGTTTTTGTTCATTTTTATGCACCTTCTATTGAATAAGCCAATTCTGGCCTGATAGATGTCCACTGAAATTCCCATTTTATTTTCTGCGGGCAGAGCACATGTAAACATGTCCGTCCTTAGCCAGCTCCTTCGTGCTACTCCTATTGAAGTATCTATAAGATGTAAAATTTAATTTAATTACAAGAAATACATTACTATTTCACTACACAGAAATATTGGAGAGCAAGAGAGCTAATGGCTTCATTGCCAAAGCCTAGCATTTGACAACAACAACATTTCATTACAAGAATAAGATCGGTACCTACTAAGTTGAATGATGGGGTTGGAAGAAGAAATGAAATTACTGCATTGTATGTATGTGTGTGTGCATGTGTGCATTACTTGAGCATTAGGAGACACTTGCTTCACTTACTACACAATTTTTGTACAACTTCATTTACATTGACTTTCCTTTTTACCATTTTATATTTATCTAACCTTGTGTATTTCCCATTTCATATTTCATATTTACAATATACAGCAAAGAAAATTGCTGTCCTAACTGTTATTGTAGCAGTGAGTGCTGATATAAAATATGCTGCTCTAAGTAGTGTTGAAATAAATTGTGTTACCATCAGCTGTATCAACATTGTTGCACTACCTGTCCCCGTGCTTATATTTGTATTGGCCTGATGTTTATTCTGCCTAATCTCACTTTTACATTAAAATTCTGCTTCCTAGACTGCTTAATCTCTCTAATTTATCATTTTAATCTATCTCACTACTCCCTGAACTTGCAGCCTGAGGTTTTTTTCCTTCATTTTCCACACTGTTCATCTCCATGTTGCTATTGCTAAGGTAATTTGAGTCCAATACTTCATTACTCCTTAACAGAATTTGTATTATACCATATTTGTGGCTTCTGTTTATTGGCTAGTAGTATATTCTTATACATTTAATTTTCCCTCCAAAATACTAAAAATGATTTGTCCCTTCATCACTTAAGGTTTTGTTGTGCTGCTCATGGATGCAGTGTTTTAATCCTCCAGCTTAACATTGTGTTTGCTGCACTTTACATGCTTGACATTTGGTTGTGTGTGTAATGGACCCTCCACTTTCTAGATTTCTTTGTAATTTTAATCTTTTTTGACTACCATGATCAATTCTCTCCTACTCTTCCTAAATGTTTTCCAATTATTTTAATCCTTTTTGTCCGTGTATCAGTCCACATTTTAATTGGAATAATTTTGTAATGTAATTTATCCCATTTTGCTTCCCATATACCCTTTCTTAATATTTTACCCCGTCATATTCTAATAAACAATGGAATATTCCCACTAACTCCTTGCACATAATATAACTTTCTTCATTATCTTCTCTATAACCTTAAAAAATAATGCTCCTAATCACATTCAATCTAGCCCTTCCCTCTCATATTTGATTCAATAATTCAAGTATTTCTCTCTCCCAATATTTTGTAATTATTTTGTTTAATTTCTTTGCTTAACATCTTTAAAAAAAGCTTTATGCTATTTTGAACTCCCATTTTCCAGAGCTCTCCCATTCCTGTTTCCTTTAATCCCAATTTCCTGTAAAATTTTACTTCAACTGACCAATTAATCAATTTCATTACTTCCATTTGTTATCTTGCACCCTCTTTTAGAAAACATGTGCTCTTGTAACTTGAAACTCCTATACTGATATTTTAAAATTTTCTCCATTACCAAACCTTTCTTCCCTACTCTCACTAGGTCTGTCAATATTGCTCCTGTTGATGCTTCTTCACTGTTAAAAAGCTTCTATTTAAATTAAATGATCCTGCCTGCCTGCCTGCCCGCCCGCCTGCCTGCCTGCCTGCCTGCCTGCCTGCCCGACCGCCTGTCCACCCGCCCGTCCGCCTGCCTGCCTGCCCGCCCACCTGCCCGCCCACCCGCCTGATGCTCAGAGCTGGACAATGCATTAATCTTCTTGCTTCCCAATGTTTGTAGATGACATTCATGAATGATGGTAATGTGTCACATGTTGATTAGTGATCTTTGTTCATTCCTTTCTCTTCAAGACAGTGAAGGCATTTTGGTGACACCAGTAATGTAACCAGTCTGAAGTAATCCATCTGCTGATTTTGGTAACAAACTGCATTGTTTGGTGATCAGTGCTTGATGTAGCATAGTTTTGCCATGCTCCGCCACAAGAGATCTGACAAGATACTTCCAAAATTTTCTGTACTGTAGAAACAGTTGTTTTGGGAGGAGGGGGGTTGTCATATGCATTGTGTATGAAAGTATGAATTCACAATCAAAGTTTCCAGCAACCAGAAAATCATTTTCCTATATCTACCACTTACATGTTCTCCTGCAGAACTGATACTGTGCAATATACAGCTTGGTTAACATGAGGTGGCAGCTAGCTGCGCAGTAGAATAGGGGCAACCAGGAGAGTGGGGGTAGGACTGGCAGCCACATGCGTGCAAGAGAGAGGAGAAATCGCATGCATCTTACCTTGAGGCTGGTTTCAGGCAACAGAAGTAGTACTAGGAGATTGTTCAGCCGCAGACTGAGGAGTTTTTTCTTTGGGAAAATTCGCCCCCTTCATCTTCACTAGAAAACTCGGATGACTCACTGCTTTCATCGCTGTCATCTCCTAAATGAATGATGATTTCTTGTCCTCCATCCAGCAAACCTTCATTGCGCATGAATTCATGTTCAATCTGAATGACGTGTTGACATCTTTTCTCCCAATCTTCCGCAGAAATGTTAGCAAACTTCTCGTCAGCTAACTTAATGAGGTCATCCATTTTGAACGTGACATTTCTTTCTGCAATCCAGTTCTTTACAGTAGCCCAAATGAGTGATTGGATTTAACTCGGGATGATAAGGTGGTAGGCGTAAATGGCTCAGTGGTTAGACCGCTTGGCTCTCACCAAGGCATCCCGGGTTCGATCCCAGGCGACCGCAAAGTGAGATTTGTAGTGGACAACACAGCGCTGGGGCGGGTTTTCTCCAGGATCTCCGGTTTCCCCCGCCATTTCATTCCACCGGTGCTCCATGTTCATCTCATATACCATCAGTGTCATCGCCTGCAGTGCCGTATGTAGTAAAAGCAGGCGTTAAACACTACACATTTCATTTGGGAGGCATAAAACTGTGTGGTTATGTGCCTGAAGAAAACTGTCTATTTTGTACTTGGGGATTTTGGGTTTGAGGGGATGATCATATTGTAAATGTCGGGTTTGTACAGGGAGGAGAAATCAATGTTTGTAAAATGTTCCATGGAGAGATTTTGTTTTAGCCACGAAATCATTGTATCTCTTCTGGAACTTGCAGTGGGCGCCCTACTAAGGATCACATTGTGGTAAGGTGCATTGTCAATTACCAATACAGAATTTTGGGAAAGATTAGGGATCGGTCTTTCTTTTATCCACTTCTCATAATTCGTATAGTTCATGTCATCATGGTAATCAGCAGTTTTCTGCTGGGACTTGAACTGAATATACGCTTTAGGGATAAACCCTTGCTCGCCTCCAGCATGCACGATGATAAGATGCTGACCTTTGGATACCAGTGCTAAGAGGCTGTAGAAACTGTCATCACTCCAAGCATATAGAGTAGTGTGAGATGAATGGATATTCGTCTCGTCCATATATGTTATGGGACGGCCCTCACTTCTATATTGCTTCATCATTCTGAGAAAATGGAGGCGCTTAGTTCTGATGTCATGGTGCTCCATTAAAATTTTTCTGTTCTTCTTTGTCCGTTTCCATGTGAAACCCAGCTTTAAGAGTATTTTTCTTAGTGTGGATATGCTCCCTTCAAAGTTTATCGAATCCTTTAATTTAGCATGCACCTTCCTCAGTGTCGGTCTTTGTTTGTGAATTATATAGAATTCGTTCACAGTTCGGCGCACTACTGTCTCATTAAAAGTATCCAAACTGGCACGAAAAGACCTCTTTGGTCTCTTTTTGTGTGGTGTGGAGAATGAAGTCGAAGTACCACGATCAATATCTTTCGTTTCCTTAATAATTCTCCTTACACTTCTTTCAGAAACACCTGTTGCCTCAGCCAAACTCTTCCCAATGTTTTTGGTGCTGAATTACTAAGCCAGCTTCTGCATGTCTTTTCATGTACTTATAAACATAACTAACAACTTCCCTTGTTTGGGAGTGCAACACTTTACCTTGTAGTTTGCTGTCCATGTTTTCAAATATTAAAGTCTGTAGTAAAAGAAAATACACTTAATGCAGGTGCGCACGCACACACACTTACACAGTCACGCATGCACTTACAAGTACGCTGAAAATAACTAAGAACAACGAGAACTACTATTTACTGTACATATATTAAAATACACTGTCATATACATATAAAACTATAAATCACACGGACCCGAGCCTTAAAAAATTCATAAGAGGCACGTGCAACCTCAACGACTTCACAAGTGTAACTGACCCCCACTCTTAGTGCCAGTAGCGGCGGAGAGGGTGAGTCACTGCACATATTTTCTCAGCTACCACGTCTGAATAACCATACTGTAATTATC
Organism: Mantis religiosa; assembly: GCA_030765055.1. Taxonomy (NCBI): domain Eukaryota; kingdom Metazoa; phylum Arthropoda; class Insecta; order Mantodea; family Mantidae; genus Mantis; species Mantis religiosa. The sequence continues at coordinate 283,581,447 of CM060948.1, read as the reverse complement.
AGTTCTATCGACACCGCCCATGTGTCAAGTGTTAATCCAAAATAATGTTTGGTTTCAATTGCTGCTTGGTTTGGAAGTTTTGAAGGTACCTCTGTCATTTCCTATTTTATCGCCCTTGTGACTGGTACTGAGGATGGTTATGGTTTTTTTTTTTTTTTTCTTTCCAGGATACAGCAAGCTTTTGTTGATTGCAGAAGCTTTTTATCTCACTCCTCCTCTTTTCCTTATGTTACCTGGCTTTAGTTGATGTGACATATTTTGTCTATTACCTATAACTGTACCAGTAGTCACCATATTCATTTTCCACAGTTCATCAACTAATTCAAGTAGTTTATTAACTAATTCAGCAAGTGATAGAGTCAACATGAAAATTTCAATGCCATGGCCAGGATTTGAACCACGGATCTCCTGGTTTCCGTCCAGTCGCTCTAACCCATTGAGCTACCATGGCCAAACGTGCCGTCCTGACATTAAATTCTCCATTTGACTTGTATATTTCCCCGGTAGACCACTAGGGGCTCTCGCATTCGAGATACACCGTTTCTGGTGACTTACTATCGTAAATACTTGAGTCCCAGGCTTCATCATTTAACTCTTATTATTTTAGTTAAATGATGGAAATTAATCATTTCTTCACACTAGTCTTACCGGGAAAATATACGAGTCTAATGGAGAATTTGTCAGGACAGCACGTTGATCATGGTAGCTCAATGGGTTAGAGCGAATGGACGGCAACCAGGAGATCCATGGCTCAAATCCCGGCCATGGCATTGAATTTTTCATGTTGATTCTATCCATCAAAAACCTTAGCCTATATATGGCTAGTGTGAAGAATTGATTATTTTCCATCAATTAACTAAAATAATAAGAGTTAAATGATGAAGTCTGGGACTCAAGTACTTATAATAGTAAGTCACCACAAATGGTGTATCTCGGATGCGAGAGCCCCTAGTGGTCATACCAGGAAAATATACGAGTCGAATGGAGAATTTAATGTCAGGACGGCACGTTGACCATGGTAGCTCAATGGGTTAGAGCGACTAGATGGCAACCAGGAGATCCGTGGTCCTAATCCCGGCCATGGCATTGAGTTTTTCATGTTGACTCTATCCATCAAAAACCTTAGCCTATATACGGCTAGTGTGAAGAAATGATTAATTTCCATCAATTAACTAAAACTGCTCATCTTGTATTTAAATGAAGCTATTTATTTGTTCGATTACGTTTTTCAATCAAGGGCACAATGTCACTGAAATGTGGCCATTTGATTATGAAGTTCCAAGAAGAAATATGTTTTCTATAACCTGCTTTCTTAAAAGAAAACAATAGTTATTTCTTCATAACTAGTCAAATATATTATGTTTAAAAACAAAAACATTTCAGGTACCAAATTACTGGTGCCAGAATACCTTATCATGGATGACTTGTAATTTGTGGACCTTCCCTCTTTGCATATATCTCTGTGAAATGAAAGTTCATATAAGAAGAGCCGATTTATCCATGAGGATAAATTATTAATCAAATGATTTTAGTCAAATTATAACATTCGAGCAATAATATAATCAGAATTAATAACAGTGGTGTGGCCTTTATTTTAAAAATTTTGACTGGAAATCTGTTGGTGTTCATAAATTAGCAAAGCATTGCATATATTCTCCATGTATCTAACCTATCTATATCTATCTATCTATCTATCTGTCTGTCTGTCTGTCTGTCTGGCTGCCTGCCTGCCTGCCTGCCTGCCTGCCTGCCTGCCTGCCTGCCTGCCTGCCTGCCTGCCCGCCTGCCTGCCCGCCTGCCCGCCCGCCCGCCCGCCCGCCCGCCCGCCCACCTGCCCTTCCGCCCGTCCGCCCGTCCGTCCGTCCGTCCGTCTGTCATTAAGGTTTTTAGGATGCAAAAGAAAGTAATATGGATTATGGCTAATGTCACAAACAAAACCAGTTGCAAACCATACTTTAGAAAATTTAAAATTTTGTCTTTGCCATGTATATATATATGAAACACTTAACTGCATGAAAGAAACCCTAAATTCATTCAAAACAAATGCAGAAGTTCATACACAAGATACTAGAGCAAATAACAATCTATTTATCAATTAGCATAGAACCAAGTTGTATGAAAGTAGCTTCACATATGCTGGTCTACATTTATTCAATAAACTACCACAAAGTATAAAGAATATTGAGTCCAAACCAAAATTCAAAATGGCTGTATTTAATTTCTTAATGGAGAGAAACTTTTATAGTGTAGAGGATTTTCTAAATCATGAAATAGAGTAAACTCCACATTTGTGAACAATTACTTTTATATAGCATTTCTCTATGGTCTTTATGTATTTTGTTTATATTTCCTTTTCTACTTTAGACTTCTGTTGGATCCTGTATCTGTTACAGTTTTTAGTCTTATGTAACTTTTTATATTTATCTTTGTATCTTGAACTGACGTGTCCTATAACACATGTATTATGTTCCAAAGGATGAAATAAATACAATACCTATATAATCTATAGCAAGACTAACCTAACACAACCTATATAACCTATAACACTAACCTAATGCTGTGAAAAAGAATCTGTCGAACGCTATGGAAAAATCTAAACTGTAAACAAACAATAATAATAAATATACAGAACTATTAATGAAAATATCACGAAAATATACAGAAAACAGCTAATAAAAAGTTAAACAGTTAACAGTTAATAAAAAGTTAAAACAAGACGCCTGGTACTACTATATATGTTTTGTTTTCCTGCTAATTACACATTCTAAACACAAGATAGCATTGCAAACAAGGTAAAATCGTAGTGGAAAATATTGCCAAGTGTTCATATTCCACCATAATGCACAGGGTAATAAACTTACAGGTATATCGAGTTAGTAATATGAGGCACTGAATCTAACAAAAAGATATTGATAATTGAAAGGTAAGAAACTTTGGCTAGTAACCGGAGATCGTAATACGGGTTCTCTAAAAAGGAAATGTATCTACCCAACTTGTAGAAAAATAGTCTGTGATGTCAGAGGTAGGGTGAAGCCCCATGTTAGCAACATAAGTGGAAGTTATGTTTGCAACATAATTTGAGCCCACATTAACTCAGATTGTATAGGCAGTGGAAAGGGGGAAGATAGATTACCTTGTGTCTCATTTCAGTTGCAAATTGATCCAGCTAATATACTTTTCCATGGTTTATAAACGGAAGAATAAATGAATAGTATAGCTTTGAACTCTCTAGAGGAACTAGAGACTGTGAACCATTCATAAACAAACATATAATGTGATGAGACACGTTCTGCTGACCCCTAGTGGTTTACCGGGAAAACATATGAGTCAATTGGAGAATTTAATGTCATGATGGCACATTGGCCATGGTAGCTCAATGGTTAAGAGTAACTAGAAGGAGATTGGGAGATCTGTGGTTGAAGTTCTGACTATGGCACTGAATTTTTCAGTTTGACTATCTATCCAAAACCTTAGTCTATACATGGTAGTGTGAAAGAATGATTAATTTCCATTAGTTAACTGAATAATAAGGGTTTAATGATAAAGCCAGGGACTCAAGTATTTACAATAATAAGTCGCTACAAATGGTGTTTATCTCGAATACCAGAACCCCTAGTGTATTACCGGGAAAACATAAAGTCAGTTGGAGAATTTAATGTCATGACGGCACATTGACCATGGTAGCTCAATGGTTAAGAGTGACCAGATGGAGACCCGGAGATCTGTGGTTCAAAACCTGTCCATGGCATTGAATTTTTCAGTCTGACTCTATACATAATCAGTTATTTAATAAACTACCACTTGATATTAAAACAGTTGTAGAAGTGTCAAAGCGACAATTTCAACTCTAATTGAAGATCTTTCTAATAAACAGGTGCTTGTATAATTCCGTTGAGTTGTAAATAATTATGTAATTATGTGTGTACATAAGTATATTTTGTAATATAACTTCTAAAAATGACATGTCTAAAATCAGTTTATTGATATACTGGATGAAATAAATATCATTATTATTACCCATAATATTAATGATGATGATGATGATGATGATGATGATGATGATGATGATGATGATGATGATGATGATGATGATGATGATGATGATGATGATAGTAACAATAATAGTAGTAATAGTAATACGCAACAGACTCCTAGAAGCTTTTTCTTCCCATTAACCTCTTTTCCCAACAAACTTTTTCTTCTGACAAGCTTTTTCTCCTAACAAACTTTTTCTTCTTTTTTAACAAACTTTTGTTTTTCTTTTAGTTACCCTGGATACCTGATCCTCACATTTTTCATAGAAATATCGTACAATAATACTATTCAACTGTAAATACAAACATAAACTAAACACACAAAATAATAAACCATAATTTCTGAAAATTTGTAACTTTATGTGTCTTAAATGTATTGTTTGCTATCAACTATTTTTGTTATGATTCTTGTCACCATACTGATTACTGACGTCACAATAATATTCTGCGCCCAGATACATGTCAAACCATTTGTAATGAGTTTCAAAAGGAAGTGTTGTTGCTACTCCTTTGCTTTATTTTTATATTTTACCCCTACGATCTGTCACCTGAGGATACTGCCATTGCTTCAATAGGTCAATCCATTGTGTTCCCTACCAATGCTTTGCCCATAACAGTAAGTCCATGCCTTCAATCCACTAGGATATTCTTGACAAACCTGGTTCAGGAAGAATGTGCCAAGATCCTATCTTTGTAACAAAATCTTTCACAGACATGCTAAGGCTTTAGGAAACATTGAAACTCTTATAATTCCTTCCTGTGTTTGCATCTGGCTTACTTATTTACAAGTGAAAATAGTGATCTACTATTAAACACGTGTAGTTAAACAAGTGAAAATAGTGATCTACTATTAAACACCTGTAATTAATTGACTATGACGTTTACTTTGTTATCTTATGTACTCATTGTATAGATTTCGCATCCAATGTGGCTTCTATGATTAAAGAGTCATTAAATTATTAATTTATAGATGAGTCGTATTTATTACACATCTGCTTCACTTACGTACCTATTTTGAGGACATGTTTTGCAAATTATCGTTTGCATCTTCGGCTCTTATGCGACTAAAGCTTGATCCAGTGGTGTGGGTAATTCTGGATCAAGCTTTAGTCGCATAAGAGCCGAAGATGCAAACGATGATTTGCAAAGCATGTCCTCAAAATAGGTACGTAAGTGAAGCAGATGTGTAATAAATACGACTCATCTATAAATTAATAATTATTTCGCTTCACTGTGGTGTTCCAATGCAGTTAAATCTAGTCATTAAATTGTTTTCTTGATACCCATTAATGTATGTTTTACTGTCCCATCTGTTAGCAGTGTTGTGCTTAAAAAATAGAAAAGGAGAGGAAAAGACGCGCGCGCACACGCACGCACGCACACACACACACACGCACGCACGCACGCACGCACGCACACACACACACACACACACACACACACACACACACACACACACACACACACACACACACCCACACACCCACACACCCACACCACACACACCACACACCTCTCTGTCACCTGCCCATAATCTTCTACTGTTATTTAACAGATTACACAGTAAAAAAAAACTGGCATAACTAAATGCATTCAAATGCTACCCTCTGATTTAATAGGTGTGGGTAACTCTGTTCATTACTTCATCATTAATACAGCAATAAACAAGAGGGTTGTAAATGGATAATCTATCAAAAGTATAATTTGCTTCTACACTACTGTGTTTATAAGATGTAATTGATTTTACATTTTTTTATTGATGAATTTCCATAACTTTAATGTGTTAATATTCAAATTAAATGTTACCTGTATGCATGTATGTCAAATAAAACTTTTTCGTAAACTAACCTGAATTAGGTGCTATTGAGTTTATTGAGGAAATACATTGGCTATTTGTTTCTGAATTCCAAGATATGTTCTACAGATTCTTCAACCATATATTAAAGAAATAATTTATTTGATTTTAATAAATTCCAATGAATTATTAATTAATTTGGTGTACATTATATAAACTTTATTATAGGATTGGCACCTCTCGAGCCTGTCTCTGTAATGTATTTGGTAGTATGTCTGCCTCACGCTCAAGAGGTCCCAAGTTTGAGTCTTGGTCAGAATGAGTTATCTGGATAAGGTTTTTTCCAGTACTTTCCCTTATCCTAAAAGATGAATGTCAGGTAACTCTAAGCTCATTAACCCTGAGCTCTTTGAGCATCATTTCACCCATTTCATTCATCATCTAATATGAATTAACATTGGAAGACAAGACCTATTCGACTTTAATGGTTTGGATAGTATAAAATAACAACACTGTTTAAGAAAGGAAGATTTGACACACTTATAGTTTTGTATCATATAAACCTTTGAACAAAAAAATGTATTTTTACTCAAAAATATGTATTGTTTTTTCTTCAGGTGGGCTTTTAAGATTGTTGAAAAATCATACCATCCCTAGTAAAATGTTATTTTTTGTTTTGTTTTTGTTTGTAGGTGTGTGTATTGACGGAGTTCCTCTTAGACACTGTTTCTCTGGAAACCTACATGGATACACCAAGTGAGCATCTGCCGGGGTTGTTTCTACACATAATTACTCAACTAACGCAATACTGTGATATACTTTCACCACAAGAGGTAGCTCGCAGTCTTCAGCTTTGTGCCAGAATTCTTTCACGAGTACAGCCTTCAGCACTAGCGAGCCAATCAGAAAGTGCAAAAATAACAAGCGCAGATATACCAGAAGATAAAACACGATCAATGTCACAATCTGATGTCTCTGGAGGACAGTCGGAGCGTAGTAGAACAAATAGTGATATATCAGAAAGCAGTAGATCCAGTAAAGAAATCTTGGAGAAAAAGTCAAGCAAAATGAAGTCACCTGGTTCAAAGTTCCGTTCCAAGAATGTAAAAAATGATATAAGTGCTCATTCAGTTAGCAGCCCTGTATTGCTGACAGTTGTGAGAAATGATATCTCTGATAGTATAACAGATGACATAAGTCGCAGTGCAGATGCAATTAATTCGTATTTGTCTCGGTCATTGTCAAGTGTTGAGAAAGATAGCTTAGAACTGGACAGCCATAGCACAGGTCAATCACTTTCCACTGGCTTGAACAGTATTAGTAGTAGTCCAGAAAATTCCAACAACTCATCATCTGCTGATAATTCACTCAGCTTAGCAGTGGTTCCCACTAAACAGCAGACCATACTGGAACAGTGTCTGAGACAGTATGAATGCTTTTATGTAAAGTTTGTTGGAGGAAGACATATGGTGAATGGTAGACAAATATGTGAACTTTTCAAGGAGTTATTAATAACATTTCCTATCGATGCAGAAAAGGATCACTCAAAAAAACTAGACAGTCTTTTAAATAAATGTTTAAACAATTCATATACAGAGTCACCAAAGGATGTATCTAAATGGATAGCTGCTAAGGCTCAAGATAGTGAACAGTTGGTTTCCATGAAGCCAATCAGTGTTAGTGATCAACAAACCTGGGAGGAACCTCTTAAAGTTGCTTCTAGTCTTCTTGTTGAACTGTCAACTTTTCCCACATACTGCCTTCCTGGAGGAACAGCATTAAATAATGATGAACCCATGAATCTTGAGTCATTCCCAGAATGGCTACAGGTGTTGATTGTGTGTGCATGCTGGTTAACTAGCATACCATCCCTTCAACTTGTAGCCATTTCTACACTTCTGGATCTTATTTCATTACTTAGATCACAGTGTGATAGCATGGAGTCAGATCATCAGGGTGTAGTGTCTGTTGTGATGGTGCCACTGTTAAAACCCTGGCATGTGCAATACATAGAACATCACACTAATGTGGTTCATGTGCTGGCACATTCATTATGGCACCACTTGGGCAAACTGGGAACAAACCACCACATTATGTGTGTAGAGTTGTTACATCAGCTTCATAATGTGTTACCGCATAGTGATGCTGTGGAGAATGTAATTGGTGAGTCTCTTACAGATGAAAACATTGAATGGAAATTAGAAGCATTCCAGAGATTCTCCCTTTTATGGCATGTTGGAAGAGAAATTGAGACAAAGACAGGTATTAGTCGAAGCTTAAGAACTTTTGACAAATCCTTGCTGAAGATGGTGGATAACCTCCAGATTTCTGAAAGCTGCCCCTTAAAACTTCATGCACAGTCATGGCTGATACATTCACTCCTGCGAGGTGATATCTCAAGGCTATTGGATCCACTTTTATATATGCTGTTGGACCCTGTCACAGCCCGCATGAGTGTACTTCATGTCAGTATTAAACATTCAAATACAGTATTGACACACACAGCTAAAGATGACAGTATGGATGATAATGCGTCTACTGCCAAGATTTATGCCATAAGTTCTGTGGATGGTAATGTAATTTACCATGTATCAGATTCCTCTGAACATGCTAAAGCAAAGAATCAACATGAAGAGAAGAAAAGTAATTTTGCTAGCAACCCTGTTAGGGCAAAGCGAATATTTGCCGTGACTACTTTGGTAGGTGAAGGAAGAAAAAACAACCAGTACATCACAGAAAAAAATTCTCTGATCAAAGAAATTGACCAACCGTCATTATTAGGTCAAAATCATCTGCAAAATATTTCAGTATTTGTAAATCCGTTCTCATCTACAAATGCAAACAACAGCAATACTTCAAATGACTCAGCAACAGAAGAAGACTTTACCGGTCATGCACATGATTATATTCGCAATGCTGTGAGACTGCATCCAAGTAAAAAGCAAGGTGAAATTAAGCAAGAAAGTGAAGATTTGTCCAATAGCAAAATGGAAGAAAGCCACACTCCATCTCAGAGGTGGTCATTTGGAGACGAAGATGAAGAAGAAGTGGTGGTAGTAGGAGGGCTAGAAGAGTCAACCGCAGCTGAGGAGTATTTTGGCGAATGCTCAAGTGTCAGTGTTGTGGAAGGAATTCTCCAAGATGTGCTTCATACAGTGGTCTCTCAGTGCTCAGGAAATCAACAGGTTAGTGTTAGCCATAAGACCTCAGTATTTTTCAGTTATATTGAAGTTTAGGGACTTTTTTTAAATAAAGCATTTAAATAATGATGTGGTAGTTTTAGTGTAATTTCTGTGTATACGAAACAGAGCATTTACTGTTTTTAAGATCAATTATAAATGCTTGGGAACAGTAAAAGATAGAATCAGAATTGAGAAAGTCAATGCCATAGCCAGTACATTCAGTTGCTCTACCACTGAGCTACCTTGGCAACAGTGTTCTTAGTTTGCCTACACATGGTTTGTATGTGTTCAAAGAATTAATTATCATTGATTTACCTTAATAAATGAAGTTCTTAAAAATGGGTTTAAAGTTTAATATTACCATAATTTTAATAATATCCATGTTTATTGCCATCTGATCTTCCCATAGCCTGCATAATTCCAAAGCTCCAACAATGCCCTAATTATGATGAGTACCTAGGAGTTGGAATTTTCAGCCAGTTGAAAGTATGGAAATTGGCATGTTCAAATGTATAAATTGGTACCTTCAAATATGAAAATCAGTGGCTTAAATAAAGGGATGGCCAAATGTCAGGAAGCATTAGCACCAATTGAATGGTGCTAGGCATCGAACTAAGCACCAAGTTTTAAAATGTATTTTGATGTGAACTATTGTACATGCATAAATTATACAGAGTGTATATAAATGAATATCGGGGTTTTAACTCTTTATAATATTTATGAAAAATGAAAAAGCAACTCAAACAGTTTTGTTTGTTGGCACCAGTGTGCATGTGCATGCAATGTTTCTGCTGCAATCCGCTAGACAGTGGTAATGGCAAAGATGGCGACTAGTAAACAGAAAGCGTTTTGTGTTTTGCAGTTTTCAAAGACCGAATCTGTAGTTACTGTGCAGCGTGCATTCTGCATTAAGTTCGGTTGTGATCCTCCTAGTGATAATAACATTCGTAGATGGTATCATCAGTTTGAAGATACTGGCTGCCTTTGTAAAGGGAAGAGCACGGGACGACCAAGAGTAAGTGAAGAGACTGTTGAGCGAATGAGAGAGTCGTTCACTCGTAGCCCAAAGAAATCAGTACAGAAGGCTAGTCGTGAATTACAAGTTCCTGTGTCGACTGTTTGGAAAGTTGTAAGAAAATGCTTACGCTACATCCTTACCGTTTACAGTTATTACAGGCTCTAAAGCCGACAGACCACAGATTATGTGCCATCTTTGCAAACGACATGTTGTTTCATGACGATGACGATTTTATGGATATCGTGTTGTCTTCAGTGATGAATCGACCTTTCACCTTAGTGGACATGTTAATACTCATAATGTGCACATCTGGGGCTCAGAAAATCATCACGAGATGGTACAAATGCAACGAGATTCCTCTAAAGTGAATGTTTTTTGTGCCATATCCTGGCGAAAAGTTTATGGGCCTTTCTTCTTTGGTGAACCTACTGTAACTGGTACTTATTACCTTGATGCACTAGAACAGTGGCTCTTCTCTCAGTTAGAAGAAAATGAGCCAGAGAACTTCATTTTCCAACAAGATGGTGCGCCACCTCACCGGCATAATGATGTGCGCGATTGGTTGAACGTCACTGTACCCGAGCGCTGGATGGGCCCCAATGACAGATCTTGCTATGCATTGCCTCCACGTTCTCCTGACCTAACCCCATGCGATTTTTACCTTTGGGGCTTCATCAAGGATCATGTGTACGTGCCTCCGCTACCAGCTGACCTCCCTGAATTAAGAAACCGGATTGAAGCAGCTGTCGCTACAATTACTGAATACACACTTATCAACATTTGGGAAGAACTCGGCTATAGACTTGATGTGTGCCATGTGACAAAGGGTAGTCATATTGAACATTTATCAGGTTATTATTAATTTTTCGCTTCACTGTGGTGTTCCAATACAGTTAAATCTCGATTTATCAGGTTCTTGGTAAAACCGTTTGAGTTGCTTTTTCATTTGACATATCATTTATAACTGTAAGTTGAATGTAATAAATATTATAAAGAGTTAAAAATCTGATATTCATTTATATACACCCTGTATATGCAGAACATTTTGATGTGAAATGATACACACACACCCCACCCCCACACACACAATAATAATAGCAATTATAAGGATATAAAATATGACCAAATCTAGAAATAACTTGAATACTAAAGAATACAAAGCTTGTAATATTACTTGTAATGGGGCATGCTGTTAAATTCATCTTAAAAGAAACACACACACACACACACACACACGCACGCTCACTCACTCACTCACTCACTCACTCACTCACTCACTCACTCACTCACTCACTCACTCACACACACACACACACACACACACACACACTCACACACACACACACACACACACACACACACACACACACTCACACACACACTCACACACTCACACTCACACACACTCACACACACACACACACACTCACACACACACACACTCACACACTCACTCACTCACTCACACACCCACACACTCACTCACACACACACTCACACACTCACACACTCACTCACTCACTCACTTGGAGACAGCTTTAATAAAACATGTTAACCATCCCATAGATCTTTCCAATTGGGAAAAAAATCATCAATAAAAATTGTCATAGAATCGTGAATTTTGAAACTCCACCACCAGACATCTTTGGCAAATACATCATGCCATCTACTGACGACATGGAGGAGGAAAACACTATAATTTGCACTAATCGAGACTTAGCTGATGATGGGAGCAACAGCTCTTAAACATGTCCTGTGAAAAACAGTGTGAGTGAAGCAATGTGTCAATAGCTTATGAATTCAGTTTTATTTACTACCTTCAAAATTTGTAAACTCACTATCAATATCCAAATCATTGTCAAACAGCAAAAATTCCTCCATTTTCTGAAGTAATATTATAAGCCTCTACACTTCCTATCCAAGCGAATTTGCTTCATGTGTAGGATAAGCAATGGTTAGCACTGAAATTTAACAATTTCAAATGTGCTTTTCAATTAATTCCTGATAGCTAAAAGAAATCACTCTGAACCCCAGAAAGTCTAAATAACCAAATCACTGATTGAAAACAACGGCTGCATAAAACTGATTTTGAAATATGCGAAGATGTACATACAGATGCTGACAGATAGGTTTGTTTTCTTTGCAGCTTGTGTGTGACACAACATATACATTGATTATTGCATGGTAGCATAAACTGAACCATAAAACCTGAACCAGAGAACACTTCATTTATGCAGCTATATACACATATCGTTCATATGCACACAAAACAAAATAACTCAAAATTTGGTGCATTCAATGCAAAGAATGGATTTTGCTACAGAGAAATATAATAGTGAAATTTCAATGATTTGTGAGTATAGTCTCTATTTTAATGATACTGTAGTTGTATACTGACTTTAGCGTGCTTTAAACCAGTTTTTGTTTCGTTAAAATAAATATGGAAGGTATGTTCATATTTATGAAGCATTTGTACAGCATTTAACAATTCAAATGTCTTTCTCTCTTTAATGGTTATCCATTCCCAGCCCATGCAGGGTTTAAATGGCCATCTCTGAAGCTGTTAATGCAGCCATTTTATCCATTTTGAGCCATTTCTCATTTATACATTCTTTTCTCCATAACTCTTTCCCTATGCACTCATATAGTATGTGTTCTATATCTTCTTTTCTCCCGCATCACCTCATATATGAAAAGTGAATAAAACAAACTGTAATGTTATTGTGCATATTACAAACATTAACCTATACCAGTTTATTCATATATTTCATTGCTGTATTTCAGGTGAAGCAAAAAGGCAGACACAGTCGAGATATAAGAAAGCCATCAATGGGAGTAGGTGTTCACCAACTACACTCTCACATGTTGCTGTATTGTGGGGTGTATGACTCTAGTCAGACATTGTATGCTCTGAGTTCACTTCGAAGTATCCTTCTCACCAATGCACGAATGTTTCTCTGTGCTGCAGCAACTACAGGACTTGCTAATGTTCCTCGTAGTGCTGGGCTTCTGATACTTCTCACTAGACATCGTAAATCTGTCTTTGGTAGAAGTTTCCATGGAGATATTGGTACGTCAAGTAGTGACTTTGGGAACACATACAGGAGCAGCATGTATCTCGAGGTGTTGATTTCTGTATGCCTTTATTTTGCAAGAAGCTACTATCCTAACCTGGGACAAATGAGGCTTACACAAGAAGAAATTGCAGGCAACAGACAGGTAAGCATGGTAGCCATTATTTTTGAAAGATTGCTGATAGTATAATTGGTAAAGATTTTGACTGGAATCTGTTCAGTGCAAGTAGATAATAAATAATTAGATAACAAGCATTACAAAGTAATTCTAAAAGATTATATTTTGCACATTTGTAAAACTGCTAGTATTGTTGTATCCTTTTGAAATTGAAGTGATAGTTACCCTCTACCCTTACCCTCATAATAAGATAAGTAAGTTACCTCATAATAAGTTACCTTATCTTACCCTCTACCTCATAACTCATTGTGCACCAGCCAAAATTTCTCTTGTATCACAATGGAGTACAGTTTTTGTTTGCTAATGCATAATTTCTGACATTAATGAATTCTCATGTACCTTTGATTTATGGGAATTTAAATATCTGTAAATTAATGTATTAACATGTAGAAAAACTTGATTTTACAAGTCTTAAAAAGAAAATACAGACTGGTTATTTGCATTTAACAGTTTAGAACTACAGTAAATTAAAATAAATGATATTAATCACATATATAATCAAAGAAACTAAAATATCTTTTTACTTTTGATACTACATTCATACATACAGTAAGTAGAGGAAAATTATATTCCACACAAAAATTTAATGCTGAGATTTCATTGGAAATACATGTTTTGAGACGTCTTAAACAAATAAAAATAAAACATATTTTTAGAAAAGGATCTGTGTGCGTGCGTGCGTGCGCTCAAAACCAAAGAGTTCGTTAAATACCAAACTGGTACATAAGTTCAGCATTTTTCAAGGATGCGACATGATTCCCCAGCAATCCCCCTGTCTCAAACTACCATTTACATGGAAAGTGTTTAAAATTTAAGATATTCTCAAAAATACCTCTAACAATTTTGATCAAATTATACTGTATGTTTAAGGTATTTTCAGAAAATGAAATGTATATCTTAAATGTTCTGGAAATAGCCTGTGGAGTCCTCTTCTTTCTGAATGACTTTTGCATTGTTGGTATACCATAAGAGATAAGACAGAATCTTACTACACAAAAGATGTAGAGAAAAAAAGCACACAGTTTATTTCAGATCATTTTTAATGTAATTAACATTTCTGAGTTGTCTTGGCTACTGGTTTGAATTTTCTAATGATTATGCTGATCTACAATGGGTAGTTATTAGTTGTTTTACCTACTGTTCATGAAAACAGAATTTCAAATTCATCACACAGCAGCCATCTCTTAAAAATTTGTCTATTGCTTGAGCTTACTGTATTCTACTATTCCCATTGTAGCCACAAAAGTTTCTCTTATCATGAAGTAATAGAATATGCAGTATTAAGAATAGTTTGTACGAGAGTGAGTAGAGAAAATCTTGAGTGTAACACATCCAGTTTTTAAAGCACAAGTGGTAACACTGGAGAATAGACTACAATGTTTAGTTGTTACTTTGGCGAAGCACAGTTAAGATTCACATCACTAGATTTCAGAGCTCAAGATAAAGTGTGCAAGTGGTAAGTATGTTTATACCTAATGTCCATTTACGTAGGTCTTTATTGAGTTACGGCATGCACAGAACATAGGATCCCAAGCCTTTGTTGAACAAATGTTCACACTTTGAGTACAACTTTGTTGATAAAATGTCAGTTGTTTTGTTTATCAAACTGGAGCCTCAAACATGCTTGCATATGAGAACTGGCAGAATTTCTGATGAAAAAAGTGAATGTGGAAAAAAGAATAAAGAATAAGTTCCATTGACTAATTTTACTAAATTTTCTTTATTAATTTATTTCTGCTACTGAACGTTTGTTCCATTTTTTGACATTTTTTCTGGACAGTCATAATTTCATTGCAATACAGTTGTGTGTCATAATGGATTCTGCTTAAGGAAGCTACTAGAAATGAATAGATAATGAGACTAATCCGTGAACAGTATTGTCATGGTGGCTGTGAATGCCTACCCTAAAGGTATTGAGTGTGAATCACTCCAGTCCACCACCTTTGTTTGTTGCTAAGAGTAGCCAAATAAATGGAATGTCCAAAGACAGACACAAGCAATGTCACAAGCCAAAAGTATGTGTGTCACTACTGTACTACACTGGATGTTCCAGATCATTCGATTTTAGCAGGTCTGGAATATTAGACTTCGACAATGTTCCATTCCTTCGATTTGAGAGATTTTGGTTTCCAAAATATTTCTTCTGTGAAATGCCTATAAAAGTGTGTGCAAAAGTCACACTTGGGCAACAGTGGCTAATTATGAATTGACCAGTATCAGAGTCATTGTGAATGAGTTGGCCAGCCAGAGTAGTGGGCATCTTAGTTTGTTGATAGTTGAGTCGGCAAGTAAAGCAGTGTAAAATGAGTATTGGTCTGTGAGCGGTGAACATCAAGAAGTTTCGAGCCACTCAATTTGATGCATGCAACAGAGATATAGAAAAACATTAGACTGACATGCTGGCTCTTTGTGTATCAGTGTACTTGTAAAATGTGGAACTAAGTTAACATTGGACTTGATTCTAGTGACAAAGTGAGTTCATTTATTCACAATAACTACATGTTATATTTAGAATCAGTATAGTCCACTTAATAGAATTTTAGCAACAATCAGCACCATTAATTTAGTTTGCTGTCATTCATTATTTTAGTTGACTGTAGCAGGTAGCAAATTTATTCAGGTTTTAAACATTTATACTTTTCTTAGGTCCAGCTTGCAAGTGCAGAACTTTTGATGTTGATCTGCTCTGAGCTAATACTTATTGTGAGAGACAGCGGCAAAGGATTTGCATGCTACATTGCAGATCTGCTGTCTCGTTGCAAGGTACAGAAGGTGGTGCTTCACTGTGTTCTCTCAAGTGTATATAATATGAAGAGTATTGCAGATAAGGTAAGCAATAATATATCTCCAGAAAATAAAAATGTAACATGCTAACATTAATAGTATTACATCTGTAAAATTTGTTTAAAGAGAAGAGAGAGAAAAACATTTTTGTTTTTAATGTTTATTTTGAATCCTAGTTCCACTTGCCATTTCCATTTTTAATTATCTAAACATTTACAGTGTAATGCCTTTGTTTTAGAATAACTGTTCGTAAGTGCCTTGTCTTATTTTTGTATTTGTAACTCACTTTTTACAAATTGGGACTTTTGAGCATCTTGCAATGTTGAAAATTCTCTTTGAAATTCAAATTTTGCACATTGCTATACAGTGTTGCTATATTAGAAAACTAATTTGATCAGAAGATTATGAAGTTTGATAACTTTATAGACAAAGTAAAATGCATTTCTTAAAAATATCAAGTCAAATTGTTTATAATATTCTTAACAGCCCAAAATTACATTGTAATTCAGAAATATTAAAACATTTTGAAAACATTCAAAATGTTAAATATGTAAAGATAATAAAAATTTAATTTCTTAATAGTTAAATGTAGAGCTACATAATTTAAAAAGTTATATTTGTAGTTGATTTTTAACATTCCGCCACTTACATTTTTATTTTTTGAGGGACTAGTTTCGGAAGCTGTTGCTTCCATTTTCAATCTTGGTTCAAATATCATCTGTTGTTGTCAGCTGTCTTCTCTCTGGTGGTGGAACTATGAACTTCTTTATCAAATTATCGACTAGTGGGAACAAAACTTCATTACTTGGTTCATATTTTTTGCATATTAGATGTTCTCCCACGTCAGTTTGTTTTGGTTTATCACCCCTTTTAATAATTTTGGATTTAGGCCTTGGTTATGGTTTTTGTTTCAAAAGTGAAATGCTGCTGCTGACTTACCTTCATGTTTCAATTTGATGTTTCTAAAATGCTCTTTGACTCTTATTTTTAGCTTTCTTTCAGTTTGCCCTATGTAGCATTTTTCACACTTCTTACAACTTAATTTGGTATATTCCAGATTTATTGATTGGTGGGATTTCATCTTTTGTTTTTGAATTTAACAATTTTAATACTGAGTACATGAATCTACTGTATATGCTGTTGCTTTCTTTTTCTTCGGTGAATGTGGCTGCTTCCTTAATGGTTTTCTGTAGCTTAGCTTTTTTTAATTTTCTTAAATATGTCACTGTTACTAAATTCCTCCAAAAATGCATAATGGTAGAGCTACTGTTTTGCACATTACACTTTTGTGGCATTCTTATGCCATAATTTGCCTTCCTTGCATCTATCAGCTGTAACAGCTACTGATATGTAAAGAGGTTAAGGAGTTGTAGTAATGTTTAAGTGCAAGTTTAAGATATTGTCTTCAATTTTTTGCATAATTTGCACATTCCTATTTTCAAGGTAGTTTTTGTTCACAGAAGTAAAAAATGTGCACAGATTTATGGTATTTTATGTTAATATTTTTCTCATTTTGATCATGATGAATACCTACAGAGAAATTTTATATTTATTTGCTTATAGTCTTACGCATGTTTCAAGCATTGTCAAGAAGCATAAAGTATTTACATTTCATCTATTCTATATAGGCACTTCAGTATTAGTATTGGTTTTAGTTTCAGGAGATAATATTTATTTATTTATTTATTTATTTATTTATTTATTTATTTATTTATTTATTTATTTATTTATTTATTTATTTATTTATTTATTTATTTATTTATTTATTTATTTATTTATTTATTTATTTATTTATTTATTTATTTATTTATTTATTTATTTATTTATTTATTTATTTATTTATTTATTTATTTATTTATTTATTTATTTATTTATTTATTTATTATTTTCAGTCCTAAAGTATACACAAAAACAGTGTTACATAGACCAAGTCAGTTTATAATACAAAATAATTACAATATAAAATAACACTATACACATATAGACAATTGTTCTTAAGACCACATCACTCATGTGATAAAAAATACGAGTTTATAAAATTAACTTAAATATTGATAATGTAAATCTGTGCATACTATTTTGTCAAAAACTCAACCATGAATAAAATGTGATTAATTTCCACTATGGATAAGAAACTCATCTTCATTATAAAAACAGTGAGTTAACAAATACATTTTTAGCTCTTTTTTAAAAGTATTTCTATCGCTGACTTCAGTCTGTTTGGTAATATGTTGAAGTATTTTGATCCAGCATAAATAATCTATTTTTATTTCCAAACTGGTCCCTATATGATTGAAGAAAAAAGTCATTTTGTCTGCAAGTGTGGTGTTTGTGTATATCTTTATTTAGGCAAGGGGATATTGTTGAGTATTTTTGTACATAGAAAATAACATAATTTACATATATGCAAAAGAAGGGTAAGATTTTGAATTTCTTAAAGTATGGTCTACATGACTCAGATTGTAGCAGCTTAGCCAAAACTCTAATATCACTATGATACATATTTTGTAAAGGGTAGTAGGCTAAGACAGCAGTCAGTTATTAACAAAAGAAGTGTGTACATACCACCCATGTGTACATTTGTGTTGAAATTGTGATTTGAAACTTTTGAATAAAAAGAAGTAGCTTCTGTATGTTAGGTAAGGAGCAGAGACGCTAAAATTTTTAGACATGCATGCCAAAAGAGCTAAAATGTGGCTGTTCATTACCCAATACAGAGAATTAAAAATGAAAAGTGATAAAGTAAGACAGTAAGGGTTCAGGTATTTTGTCCAAAGAAACCTTTACATTTTTAAGGGGAAACAAATGCATATACTGATCTTATTTTTCAGCAGAGCTTTGGCCTTAATGTTGTAAAAAATGCATCAGTATGCATTTTATACTTAAAAATGGCATTATAAATAAATGTTGTTTGTATGAATATCTTTGTTATTAGGTATTTTTAATGTGTTACAGTCATTATCGTTACCATCACATCGACGAACATTCACGGAAGAAATAGTTTTTTTCAATGATCCATGTATTGAAGGAAAAGAAAACTCTGGCAGATGTAAATACAGAGGATCAGATCATTCAGAGGGTTTTCAAATACAATTGCTGAGGTAATTATTTTAATCTTATTATTCTCTGTTTAAAAGAAAACACTAGAAGATTTAATAATAGAATAGAATATTTTCATCATACTTATAAGGGACCAATATGTGAATAAATTCTTCTTTGCATAAAAGTTTACTTAAACAGTTTCTTGTTAGAAGGTTTGATGAGCACAAGGCAATTTCAGTAATGTGAATTAAAATCAAAGCCTTATACAATATCAGATGGTCATATTGTAGAGGCTAAAAATAAAATAGGAGACAAAAGCAAGTTGACATACCTACTCTTTATACTGATGCAATATATATATGATATTTATTTCTTTTGCATTTAATTACAAAATTGCAGGCATGTGTGCAGAGGAGTTAACATTTCTGAATAATCTTTATCATCTTATTGTCGCCATATATATTGAGATTTTTGCATTTTAAAATCTTTTGGTAAACTTTATGTAAATTATTTTCATTTATTTTCTTTGTATTCAAAATTAAGTTCACTGAATGTGCCCAAATGACCTAGAAGATCCTTAAAATTCACTTAAGTTCACTTAAGATCCTTAAACTTAATGCAGAGAAGTTAACAGTTCTGAATAATCTTTATTATCTTACTGGGAGCCAAGCAGGCTGAGCTATCAAGGTTAATAAGGGAAATGGCACCATAATTTATACAATTAGATTAAGGAATATGTATTGTAGATAAAGTATTGTAAAAGCAAGTTGTATAAATAAATAAATTCTAAAATTCTAAATTCTACTGTGGCCATATGTATTGAGGTTCTTGCAGCTTTATGTAAATCATTTTCGTTTATTTTCTTTCTATTCACTATTTGAATGTGCCTAAATGACTTAGCAGATCCTTAAACTTCGCTCGCCAGCCCACCCGCCCGCCCGCCCGCCTGCCTGCCTGCCTGCCTGCCTGCCTGCCTGCCTGCCTGCCTGCTCACTCACTCACTCACTCACTCACTCACTCACTCACTCACTCACTCACTCACTCACTCACTCACTCACTCACTCACTCGCCCGCTCGCTCGCTCAACCATCCACCCACCTACCTACCCACCCACCCACCAGTTGAATAATAACCTATACTAAATGTAGAAATGAAGTAATCAAATCAATAAAATTTATTCACCATATGATTTCCAATACAGGAATATCGGCTTTGTCAAAAACAATACAATACTACAAAATATGAATTTCAATAAGGTAAACAAGATTAAATGATATCACAATGCAATACATATTTGTAACAACTAATACACTAAACCCAGGTTTTCATTCACAGAATAAGAACCTCTGTTAGAAATTTCTTCAATTCCTTTTTAAATATGGCTAAGTTTGATAATTTCTTAAAGGATTAGGCAAATTTATTATATAATTTAATACCCTTATAGTGTGTGCTTTTTTCATACAGCATGCTTCTATGCCCCATAATGTAAAGATTTAATTTACCTTCAGTATTATGCCTATGAATTTCATAATTCATGATATAACTATTTAATTCTTATGAGTGAACACTAGCACATTTATAAATATATACAGATGGAACTGTCAGAATGTTTAATGATATGAAATAAGGTCTACAGTTTGGATTGCTGGAGACGTTTAGCATTAAACATATTGCCCTCTTTTGTTTTATGAAAATTCTGTTGCTATAGCCAGACTTTAGCAGAATGTTATGCCATAGGATAACTGAGTGAAAGTATGCAGAGTAGGCTATTTTAAGTATGTCAAGGTTAACTGAAGATGTTACTTACTGCCAAACAAATTTGGTATAACTTTTTTTATAAAACATCAATACAAATTCCCCAATCAAGATTACTATCATTATATCTGTAATACTTAACTAATTCATTCTCTAAGCATATGTTAAGGCAACTTGCATTTTTGTTAACTTAATGATGAAATCCTACAGTAATACTTCTGCTCTTATTAATAAGAAGTCTATTTGTCTTTAAACCAATTTACAACGTAGTCTGTTACCCCATCAATTTTTGCCTTGAGCTCTTGTATAGTATTTCCAGAAATTAGAACACCTATATTATCAGCAGAAATAATAAATTTAGTATTTATATTATTTATATTATTATTTAGTATTAATATTGATAGTCAACATGAAAAATTCAATGCCACGGCCGGGATTTGAACCACGGATCTACTGGTTTCCGTCCAGTCACTCTTACCCATTGAGCTACCATGGCCAATTTGCCGTCATGAGATTAAATTCTCCAATGGACTCATATATTTCCCTGGTCTTTCGCATCCGTGATACACTGTTTGTGGCAACTTACTGTTGTAAGTACTTGAGTCTCACGCTTCATCATTTAACTCTTATTGTTTAAGTTAATTGATGGAAATTAATCATTTCTTCACACTAGCCATACAGGCTAAGATTTTGGATTGATAGAGACGACAAGAAAAATTTAAATGATGAGAGCCCCTAGTGTACTAGAAGATACTAATAATAGTTAAAGCTTGCATATTCATATTCTTTGAAATTTCTTTGTAGGTATGCAATATGTTTGATATATAAATAAAACAAAATATTATATTCCAATAGAATATTGTTTCCAGGCTTGAAGGCCGTGGACTGGTGTAGTTGTGATCAGCCAGGATTGAATCTCTAAAGATGCACGACGGAGCTAAGGGCGAAACGTCAGATATTTTTTCATCGTCTAGACCACGGCCTTCAAGCCCAGTAACAATATTCTATTGGATTAACGTCGGCCGTGAAAGCCTAAACATGTACAAAATATTATATTGTTACTGTGAGTGTAAGCAGTACTTAGTTTCTAAGTTTATACCCAATAAAATAATCTTTATAAACGTTAATTTGTTGGTTGTATAATACATTATGTATTATGAAAAGGTGAAAATAAATAAAAAAGTAATAAATACATAAATGAAAAGTAACAAAAGCAATAAATGACAATAATAATAAAACTTCATGTGTGAATTTCTTGCTCACACAGAAAAGTTCATCAGCATCTATCAGTTTTTGAAAAAACTCTGCATTTTCAAACCTCAAAAGTGCACCAGTTCAACTATGCTATTTGTTTCTTTTCCCATTCAATAAGACAGTTTCAGGAGGGAGAATTGAATGATTAATATATTTGCTATCCTAACAATTAGTAGTGCCAATAACTTTAAGATTAACCTTAATTAACAATTAAGTAACAATAATTAGTTTAAGATTAGTTTTGGTGGACTTCGAAGCATCATACGGATGATTAGACAAATTCAATGCAGTTTACCTGTAGATTTCATTAAGATCATATAAAATATTTCTTTTTTTAATATAGTATTGCTATATTTGTCCACACTATAATATTAGGTTTATATATGTAATTATAAAATATTAAATTTCAAAATTTAGTAGTAGTTCAGATGGTTGAGCATACTACCCAGCGTTGTAGGCTGTGAGTTAAGTTTCCGACATTTCACCAAGGACTATGCTAGTCATTTTCATAGGTGATCTGGTGGCTGATTCAAGCTCTGACCAGCCACCGGATCAGCTATGAAGATGCCAAGTATAGTCGTTGGAAAAATGTGGAGAACCTAAAAACCCACTAGATTATGGCCTACAAGCCCAGATAGTATGTAGACGCAGGCTGTGAAAATCTGACTGTACACTAATAATGTTTTCCTAGGAAACATGCTAATCCTTATATGGAGTAGACTCCTGTATATGCTTAAATGTTTGGAATTCCCAGAAAAAATGTTATAAAGAGGTTTTACTGTATATGTTTTGAAACTGCAAATGTTTTGTCATAGATGTTAATTTATTTTTAAATGTAAGCAAAGTGAGCATTTATTTCAATTTCTGAAATGAATTATACAACTATTATGAAAAGTTTAAAATTGTATTAAATATGACATGTAAGTTTTTAAATAATGATCCAAGAAAATTGCAATTTCTAACAGGCTTCTTCTGGCTATTATTATGCTGGAACATCAAGTAAACTTTCAAAAGAGTGATAGTGATACACCAGCAACAACAGTTAAGGATGGTAGTGTGAGCAGCTCAACACATCAGTTGAAGTACATTGCTGGACAGTCCATTCCACAGCAGTCAATGTTTCTAGCAGCCATTCTCAGTGCTCTTAAACAGGTAGGAAGTCTGAATGGCCTTTATTAATGTTGTGGTAACAAAAACATTAATATTTGTGCTGACTTTGAGTGCACTATTCAGCAATTATGTTCATTTTGTCCAGGATCATATGAGACATTTGCATCAGCACTGGACTACTTTAGCCACATCTGCTCTACCTTTCATGGGACAGTCTCTCACACACATTGTGATGAATGTAGTGAATCAACTTTGTTGCAATGTGGAAAAATTGGCAGCATTTTATGGAATCAAAAAAAAGAGAAGGTAATTTCTGTTACATAAAATCTGCATTTATGCTATCCTTACTAGCTGTTAATACAACATTTTTCACTCAGTTTTTCTGTATATTTACCTTAACCATTTTACTGTATATTTTCTATTGATAGGGAAGATGAGCCTGAAACTTCATGTTGTATGCCTGCAGACTACACAGTCACACAGCTAGAGGCCTTGACTGTATTATGTCATTACTGTCTGCTGGATAGCACACAGCAGCAATCTCATGCTTTCAGTCAGCAGCTTCTGGCAGGTTCAGGAGTCATACATATGGGGATCCCTGGGGCAAACCCTGGTCAAATATTCAACAATTTAATACACGTCTTCATGCCAACTCCAGTGCAACAGGTGCTATCTATTTTACAGAATTTCTGCTCTTGCACAATAAAACCCTTAAAAAGAATAATATACTGCAGTTATTATACAATATAATCGGATGTTGCTTTTGTTTAAAGGAAATTGTGGCAAAAGAGAAGATTGGCCAAGTGGACCATCATATTATAGCAAGGAGGACAGTGTTGAGTAACATGCCTCGCATCATATCAAGTATTGCTGCTCTCTGGCAAGCTGTTCTAACTGGTAATGAATGGTAAGAAAAAGTTCAGCTTTTGTTAAAAGAGAATACTCAACTATTTTAATGACTTACAGCTGTTCTACTTTATTTTAGCATCATATAAGCTTTGAAAAGAAGGTATTTATAACTATTATCGTATTATCTAGACTTTTCGTCTGAATTTGTTTTCTGCTTTTGAACATAACTTGATGAAAAGGTTTCCTAGCCACACATTAGAATTCCAATTTGTTAACCCTTTCACCGATATCGACGTCATATGACGTCCAAGTTAAAATGCCCCAAAACATATATGGACGTGTATAGACATCCTGCGCATACATGCATTTAATGCTCATTTAATGCCAGTTATTTTAATCTTCCTATTTTACAATAAATTTAAATTAGTTCTATAAGGGATGTAAACGTACACTTAAAGGTTTCTTTTTGAATTGTACACCTCCAAACCTGGATAAACACCCAAGGGCACATCTGCAGATTCACATCAAATAATATTGGTTTCCTTGTGAACTTGTTTTTCGCAACACACTAGACATTTTCGAAATGGTTGCGACTGTTTTGGTTGTAGTTGGTATCCTTTTAGGAAAGTGTTTTCTCTCAAGTATGAGGGCTGATTCTTACCCCCCATTATAAAGAGGCCTCTGAGTATTATAATACTCAATTAGGTTACAAGCTATTTATACTTCAAGTACAGGTAGATGAATGTCTTGCCTGAATTTACAGCTCTGAAAATTACTAAACAATTGTGCATGGTTACATCCAGGGGTATAAAAATACTTTTTTTACCATTTAACTTTTTTCGTAAAGAGGGATAGCTAGTAATAGCTGATCCACATCACCCATATTTGACCTGCCATTGCCCCCAAACAATGGAGTAAGCTAACATGCCATCTGTAGATCAGTACACGTCACTGCTACCTGTATTCTAAACATCTCCTTCATAATCACACAACAAATCTTCCAGATTTTCTACAGTAATATCAGATGTATACATCATGCACAAGCTAATTTATTTGCTATATCACAGGGATAAGCCATGGTTAACAATCATTTTCACCCTCCTATGGAGATGACAAATACATGCATTGAGACATCCACGGTTGCAGTTGTCTCAGCATTGGTGGACATCACTTCACTCTCTCCTCCTCCTCCTCCTCCTCCTCCTCCTCCTCCTCCTCCTCCTCCTCCTCCTCCTCCTCCTCCTCCTCCTCCTCCTCCTCCTCCTCCTCCTCCTCCTCCTCCTCCTCCTCCTCCTCCTCCTCCTCCTCCTCCTCCTCCTCCTCCTCCTCCTCCTCCTCCTCCTCCTCCTCCTCCTCCTCCTCCTCCTCCTCCTCCTCCTCCTCCTCCTCCTCCTCCTCCTCCTCCTCCTCCTCCTCCTCCTCCTCCTCCTCCTCCTCCTCCTCCTCCTCCTCCTCCTCCTCCTCCTCCTCCTCCTCCTCCTCCTCCTCCTCCTCCCCCCTCCCCCTCCTCTCCTTCCTCCATTCTCTTTCTATAAAGCAATTTAAAGGAGTGTATAACCCCTAAATCCATAGGCTGTAGCCTGCATGTGCAGTTTGTAAGAAACATTAATATCAGTTGTTTCTTGTGATGATACACAAAGAATATGTAATATCAATCTTTAGCAACTTGCTTTTTAAAGATTTGAAGTAGTTTCAGTCATCTGTATTCTTCTTTTACCTACAAAAAATGTGTTATGAAAGTATTTCTGCAAATATTTACTTTTATTAACATGAAGATAAAAAAGCAAATTTTTGTAATTACAACAGATATGAAAATGAATTATAGAGAGCAGAGAACAGAACCATATATGCATATGGTTTTAAAATATGAGCTATGCATAATGTTTCTTTAAAGGGAACAGACAAGCTGTGTGTTAGGAAGCCCTCGAGTTGTAAAACATCATCTGCTGGAGTTCCTAAGTCCCATTTCGCTGCATCATGGTACAAACTTTCTTGCAGCAGTAGCTGTCACATGGCAGGAAAGGAAATTACGCAGCACTCCATTTACAAAAAAGGTTTGTTGACATATATTTTTGTTGAATTACTCTTAATCTTAATTACTCTTAATTTATCTTATTTAATTCAGATATTCAAAGGAAAATATGTATCCTATAAGGTTGAAATGGAAAGAAAGAAAACCTTTGTATAAAAGTTGCAGTATTTTTTGATGAGCTGATTTCTTGGTCCTAATTAGATTTACCTATACCATATTTTATCTGCTTGCTGCCTTTTGTACCAAGAATATATGACACTTTGAACTGTATATGTGCATGTAAAGAGGAAGAGCATTTTCCGTACTATAAGACTGTAGGAGGTAGTGCTGATAGAGGAAAGGGAGTAGTGTAAGAGCAGAGACCATTGAAAGAAAAAGTGCATAGTAGTTCTCTGCTTGACAAACTTGGGTAGCCTCCAACTTTCTTTTCATTGTGAAAAACTTACTGTTATATCATTTTGGAACTTTTATGTAATATTATAAGAAAAATGGCATGTTTATTTATTGCAGATTGTGCCCATAGCGAGCCCTGATCAGCAGGTACTAGTGTACCTTGTAGGTGCTATACGAGTAATGCCAATTGATACACTTGTCCAAACAGTACATCAGGTTGTGAAACAGCCTCCACCAATCCAGGGAGCAAAGGAGGTATGTCCTGTTATTCTCCATAAAAATATTTACTGACATCCGTCAGATTGAGCTATCCACGGAACTCGTACTGCAACTTATCCTTGAAGTGTTGACATTGGATATCCTGTAAAAGTACATGTCAACAATGGTCTTTTATTATGAGGTCCTGATATAGTTCATAACAAAACTGTTAAGATTAAGCTCAGCATTAGTGATGGGCAAATTCGAATACAAAAAAATTTATTCATTCGATTCTTGGTAGTTCTTGAAATTTTCTCGAAATCTGAACGTGTATTCGAATACAATGCAAAGTTCTTGTTTGCGTTTGTCCTTAGTGCTGTTCTCGAACACTTTTTGCCCAAAGTTCTCGTTAGTTGCAGGTGCACTGAGGTGGAATTTGAATCCAGATCTCAATTCAGTTTCACAGTTTCAGTTTCAGTTGGTGCTTACAGATTCACATCTTACAGGTCAGGCAGCATAGGGGGGAGAAGTGAGCTGGTTGACAAATAAACATTGTAACAGATAGGGTGGGACATGTTTACTGCATAGATAAAATATACTGTTTACGGGTAATGGACCTGCTTACATCCCAAGCTTATCGGACTGTCCCCAAACAATGTGATCATATAATTAAATTACTAAATCGTGGGAGAAAGGAATGTACATTACAAGATATGTAACTATAACGAATGAATAACTTTTTTAAATTCGAAACCAAATTCAAATATAATCTTGACGTACTATTGATTCCCAAGTACACTATATCATATAAAATATAGCGTAGTTATTCTATGTGAAGTTCTGTTAATGTCAGTTTGACAATGAAAATAATGTACTATTGTGCTATGTCTTACTTCCTGATATTAATACAATTATTAATATGCATAAGCAAGTGGTCAATAATGACTAATTTATTTTCGTTTTAACATATTAGTACGTGCTGTCACATTCTTTTATGCTTTACTGCTGTATGCTTTGACACTGCCTTAAAATATGTTCAAATTTTTGGCTTGAAATAGAGTGTTTTCCTGATCAGAAACACTACAGCATACACAGCAAAGCAATTAGTCATGAGCGTTGCAACAGTGAATTAGAACAGGAATAAATGATTCAAGATCGCATATGCCAGTTGTTTTTGATATCCTATACTTCCTGCCTATGAAAACAATAAAAAAGAACATTATTATTATTATTATTGTTATTATTATTATTATTATTATTATTATTATTATTATTATTATTATTATTATTATTATTATTATTATTATTATTATTATTATTATTATTATTATTATTATTATTATTATTATTATTATTATTATTATTATTATTATTATTATTATTATTATTATTATTATTATTATTATTATTATTATTATTGTTGTTGTTATTGTTGTTATTGTTGTTATTGTTATTATTGTTATTATTGTTATTGTTAATATTGTTATTATTGTTATTGTTATTATTATGATTATTATTATTATTATTATTATTAATCATCATCTTATATATATAATTTTCCTTGTTTTCATCGTTTTTATTTTTATGTTTTTATGTTGTTTTTCTGTATGTTGCACATATACACAATACACATATATGTAAACACCATGCACAAGGCAGGACTCGAACCCGCAGCCCTCTATGCAGGGGAAAGCTGGAGACATCCGCTCTAGCGACTCCGAGCACTTGCATCAAATACACGCATATGTTCTCATTTGTAGTATCTGAGAACGTATTTCGAATACAAGCAAGTGTTCTCGATTCGCAGCATGTGAATCATCCGAGAACTTGCATTCGAATGCAAGCAAAAGTTCTCGTTTGTAGTAAAATCGATTCGCAGCGTGTGACATCATCTGAGAACTTGCATTCGAATGCAAGCAAAAGTGTTCGTTTGTAGCAAAATTTATTCGCAGCATGTGACATCATCCAAGAACTTGCATTCGAATGAAAGTTTCGATTCTTCAAAGTATTCGAATACAGTGTATTCAATTCTTAAAATCATTCAATTCTGCCCATCACTACTCAGCATCTGTTAAGATTGATGTTTTGCTAAACCGGCTCTGTTCTAAGCAGAGCACCTATGTTATATGGGATGGTCATGCCTTTATAGCAACCATGTGGTCAACATGTGCAGGTTGTCAACATTAGAACAATAACAGTATTGTTTTGCTATAAAGGCATGACCATATCAGCTCAAACAGCCTCATCGTTAATGTTATGCTCACTAGATGTCACTATGTTTTTGCCAGTATTACCAAAATCTGAAAATGAAACAAATTTAAAAACAGAATCAACTGCCAGTATTTCAAAATTCATTACGCAATGTTTATTTTTTAAAATAAATAACTTTTCCCAAACCATTAAATCTATCAGATCATTTGTTTTAATAGTTTAACTTCTGAATTTATTTCATGGTTAAATGACCAAAAATGATCTGCTTCGGCCGATTTATCAGTCTGTTTGTACTTAATGTTACGAAAATGTTCTTTCGGTCTGTTTTCTAAATTACGTTTTGTCTTTCCAATATAATCTTTATCACAATCAAAACAGTTAAACTGATAATAACCAGATTTTTTATTATTAGGAATTTTATCTTTTTTAGAGAAATATAGTAAATTTTTAATACTATATTTATTTTGAGGAACTAGAGTTATACCAAACTGTTTAAAATTCTTTTTACGTATTTAACCACATTCCATGTTCTAGGCCCGCTTTACTCTTTTTTTTTTTTTAATCTTTTTTTCTTTCATTCTTAAAATTGTTGATTATGAAGAGTATAGAAGAATACTGCGCTGGATCATTTATTACTTCTACTGCTGTTAAATGTAATCATGCAAATCATACAAGCAGATTTTGAACAGGAACATACAAATAGGGACTGATATGCTATTGTGCTTATAAACTGAAAAAAATGAAACCGGAGGATCTGTGGTTCGGCTTCTGGCCATGGCATTGAATTTTTCATGTTGACTATCAGAAACCTTAGCCTATATACGGCCAGTGTGAAGAAATGATCAATTTTCATCAAATAACTAAAATTTGGGAAATAATTTACACTGAGAAACATCAACCACACTTAATGACCTATAAAACTCCAGAAGACCAGAAGATAGCAGCTCCCTCTTCAAGTTTGTCAAAATAATGTCAAAGACCAACTACAATAGGGATTATTTTAGAAGCTCCCAGTAGTCAAAAATTGGCTGATAGTGCAGATGATTGGTCAAGTTAAATGTGTTAATTCAAATTTGATAAGCAAAGCAAGAATGAGTCTACATTTGACTCAGTAATTTGTTCGTGAATTATATTTGCTTGACTGTCAAATTCCACATTTTTGATAGTCACTGATATATTGAATCATGTACTTGAGTAGTAAAATGAATTTGTTTACTACAAAGCTAAAAAATTTGCAGATTAATCTGTTTTATCAGTTTAAAGATGTTAATAGTTTTTATGTAATACTTGTTTAAAGAATTTTCAGTTGGATGTGTGTTACCCAGGACAAATAGCTTGAGCTTTGTTTATCTGCAGCGGTAGTAGGAATTAAACGTGTTATGATGACTGGCTATAGGGTGCATATTAAGTTTGTTAAACTAGCTGTTAACTGTGAAGCATGAGTACCGCATTACAGGGTAGTGTTGTTCACAAGATAGTTGTCTCTAACAGTAATAATTTTGAAACATGGAATCTTAAGAAAAGTCACCTCAGAGGTTTCAAACTCCCAAAGCAGAAGAATTATTCAGAATGTTTTCCAGTTCTGCACGGAGGAAAAGCAAAATGGTCTATATCTTCCTTTGCAAAGGTCAGTGGCTAGAATAGCTACGTCAGAAGAAAAAAGTGATGCCACAATAAAAGGAATTGTTAAAGAATTTTAAAAAGCTAGTGTTTCAGATACATGAGTTATTACTACTCCAAGAAAACAATGTAATCAGAAAAAGAAGTTTTAAATGATGATTTCCATACTTGTGTTATTCACAGAACCTTTTTAGATAATTATGAAGTACATAAAAAAATTCCAACAGTGAAGTGGAATGCCGGGATATAGATTGCCTCCTTATCACTGAGATTTAAATGCCATTGAACTGATATGGAATCTCTTAAAGCAAAAAATAGTAGAAAAAAATGTGTATTCTGTGACTTCAAGTCACTTAAAAAATGAACCAGACAATGTTTAAACGACAACACTGAAGAGGAAAAATGTGTTCATCATAATTAAGTCCATAGAATAAGAATACTGCCATTGATATGGAAGAAGAAATAGAAAGAGTAGTAATTAATGTGGGTTTGGATAGTAGTGATGAAGAGGAAGAGAAAGCAAATATCTTAGTCACTTTTATGGGTTCTGGAGATAATGGCAGTTCTACAGACATAACAGCTGATATCCTTCCTTAGATAACATCGCCACAGATGGAAGCTCTACAAACACAGCAAGTGAAATGGATATGCATGAATCAGAATTTTCAATTAGAATTAAATAACCCATTTTTGTTCCACTTTTTAATGTCTGCCTTCAATAGTGCAGTTTCTTTTGTGACATGCTGCTTACCTCTTCTCCCCTCTGATAGCCAAGCAGTGTAAACAGATAACAGCACTTCCAAGGCCAATTATGTTACTAAATGTCCCGGGTAGTATATAAGGAATGAAAGAAAGATAGCAAAAGTATTCTCAGTTGAAGGCATATCCATCTGAGCTATTTAAGAAGGAAAAGTGAGGGGTATACAAGAATAAAAGAGCATGTTACTTAATACAAATCATTTTGATGGCTGTTGCAGGATCTGTCACTGGAAGTGAGCATCCTGGAGTTGTTTTACTGTTACATGCAAACATGTTCCGGACCACAGCTTGCAGAATGCTGGGGTTCTCTTAATGGACTGCTTCGAGATGGTCTAATGTTGACACCTCCAGCACAGTTTCTAATGCTTGCCATACTGAATGAGTTTGTCCAGAAATGTCCACCATTTGCAGAGAAAAAAGATTTGAGAGATCTGCAGGACATAACTGCTAAAGTAAGTAATGCATTTTATTCCAATGTGTAAGGACTATGATACACTGAAGCACAAAATTAATATAATTTTGAGTTGAACTAGTACTCAATGCTCCACTTATTGCTAATATTTACCTAGAACATGTTTCGTTAGGATCTTCGTAACATCATCAGCTGTTGTCGGGTAATGAATGTTGGTTTGGTGAACTTTTTGGAGGTGATAGGGGCGTCTGTGGGTATCTTGATGAACTTGAAGTTGGGTTCTCTTCAAAGGTAGTGTTGAAATTTAACAATTTTCTTTCATATTTCTTTATGAACATTTTTTTCCATGTGTTTAATGCAGCTGGACCTTGGACACTTTTTAATAAGTGAATTTCTTGTTCTATATCGTGATTCTCCTTCCAAAAATGGTATGCTACCGCCGATTTATCTATACTTTGTTCCTGATGTTCCTAAAATGCTCTTTAAGCCTAATGTTCAAATTCCTTTTAGTTTTTCCAATGTAAAGAGTTGTCCTAGCCTTTGCAGTTTATCCAATACACACCTGATTTTTTTATGTCTGTAGGTATCTCATTTGTATTATGTGATTTCAAAAGGCATTGTACACTGAATTCGACAACAGCTGATGATGTTAGGAAGATCCTAACAAAACGCGTTCTAAGTAAATACTAGCAATAAGTGGAGCATTGAGTACTAGTTTGACTCAAAATTATATTAATGCATTTCATTTTTTCATTCTTTAGTAAATTTACATACAAAGGATAGCATTTCATAAAAGTAATAAAATACTCAATTTTATATATAACCTTGCTGTGTTAAATATTTTTTAATAGTCTTGATATTATATTGGTTTATGTTTTAGGAATTCTGTAGTACTTTTATTTTCCAGTGCTTTCTAACGATCTGTTATTTAATGTACCCCTTATTATGGTCCTAGAAATAATCTGCTTTATTTCTTAGGTTGTGTGAATGCATATCATTTTATTATTATATATCATCTATTACATATATAGGAGGGTTGTTCGCATGCAGACAAGTTTAGATGAGTACATTAGCTCTGTATTAAAGTGTGTGAAACCAAATGAAAGTGCAGCAGCATAAGTGCAGTGACAGTGGCTGCATGTTTTAATTCCCTTCAGAAATACCCTCAACATCAGTACTGATTTTCATTAAATTAATTAGGAGTCGATTAATGACATTAATTGACTCCTAATTAATTTAATTTATACAACAACACTGTTTTCAACACTTCCATGAAAGGATTTACTGATTTTCATGTTTACCAGATTCTTCGTAAGTTCAAATTTCATTCAACTAATTTTATTTACATTTATTGTTAAATCTAACACTATGGAATATGGCTTTATTACGTTTAGAATTTTATTTGCTTTCATTTGTATTAATTGTACTGATATATTGATATAAAATTGCATAAATTAAAACAAGATATATGTTGTGTGTTTGGAGGAATACCAATAAACCAACCACAAATAATTTTTATATTAAGATATATGTTCCTTAATGAGATACTTAAAATACAAACAAATGGACAAATCTGCAGTTTCACACCTTTTTGGATGACCAACCATGACATCAAATCAAACATTACATTAATCAAACCGACCTGTAATGCAGCATAATTGGATACATGGGAAAAGATATTCATTTTGGAACAAAAATGACCGTTAATGAATTTTGAATTACCTCCACCAAGTACCCTCTGAAAGAATATTTCAACACCACATGATGCCACCATGATAGATGACCACTACAACAGGAACACCAAGATGGGTCAGTTGAACATGGTTTAAAGATGGGAGCACATGTTCCCGAAACATGTTAACAGAGGGAAGTGAAAAGAAAAGTGATGTTAGTGTTACTATAAGACGTATGGTGTTAGAAGGCATATGAATTGGAGCCAGGGAGGGCTCGTCTAGGGCGACTATCCTATCATAGGTGTGCAGTGTTGCCTAGTTTGGAATGCACAGTACAAGTGTGAGCAACAGAGACTTCTCTTTTTCATGTGCCCAAAATTACTACTGGAAATTCGACATTGTAATATGCCGTGGTACAAGCAGCAAGAATCTTTGAGGCAGCCTATGCCAAGGCCATTTTTCTACAACATATGGTTCTCAAGTTATTACTTCGAGAATAAACACCTGACTCCATTTTTATGCTCAAGATATACTTTAACTTTCATTCTTGCTCCTGTGTAATTTCTATCCATTATACAGTATCGAGTGACATTAGGAGGTGTCATTAATGTGACTTTGTGGGTTCGTAGAATTAGAAGTCCAAGTTGCAGAAATTTAAATTGTTCTTTATTTACGTGGAAATACACCTTGGTCAAACCTTACTGCATCAGATTTACGTAACATACACAAATACAATCTACCAAGGTCATTGACCACAAACAAAAGCGTTCACTTTCTAAACACAGTTGCAGGCACACGATACTCAGT
The DNA here is from genome assembly GCA_030765055.1 of Mantis religiosa. Lineage (NCBI taxonomy): Eukaryota > Metazoa > Arthropoda > Insecta > Mantodea > Mantidae > Mantis > Mantis religiosa. Next base: position 283,547,267 of record CM060948.1, on the reverse strand, counting down.
TCTGATTACACTCTGTTCTTCGACTCCGTTTACAACAACTCTCGTTACAGCTCTGTTTACGAATCCTCGCTGGCGTGTCATGATCTCTTATATATACCTCCATTGATAATTCTAGACTGTTCTAAAAGAAACAAGGAACCGAATGTTCTCTATCAATCAAGATGTCACTAGAATTTCCATTTATCTCGCTTTATTTGTTTCAGCAGACGTTTATCTCCGTGCTATCTTTATCAGTTCCTTTGTGTGCACAAGCCGCGCAATCGCGATAACAGGTTGGATAACTTGTCATTGCAGCTTCTCTTTCATATTCCTGCATTTTCCTGATAGTGTCAGTATTGTCATACTTGTGCCTGTGGTTACTTTAGTGATGCAAGGATTTTTCTACATTGTTATAAAATCATGTTCAGATGGCAGGAGATACAACGTCCAAAGTTGTTTAAACATATTCTTTTTCCTGAAAAGTCAAATTATATGTGTGTGAAATTATAGTACATGAGTGAATATGTTGTTAGTGAAATAGTAGATCACTCTGGTTCAATGCACTTAGTCAAAATGGCCTTAGGCTTGAATAGATGAAGATTCAACTATAGTGCTGTCTTAACAGCATGCTTATTTGGTTAATGATTTGAAAATAATCTTACTAGCTCTTGGCTAAAGCAGTTTAAGCAATATGTTTCACTAAAGAATCACATTTCTTAAAGTATTTCTGTAATAAATTCAACATATATATGAGGTGTGCTTTGTGTTGGCAGCTTATAGAATCTTGTGCTCAGATAGCTGGAGCATGTTTGGAGCAGACCACATGGTTGAGAAGAAACTTAGCTGTGAGAGAAGAAGAACCTGTACCAGCTACAAATAAGGAAAGGAGTAGCTCAGGTAGATAAAAGATATGCACACACCATTTGAAATACCATATGCATGTAACCCAATTAAAATAACTATGTAAAAATGACTGCTAGGTGCTGGTTAGACAATAACGTATTCAGTAACTCACAATTTTAATTTATAAAACTGCCTAAATTGTGCAAATAGTAAATACAAGGGTAATCCAAAAACTAAGGTCTCCGAAGTGCTGAGGTTGCAGGGAAACTGTTTGCGTGGATGTTGACCATACTGCTTCTTTCCTTCCCTCCTCCACTCTCTACAGACACCAACCACTACACATCCACTGGGGCTCTCAGTCTTGGCCTGGCAGGAAGTTGTAATGGAGCTCCCGTTAGCAGCTACTGCCAGCTGCAAAGTTTGCGCTGTTATTCGGTTTTTGAGTGCAAAATGGGTTAAACCAATTGAAATTCATTGACAGTTGGTGAAATTGTATGGAGAGTTTTGTATGGATGTCAAAAATCTCTGCAAGTGGTGTAAAGAGTTTAAAGATGGTCGCATGGAAATTCACGACAAGGAAAAAAGCAGGAGACTGTTAATTCCCAAGGAAACAATTGCAAAGGTTGAACAAATCGTGCTTCAAGATTGGTGATCACTCTTGATGAGCTCTGCATTGTTGTTCCTGAGATTTCTCAAAACACCATTCATAGGACTTTGACTGAAGAGTTGAAATTTTGGAAGGTGTGTGCAAGATGAATCCGAAGAGTGCTGACAGAAGATCACAAAAGTTCCCACTAATTTCTTCACCGCTACACTGACGAAAAGGACAACCTTCTGGATTCAATAGTCACAGGTGATGAAACTTGGGCTTTCCACTTCACACCCAAGAAAAACAACAATCTCGTGAGTGGCGGTAATCCGGTTCACCCAAGCCGCGAAAATTCAAAAGAACACAGTCTGCAGGTAAAGTCATGGCAACTGTATTTTGGGATTGAAAGGGGATGTTGTTGGTTGACTTAATGGATCCTGGGACAATAATCATTACCGACAGGTATTGCCAGACATTAAGAAAACTCAGATGGGCAATTCAAAACCGAAGAAAAGGAATGTTGAGCAAGGACATCAGCCTTCTCCACAATAATGCTCTCCCTCACACTGCCCTTCAAACTGTTGATCTCCTACATCAGTGTGGATGGGATATCATCACCCACCTACTCTATAGTCCAGACTTATCACCCAGAGACTACCACTTGTTTCCCAAATTGAAAGAGCACTTAGCTGAAAGGTGCATTAGTGACAACGAGATTAAAGATAAGCTCCAACGCTTCTTCAAGAGCATGGTGATGGACTGGTATAACATGAGCATACAAAAACTGCCATAGCATTTGCAAAAATGCATCGATCAAAATGGCTATTATGTGGAAAAATAGAAAAATATTAAAGCTTAAAATCTGTGTACCATTTGTGGTCAAACATTTATTTAACTTTTAAAAAACTTGGAGACCTTAGTTTTGGGATTATCCTCATATTTCAAGAAAAGTGGGATTGCAATTGAAAGGCAGAAATACACTCCATTTTAGACGAGCATATTCTTATCCCAATGTAGGGGAACACAGTATCATAACTGAAGTAGGTAACAAATGCTAATAAAAGCAATAAAAGGTCCAAATTACTTTCCATGCCAAAAGCAAATTGGTTTAACATTGATTCATGTTATAATTACAAAAAATGAATTAAATTTATTGGGAGTCGATTAATGACACTAAACAACACTTACTTTTAAATTTTCCCGGAACTAGTTTCAGAGGCCTTCCCTCTATCATCAGCCGGACATCGACTGGTTCTTCTTGGTGTAGCTGGCAATATTTTGTCATCAGTCTCCTCTGGTGGCAGTTCGAGGAACTTGCTGAACAAATCTTTCTGGGGGATGTCGAAATTGAATACTTTGTTCCTATTTTTTGAAATAAAGATTTGTTCCCATGTGGACAGTTCTTGTTTTCCTGTTGTATGTTTTAGTTCCGGATTTATGTTGTGGTTTTTTTCCCAAAAATGTGTGGCAACTGCTGATTTTTCTAATTGTTTGTATTTTATGTTCCTAAAGTGTTCCTTTGCTCGTTTCTAAATTTCTTTTGGTTTTTCCAATATAAATTTGACTGCAGTCACAGCATTCAATTTGATATATCCCAGATTTTTTGTTAGATGGAATGGCATCTTTGATGTTTGAGCAAATTAGGTTTTTTAAGGAGTAATGGTTGACTGGAGCTAGTTGAATGTTTTGTTTTCTGAAGACTTTTTTGAATTTATCAAAGGCCCATGGATGGTAAGTGAATTTTTTGAAGATCATTTTAGTTTCTGTAGCTGAGAGGGTTGTGGTTTCCTTTAGTAGTTTCTTCTTTTTTGCTAAGTTCACTTTTTTGTCTACTAGAGACAAGTGTTTTCAACACTTCCATGAAAGGATTTATACAATAAATGGTTTGTGTCACAAAGTAGCCTTTGGACCCAATGTGCTGTCTCGCCTTCCAGTTTCCTAAAACTAAGTAGCCTGGTTAGGGTGGAGTGGTCAGTCCTCAGGCGGAATGGTTGACCGTACAGGTACTTGTGGAAGTGCTCCAAGGTCTTTACTACCGCCAGTAGTTCTCGCCGGCTAACGCAGTAGTTGTCTGCTTTGGATAGTGCCTTGCTGTAGTAGGCTATCACCCGCTTGTGGCCATCCTGGACTTGGGATAGGATGCCTCCAGTACAATAGTCGCTGGCATCAGTATCCACATGAAGACACCGCCTGGTTGTTGGAATCCCAAAATAAGAGCACTGCAAAGCATCTTCTTCAGCTGCTGGAAAGTGACTTTGGCGTCCTCTGTCCACACATAAGGCCGGTGTTCCTCTGTCAGGCGGGTGAAGGGTTTTGCGATGTTGGAGAACCCCTTTATGAAACAGCGGTAATAACTGCACAGCACCAAGTAACTGTGCAATGCTCGCTTATCCTTCAAGCGAGGCCAATCTCCCACGGCCTGTGTCTTCTCCGTGTCTGTGGCCACTCAGGTTGGTGAGACTATGTGGCTCAAGTAGTTGACTTCCTTGTGGAAGAGCTGGCACTTCTTTGAGTACAGCTTCAGGTTGGTCGCCTGCAGTCTCTGTAACACCTTATTCAGGTTGTCGAGATGGTCTTCAAAGGTCTTGCCGACGATGATGTCGTCCAGGTATAACAGACAGGCATCATAAGTCAGTCCTCTCATCACTGACTCCATGAGGCGTTGGAAGGTAGCTGGCACGTTGCAGAGACCAAATGGCATAACTGAACTGCCAAAGCCCTTGGCCTGACGAGAACCTAGTTTTCTCCTTGTCTCTCGGGTCTAGAGCCACCTGCCAGTAACCCGACTTCAGGTCCAGGGTCGAGAACCAGTGCGCACCAGTAAGTATGTCCAGGGTGTCGTCAATCCAGGGTAAGGGGAAACAGTCCTTCCTGTTGACAGCGTTTAGCTTCTTGTTGTCCACGCAGAAGCATAGCTCGCCGTTCTTCTTCATCACCAAGACTACAGGGGAACACCAAGGGATGTCAGACTCTTCAATCACTCCCGTGGATCTCATGTTCTCCAGCATGTCGCGTACCGCGACACAAAATCGTCCTACTGAAGGAAGAAGTATTTACCAGGAGCATATCAGCCTGCCTGCAGTACTGAGACACCTACCGACACTTCTACCCTGATAGAGACCACCAGATGACAGATGATACGAAATGATAATGGAGATGAAATGCAGGAACAGGAAATTTGGAGGATATGATTAACCTACCCACCTGGGAAATGAGAGTCCCTGACGACCTGGAAAAACCCTGAAAAAACTTATAGGTCAGTTAGATTGGCCACGGGAATCGAACTGGTATATCAAGACATGTAGCTAAGGTTTCATCTGGTTTCAAACACGAGACATCTTGCAGGCGTAGATTAACAAGGTACACCACTATGAGAAATCCCGCGACAATGCAAGCGAAAGCCTAACGTACACCACTATAATGAGCAGTTGGCATGAAGACAGACAATGGTTGAAAAGCATATTAGTGACAATGAGAAATCCAATGACAATGGGAGTGAAAGCCTAACAAAATTGTAATTGTCAAAAATGACTGTCTCTGGGGTTCATGGTCAAACATGAAAAACATCCATGTAAATAATGACATGCCGAAAATTATTATGCTATATAAAACTAGAGGTTATATCAGAAAAAGTATTGAAAGACCGAGCTTCGTTTTAAAAAACTGGCGGAACTAAACTTATTCAAATATCAAGAATGGTCAAAATGACTGCCGCTTGGATTCTAGTGTTAATCTGCGAAAGTAAACATACAGTACCAAGAATCAGCATATAATGAGAAATCTTTCCAACAACTGACTGCAGTCACAGGGTTATGCAAGTCTCTACATAGCTATAGAGAAAATGTGTATTGAAACCATTTCAGATAATCTGTATCTTAAGAATAGGAAACTAAGAGAAAAACAAGCTTTTTAAAAATAATTTGCAGAATGAATAAATAAATACATTATAGCAGGTAAAGAAAATCAAAGCATAAGCTTTTGTCTCTTGTGTGCTTGCTAATTGTTAACAAAAAATTTGATATTGATATTTCACCAGAAGCAAATGGTTTTGAATCCTCTGAAAATCTCCCCCCCCCCCCCCCCCAAGGAGAAAACCATTTTTAAAAAAGGTCTGCATGCATGCATGCATGTGTGTGTGCATGCGTGATTTAAATACATATGAAGCATTTTTCATTCCTGCTGATAATATTGTGTGTACTTATTCTAATATATTGCAAGACAAAATCCATTAGAAAAGAAGTTTGAGTTTTGTGTGCCCCTTTTAATGCTCCATTTGTTAGGAACCTTGTTTTTAAGTGTGTCACATAGAGAATATTTACTGAAAATAAAGGAGGTATGCATGTTATGAATGTTAAATATGCTTTACACAACTGGAACTTTACTGTTATTCACTCCTCAATCATGTTATTATTTACTGTGTATTAACCCTTTCACCGATATGGATATCATATGACATCCAAGTTAAAATGCCCCAAACCGATATGGACGTGTATAGACGTCCTGCGCATACATGCATTTAATGCTCATTTAATGACAATTATTTTAATCTTCCTATTTTATAATAAATTTAAATTAGCTCTATAAGGTATTTAAACATACCCTTAAAGGTTTCTTTTTGAATTGTACACCTCCAAACCTGGATAAACACCCAAGGTCACATCTGCAGATTCACACCAAATAATATTGCTTTCCTTGCAAACTTCTTTTTCGCAACACTAGACATTTTCGAAATGGTTGCAACTTTTTTGGCTGTGGTATTTTTGTAATTTACGTCCTCCAACGTTAAGTCATATCGGACGATGAATGGAATGGATGAAATGATGCTCATCAAATGAATCCGGGGTCCTGGAGCTTAGAGTTACCCGACATTCATCTGTAAGGATAAGGGAAAACCCCGGAAAAACCTTATCCAGGTAACTCACCCTGATCAAGATTCGAACTCGGGACCTCTTGAACGTGAGGCAGACATGCTACCACCACGCTACCAAGGCGGGTGATGATGATGATGATGATGATGATGATGATGATGATTTTTTGGTTGTGGGTGGTATCCTTTTAGGAAAGTGTTTTCTCTCAAGTATGAGGGGTGATGTCGTGAATTTCTTACCCCCCAGTATAAAGAGGCCTCTGAGTATTATAATACTCAATTAGGTTACGAGCTATTTATATGCGCAAGTACAGGTAGGTGAATGTCTTGCATGAATTTACAGCTCTGAAAATTACTAAACAATTGTGTATGGCTACATCCAGTGGTATAAAATACCTTTTTTACCATTTAACTGTTTTTCGTATAGAGGGATAGCTAGTAATAGCTGATCCACATCACCCATATTTGACCCGCCATTTCCCCAAACAATGGAGTAGCTAACATGCCATCTGTAGACCAGTACACGTCACTGCTACCTATGTCCCAAATATCTCCTTCATAATCGAATAAATCTTCCAGATTTTCTACAGTAATATCAGAAACCTGTATACATCATGCGCAAGCTAATTTATTTGCTACATTACGGGGATAAGCCATGGTTAACATTGAAATTTAACAATTTTAAATGTGCCATTCATTTAGCTCTTGATAGCTATAAGAAATCACTTTGAACACAGAGAGAGTATAAATAACTAAAATACTGAGCGAAAACAGCTGCATAAGGCTACCAGAAACTTTGTAATAACAGATCTGTAATAACAGATGCTGACAGAGAGTTTTCTTTCCAGCGTGTGTGTGTAACGCAACATATACTCGTATGACTATCGCTTGGTATAGCATAAATAAACTAAAAGCTAAAACCTTGAACCAGAGAAGTCGCTTGCGTAGCTATACATACATACATACATTCGTTCGTATACACAAAAACAAAATGATTCAAATATTAGGTGCGTTCTGTGCAAAGAGTGGCTTTTGCTACAGTGAAACAAGGTAGTTAAATTTCATCCATTTATTAATGTAGTCTCTACTTTTTTGTTACTGTAATGTATACTGCCTTTAATGGGTTTTAAACCAGTTTTTGTTTCGTTTAAATAACTTAAAATACGGAAGATATGGAATTGTATTTATGATGCATTTTTACAGCATTTAACAATTTAAATGTCTTGTTCTGTTTATCGTGTATCTGTTTCCGGCCCCTGAGGGTTTAAATGACCATCGGTGAAGCGGTTAGGGTTACAAAGGTCATACATTATGCCTTTGCTTATATGTGTACAGTAAGGCATTCTTTATGATTCACATAGATTAATATAAGAAGATAATCTCATCCATAAACAAAATGACATGACATCAGGAAGTTATTGGTGTACTCTTCAGGCCACTACACTCTAACTGCTGACTTTGTGAAAGCTAGCTGAAGATACAAAGTACTGTGAGCTCAAGTGAAATTATGTAACAAGTTTCTATGCTTAAGACCTAAGTTTTCAAAAAATGACAAATAAAACTTCTTTCACCAACATCAAATACAACTTTTGAAATTTAACTGTATTGGAACACCACAGTGAAGCAAAACAATTATTAAATTATAGATGAGTCGTATTTTTTACACATCAGCTAATGCGACTCGTATTAGAGCCGATGATGCGAATGATGGTTTGCAAAACATGTCCTCAATATAGGTACGTAAGTGAAGTTGATGTGTAAAAAGTACGACTCATCTATAATTTAATAAATACAACTGTTGATGGATAGAGTCAACATGAAAAATTCAGTGCCATCTTAGCCTATAAACGGCTAGTGTGGAGAAAGGATTAATTTCCATCAATTAACTAAATAAAATACAAATGTGTTTGAAGCTTGCCTTTATCATAAGGCATTGGTTAGAACTTCCTTATTAGATAGAATTTCAGAGATCATTTTTTTTTTTTTCATTCAGATATCTTTGAAAATAACTGGATAATTTGCCAACTTTTATAAAGTTAAACTACTGACTGGCCTATAAATTCATTTTGGCTAACATACAGCGTTCAGGTAAGTTATAAATGGTTGATGGTAAACCGGTTAAAGCACAATTTGTGGTGTAACGTTTTGTGGTGATTTGCCATTTCCAAGACATTCATCCTTATCTGCAAATTTTTGCCAACTTGCTATGTATTTTTGTCTCTCATGATCACACAAAAGTTGAAATTTCCAGTCCATTACATGGTGACCCACTTTTTAACTATTTGATTATTGCTTAAACTCCTTTATCCCTTTTTTACCTAAATGAAATGTGTAATAATGATCTGCAAATAATATCTTAATTAGAAGTAGACAGAAGAATAAACTTCTTCAAGAATAGTTTGTAGAAGAGTGGGAAAGAAAGTCATTTGAATGTAACATACAGATATTTGAAATTTTATTTTACCTTTGTATTAGAATAAAGTCATGTGGCATAGTTCAGAGTAAAGCATATCTTAAATTATTTGTTGCAGTAAAATTCGAATATGTTTTGTAGTTTATTCATTTTACAATTTGATTTATTGTTTCTTATTTTAGGCACTTCAATGCTTTCTGCAGCGCAGTACAGTGTACAAGCCCAGGCAGTTTTGGCAGAACTTTTGGCGCCATTGCTTGATGTTACCTATGGTAGTCAAGAGAAAGATAAAGTTGTAGCTCTGTTGACAACTCTTATGTACAATATCACTCCATACCTCAAGAATCACACGTGAGTATCTTCACTCTCAGTAATAAGAATAAATTTAAACTTCATTTCTCTCTGCTGTTTTAAGGTCTATGCTGATTTTTTTAATTACACTACAAATAAATCATTGCAGTTCTCTTCAATATCTTAGAATATGGTACAAAGGGCATTTGGAAATGATTTAGAATAGTAATCTTTTGTACCTCATTTATTAATCAATGTAAATTGAATCTCTCAATATACTCTCAATTGACGTCAATACATCAGTCACCTTCCTGGCAACTTCATTATTGCATCATGTAACCATTGTTTAGGGGTACTGTGCACCCACTCATGCCTGCAATTCTTCATTGTTGCCAAACATTTTCCCTCACAGCATGTTCTTCATGGTGTCGAATAGAGCATAATCAGATGAACCGAGATCCGGTGAATATGGAAGGTGTTTCACAACAGTGAACCCCAGTGATGCCAACTTTGCAGTCATATTGTTGGTGTGTGGCTGCACATTGTTGTGCTGGAGGAGCACTCCTTTGGAACACTTTCCATTTCTCTGTTGCTGAATCCTGCATCTAAGTTGTGTAAGGGAGTCACAGTACACTCTGGTGTTGACAGTCGTACCTTGTGGAAGCCAGTCCATTATCAGTATGCCACAAGTGTCCCAAAAGACAAAGTTCTTCTACTAACCTGCAGATGGAGCAGAATGAAATTTCTTGGGTCGGGGACTCCCTGGTTGTTTCCATTTTATAGATTGGATTTTCTTCTCAGGTGTATGGTAGTGACACCACGATTCATCACCAGTCACCAGTTTCTAAAAAAAAATCTGGATCATTATTGTGCATTTCTAACAGTCAACGACGGATTTCAACTCTGTTCTTCTTCTGGGTGTGTGTCAAGTCGCACCCAACCCAATGTGTGCACACCTTCTTCATATCCAAATGATCATGGAAATGACGTGCAGAGTTGCATGGCCGAGCCCTGTCTGCAATTCCAATTCATCAAAGGTTATACACCTATCAGCCGTAATCAATGTAGATACAGCCTCAATGTTCCTTGGAGATCACGATGTTGACAGACGACCAGTACTCACATTCCTGCTTGCTGATTCCCATCCACTGGCAAACCCATTTATCCAGTTGTAAACAGTCTTATGTGCAGGAGCTTCTCTGTGTTTAACGTTTCTGAATATCTGCTGTTTTGACTCCTTCCTTCCACAAAAACCATGTAACCCATTTTTGTTCATGATGGTCACCTTCCATCTTGTCCATGGATTTCTGTACCTGATAACAAAGAAGCACTGCCTTTTCACTATACTTTGTATTTACAAATGCCATCTAGTATCTGCATGATGTACTAATATCAGGTTATTGTCCTATGAGAGGATGTGCTCATAGATTGAGCTGTATGTTTGAAACAATCCATTGTAAATCATTTCCGAACACCCCTCGTATTTAACTTCCAGATTACAACCTAGTTGAAATATTGAATAACATAAAATTATTAAATGTTACTTCAGACAAATCGCTCTCATTTGCAAACCATGTTAACTCAGAAATTACATTGGTAAAAACCTGTTTACTCTCAACTATATAACAAAATATATAACTAAAGCTGTGCCAAAATAATTTATTACTCCTTAATCCACTCTTATCTTTCATAAGCAATTGAAGTATGGGGAAAATACAACAGCAGCCAACTTTTATAAATAGTTTTGTATTATGTAACAGAATTGTCATATCTGTGCAATCTCAAATACTGTGAATCGTGTACAACACATTTGTTCTGTTACCAATCTTCACTCTCCCTCTCATACACTGTCATGGTTTTATCTTAAACGAGGTGACCAGTTCACTCAAGGTCATAGCTCCAATCTCAGAGGGTGATTGGGATATCTGTCCCTAAGTCCAGGATGATTTGGAGAGGGTAATCTGTAGGGCCTGGATTTTTATATTCTATAAACCTTAAAAAATTTCTTTTTTATGTGCTAATGATTTTAAAAATATGTCCTAAAAATTGAAAAATATTTTCCAAGAAATAGAACAAAACATAGGAAAACATCTAGGTTATAGATCATGAACAATGGAACTCACTAATTTGCAGCACACAACAAATGTCATCTGCAGATACCACATCACATAGCCTTGCCTATCATCTTTAAGTAATGTCTTACTTTGGAAAAGGAATGTTTTACATCCTAGGAAGTTAACATTGCATATTTGAAGAGGAGAATATCACTAACAGACACTTTAAACTCACTTACATGTTCTCCTTCCAAAATTTGAGCCACTTAATAAGGTTTTGACCAAGTTATATTTTAAATTAGTATTATTACATTCTGAATAACCTCAATTGCAGAAACATTTTGTCCACTTCATTTTCTAGAGATGCAAATGTTTCAAAATGTTCTGCATGATATACCACAGCTTTAAGCTAAGTACCCTGTGTAACTACTGATGTAGCAGGCAATGAAAGATCTAAGTATCAATCCATGATGGGGCTTTTATGAACACTGTTTTCTCATTGGAGACTAGCTCATTTATGTTAGGATAAAGGGTTTGAATTGCTTCACGCCATCTGTGCAGAGTGTGAACAATGCAAGTTACATTAACCCTACATTGGCTGCGTCAACTTTCATGGCGCCATTAGTCGCAATGTATCTGCTGGATACATATGACGTTTATTGTGTTTTACTATCTGTTTTCAATAGTTGTAAAACGAATGCATCTTATTATGAATCAGAAGCGTTTCTTGGACATAGTCAAACTGAAAATAGACACCAAGGTCATCTGTTGTCCAGAAGCCGTGAATATTTTGCCGACCTCTACGGAACACACCAGCAAGGTATAATAACGCAATAAGGGCTTTCATTTCTTTTATGTCTGTGTCGCTACAATCACTGTCACATTCATTTTTCACTTTGAAATCATCTATGTATAATAATAATAATAATAATAATAATAATAATAATAATAATAATAATAATAATAATAATAATAATAATAATAATAATAATAATAATAATATTATTATTATTATTATTATTATTATTATTATTATTATTATTATTATTATTATTATTATTATTATTATTTATTGGTAGTAGTGGTACTAGCAGTAGGTTACTAATGATGATTATTATTATCATCAACATTGTTACCATCATCATCAATATTGTCGTGAGCGCATTGTTGTTTTGAGGCGGTGCGGGCGACTAGTTCAAAGAGACAGGCAGGGCAGTGCAGTACGGAGATAAAAGCTTACCGAAATGGTGGGGGGAAGGAGATGGATTTCTAGACAGTTTGTCTTTCTTTTAGTGCTGTCTTGATTGTTTGAGAACATTCCGGATAGTGAGTAATCTATAAAAAGGGAGCCCACCCACCACAGGCAGTCAGTCGGTAATTGGACGCACGTGTGTGAACAGCTGTGTTGTGGTCATTGACCTTGCAAGTTGTATTGTGTATGTGACGTAATTCCAGACTGTAAAGGTTGATAAAAGTGTGTTTCTAAGGAAATAAAGAGCAAATTTTAGTGTTTGTAACCTGGACTTTTAATTTCACGAACCCACAAAGTCACAATATCTTCATTGCCATCATCTTGTGTCCTTTGTACTCACCAAAATAGAAATTTTCATAATTTTCTAGCACTTCATTGCTTTCCTCATCGTCAACATCATGATCTGTATCGGTGTCCACAGATCGTGTTTCAGTTATGATTCAGAATCAGTTTCTACAAAATTATCCTCAATCGGTAGCGCATCATCATCGAAAATAAGGCAACGTACCTCCTCCAGATCCTCAGGATTTTCAAAATCATATACTTGATTCATTTTCAAACATATGATTCACAGTAATAAAGAAAGGCACTCTCATTTACCTTGCAACAACACAACCACTTACATCAGCATTCTCTAGCAATGACATGGATCTGATAGCGGCGACAAGCGTAACGCAAGTTGGCGCGATGTATCTGACAGATACAACAGCACACCTGTGATGACGTTTGCCTCGTTTGCAAACTTAGCATTAGGTAGAAATGGTAGAAACTTACAGGAAACAATAACAAAGGTATGATGGAAGATGTCCTGGCTCGGCAAGCCCTTACCTCTATTTATTGCCATAATAATGAAACAAACTTAGACCATGTATCTCACAGATACATATGCGTCTAACGAAGGGTTAATCCTATTTGGAAAACTTACACTTAGTCTTTGGGCAAATTTTCTCATAAATGCTGCTACATCCATAAACAGTACCCATATATTGTCATATTTTACACCATTTGGGTATAAGGTTTCCAAAGCTTCATTAAATGCCCTAACTACTCTTACATGATTTGCTGCTGACATTTCTTTAAAGGCTAGTAAGAGTTTTTTATGAGAAATTGTTTTACCAACTTCAATACACCTTTCTACCACTGGCATCAATAGTTTTGTCAATGGCAACCCAGATTTTTTCATTTTCAGAAATAGACCTTGTGTGACTTAATGTTTTCTCATAGAGTATATTTCTAGGAGGAAATGTATTTTCTTATGATGTAATTTGTATGACTATATAATTTAGACATTGTTCATTTGTGCTGTAACTCTTATTGAACAATATTATTTTGAATATACAGGCACACAATAGAGACTTTTTGCATCATTCCCATTGCTTTTGCTTCTTCATAACTGTTCTGAAATTTTTTATGTAAAGGATAATTCCATTATAAGATATTTTGAATGGAGTGGAATTGATAACCATTGTTGTTACACAAACTTTTTAGTTGCTTGTAATTGAACAAATCTGTAGTCTCCATCACAAATGAAGCAATGGGTGATAGTTGTCTTGCAAAGTAGGGAAAGGGGAATCGGTTGCAAGTATGAAACATTTTTTTAATTAAATGTTACTGTAATGCATTCTACATCTTAGCTTACCCTTCATCACTGTATTCTTCTTCAAAGTCCAAATCTGAAACTATATGCACAATAAAGTCAATTTACAGCTCATAATTACCTAATTTCACTGTTAAACAGATGCTAAAATAGACACTTGCTGATTTCAAGAATTATATGCCAGTTTTTTTGCTGCTGAACAATGTTCATGATGCAGGCTGTTGTAGTAGGTGTGGCAACTGCCTCCAAATCCAGTAAGGCTACTTATTAACTGTAAACTCACTTTATTATAATAGTTTATTAAACCTTATCTTACATATTGGTAATGTATAATTATGTACATGTTAGTCAAACTCAGGATTGTAATTGAACATTTTGTTTTGGCATTAAAGTATACATATAAATTTAACTATGTGTATAATGATTTTTATGTTTGAAAATGTATTTAGTTTCAAAAAACCAAATTGGGTTTAAATTTTGTAACATTTGTTGTCCCCTTTCATATGTTATGTTGACATGTGGACCGTTAGTTATTTGTGTTTCAAATTACAGTCACCGCAATGTGCCTAGTTTCCATGCTTGCTCACAGCTGTTAGCAAGCCTCAGTGGTTATCAGTATACTCGTAAAGCATGGAGAAGAGATGTATTTGAGCTTCTGCTGGATCCATTATTATTCCAAATGGAGGCAAATTGTCTCTGCTATTGGAGAACTGTGGTAGATAACCTGATGACACATGATAATACAACTTTCAGGGACCTCATGAGTAAGTAATGTATGCTTCAAAGAAGAGTTTTAGTCTATAAACTTCCATTTATGTGAATTTAAAACTAAATTAATTCTGTAATGTTTTTCTTGGTAGTTAAAGGAATTACATGAAAAGTGTGTACCAGCAGAAAGTTAAACAATAACCCAGTATGAAATAATGCAGCAGCATTATTACCTGAAACTATCTACTTTAACTTTGACATCCCCAAATAAAATTTGAAGGTGCTTTTGCCTTTATTCAAATGAATACCTATATCTTACTGTTGGTAATGCTTTCTTTTTAATTTTCTTGATTTTCTCTATATATCAAACTGCTAAATTTCTGATATCAGCCATTTGTAAATAGTTTTTCAGTGTACTCATAGTAATACATTATTGGATTCTGAATCAAATTATTATTATTATTATTATTATTATTATTATTATTATTATTATTATTATTATTATTATTATTATTATTATTATTATTATTATTATTATTATTATTATTATTATTATTATTATTATTATTATTATTATTATTATTATTATTATTATTATTGTGATCATCATCATCATCATCATCATCATTATTGTTGTTGTTGTTGTTGTTGTTGTTGTTCATTATAATAAAGTAAAAGCCTTCCCCTATTTAATACATTATCGACAGAGTATACAGCTACATACACTAACAAAGCGCAGATGTGATTTCAACATACAGATAAATTCGGTGATCTTGATAGAATGTGTGTTGTTCTAGATGGCTCAGTTGGTTAAGCAGTGGCCTACTGATCCCAAGGTCATAAGGTCAAACTCATGCCAGACCAATGACTTTTAAGTATGCTTAAAAGTGATAGGCAGTAGATTTATAGGTATGTAAAAGAACTCCTGCAGGATGAAATTCTCGCACACTGGTGGTGTAGATATGATCCTGGTAACACAATGCAGAAAATTTTGAGGTCACAAAAACTTTTTTAAAAATATGTAGGCGTTCTTAATGTAATTCAACGTCCTGAATTTGAAAATGATGCTCAAAAGGATGTATCACCCACAATTTTTACACAAATTACATATTTTGCAGTAATGATGGTATACTTATAATAAAACACCACATAAAGCTCAGAAGTAGCATATCACATTCAACCATTCAACATATGAGTCCTGGCATACAGCAGACTGTCACATTGCAAATGATGCTGGCTGTCAGTCACTGTATTGTGTTTGTGCAAGGAAGTACACATTAGTGTTGGTGTACAATGTCTACCCAAAGTGTGTAAACTCTCATGTTTTATTTTAGATTGAAATCAAAAGCACTATTAACAGTGAAATATTCTTTATGTTGGAGCATTGAAGTAGTCACACTTATTTACACATTCCTTCATTTTTAAATGCTAGAAAACATTCCAATTGTTTTGTAACATTTGATAGTGAAGGTAAATGTAAATAAGTGTGACTATGTAGAAAGTGAAGCTAGTTACAGTGAAGCAATAAATTTTACACAAATATAAATATTTGTTACTAAATCTCCACTTATCTTAAGAAATTGGTGTTTATACTTTTTTCTTCTTTCTAATGGAAATCGATTTCAAAGACAAATCGCATTCGTCCTCAGCCCATTCAAAAACAAACTCCGTTGTCAAGTGACTACTTCAATATTTCAACATGTTTTCGTTATATATGGTGAAGTTGTGATGAAAACAGACAGATGAAACTTGCTGCCTTCATGAGAGAAATCTACCATGCCTATTTAGGAGTGAAACTAGACAATATCAATATAGTATGGACTCCACAGGTTGTGTGTGGAGTGATTATAATATTGACAGAGTTGATAATGCCTTCAAGTGAAGGCGAAATGCACTGAAAGAAAATTGAGGTGTGTGAAGTGCAGAATGTCTCAGTCGACTTATTGTGCAATTTTTAATTACAAATAGTTTTTTCAATCATTCCACCCATTTAATTCACCATCTGATATTACTTACTTGGAGGATGTTAATTAAAAAAAAGGGTAGCTCTAAGCTCTATATACCCTGGACTCACTTGAGCATCATTTCAGACATTTCATTGATTGTACAATATGACCTAACTAAATATTGGTGAACCATTAAAAAAAAAGAAAAAAAGCTTACTTCAACAAAGAAAGGATGATATGTAATTTTGTTGTATGCGGTGTATGCATTTTTTAAACATTATTTCTAACAGTGATTTTAAATGCACCAATACTATCATTGTTCATGTATAAATAGCAACTATTATACATGGGGCAGAATTAGTCAATATTATTTATTCAATTTTGATACTTGTTCATTCAAATTATTTTGTATCTAAAATACTTTTTCTTTAGTGTTTTCTTTTGGAAATATATTTCAAAATTATGTCTTTTGTACAACTCTGCTTCTGGATACCTACTTTTTCCTTAGTATTTTGATTCAAAAATATATTTCGGAATAATATTCTTTTTACAACTCTGCCTCTGCATACTTACTATTATGTTGAAGAGAAATTGAAGTGGTCAGTACATTTAATTATCTAGGAGTACGATTAAGCAGTAAGGGGGGTTGGAAAGAGCAGAAGAGAATGGCAATGGCAAAAGGCAAAATTGCATTAAAAGCTATTAAAGCATGCCTAGATAAATTACCAGGAATGCAAATAAAACAGCTGGAGAGAATTTACACAGCCGTAGTAGAAGCAAAATGCTGTATGGGATAGAGATATGGAGTTTCTAAGAGGGGGGGGGGGGGCTGCAAGTATGAATGTGATACATAGAAACTTTTGCAAACAAGTTTTGGGCTTACCACAAGCTTCACCAAATGGAGTGGCACAAGCAGAATTGGGAAGACTGGGAACTAGAGAGATAATGGTGGAAAGGATGTTAAAATATTGGGTGGGAATTAGGAGTTTAGATGAGCAGAATATTCTGTGCCAATGCTTGATTAAATCAGAAAGATTCATGGCTGAATAAGGTAAAGGAAATTATGTTAAAAATAGGGTTTGGTGTCATGTGGGAAAACCGGGAATAATTGCAAAGTGGAATTTTGGAAAGAACTTAGGTTAAGAACGGAAGATATTGTCGCGCAGTGCAGTGTGGAGATAAACAGCTTGCCTGAGCAGATAAACATAGCACGAGATAAAGGTCTGCGGAAATAAATAAAGATATAAACAAAACCTTCTAGTGACATCTTGACTGTCTTAAAGAACATTCGATTTCTTGTTTGTTCCAGAAATATCTTGTAACATGAGTCGTGGTATATAAGGAAGCTGCGACTCGCCAAGTGGTCAGTCGTAAACAGAGCAGTACTCGTAAACAGAGTGTTGTTGTAAATGAGAAAATGGTAATTGAAACTGGTGTGTGATGAAAGTGAGCGCTTTTGTTTGTGGTCAACGACCTTGGTAGATTGTAATTGTGTATGTGATTTAATTCCGCTGGTGAACAGAGTGTATTTCTATGGAAATAAAGAACATTTTGAATTTCTGCAACTTGGGCTTTTAATTCTACGAACCCACAAAGTCACAACTGGTGTCAGGAGTGAGACATACCACTATGGAGGCAGCATTGGAAATGATTTTAGCGAAGCTGAAAGAAATGAAGACGGCAAACGACAACCTCACCGCCGGACTGAAAGAAATAAAGACAGCGAATGACACCCTTGCTGCGAAGACGGAAGATGCAAACAACAACCTGGGCACGATGATGACCACGAAGATAGCCGAATTGACCATGGAAATGAAAGCTGCGAACGATAGCCTGGCAACCGAAATGAAGGCTGCGAACGAAGCCCTCGCCGCCAAATTTGAGGAGCAGTTGGCCGGCGTAAAGGAGGACGTCGCCGAGTTGGGCGAGCGCGTCGAAGATCTGGCGAGCCGCGTTAATGACCTGGAGGGAAAGGCCGACAGCAACACCAAGTCCCTGAACGCCATGGTAAAGGACATCGTCGGCAGGAGGTTGAAGGACTTGAAGGCCGGCGCGCCGTGATGCGACACAACGTCTGCGCGCGTCAAACCTCCTAAATACGACGGCGCGACAACTTTCGAAGTCTTCCGCCGCCAGTTCGACACAGTCGCCAAGCACAACAAGTGGTCACCGGAGGAACAGGCCGCACAGCTAATAACCAGCCAACAGGGACGGGCCGCAGAAGTCCTGAACGCGGTACAGACAGCGGCGGTGCCCAAGAACATCTGGGAAGCCCTGGAAAACCGCTTTGGAAACCACCGCTTAGCCGCAGCGTACCGCAGCCAGCTGAAGTAAAGGTCGCAGCAGCCAGGGGAGACGCTGCAGGAGTTCGCCCTGGCAATCGAGCAGTTGGCCAGTAAAGCCTTAGTCGACCTCCCACCAGAGTTCGTATCCCGGGAAGTCGCCTACATCTTTGTTGACGGGATAGGAGACACGGAGATTCGTCAGCGCCTAATGCTCGGCGACTACAAAACCATCCACGAGGTGCTAACGGCAGCATTGAGCATGGAGGCGGCAAAAATGATGACTATCCCGACGTCGAGAACCAGGAGTATCCGATACACTGGAGACCGAAGACCAGCCGAGGGACGCCGACAAAGACCAAGTGGCGTGTGTTGGGGGTGTGGAGAGCCGGGACACCTGGAGGGAGATTGCCCACCAGGGAAAGCAGCCGGAAAACGAGTAAAGGCCGTCGTGGCGAGGGGCACGTCGGCGCCATCACCACCACCCCCTCGAGTGACACTGCGCGCCGTCAGCCGGCGTATTGATGACAGCCTCATCGCGGACGGTTGGGTGTGAGGGAAGTCGTGCCGCGTGCTCGTAGACACCTGGGCAGCCGTGACCGTCATCAGAGCTGACATAGCCAGGGGTTTGCCGACGAGGAAGCCGAGCCGAACATACCAGCTTATGACGGCATCGGGCGACACTTTGCCTGTGGAGAAGGAGGCTCTGCTGAAGTTGACCTTGGGACGGAGTGCCGTGCGTCAGTGGGTGTTCGTCGCGAAGGTGGCTGAGATGATATTGGAACTGGATATCCTCATGAGCCACGAGGCTACGGTCGAAGTCGGCAGGTAGGTCCTGCGGCTTAACGGAGAAGAGGTCATACTCCGACAACCCGAAGAGCGCCTTGGAATCTGCAGGGTCATCTTGAAGGAAGAGGTGGTGGTCCCCGCGAGAAGCGAGGTGGTGGTAACGGCGCGACTGGAAGGCCAGCGGATGAAGAACAGGATGCTGGACCAGAAGACGCCTTTGCACTTACTATGCGTAGCCAGAACATTGTTACCATGCCGAGAGGAGGTGCTAGTGAGACTGCTCAACGCAATGGACACTGATCACGATGTCCAGTCCGGGACGGAGCTGGGGACGTGCGAGCCCGTGGTCAGCATGACAACCGACAAGACATAGGAGCCGGTGCCGACACAACACCTGGGATCCCGGCTGGAAGGCTTACTGGAAAGAGCGGCCGACCACCTGACTGCAGAACAGCTCGAGAAGGTTCGACAACTGCTAAGACGATACCAGAGAGTCTTCAGCCAAGGCGATAGCGACTACGGCCACACGGACCGAGTGCTCCACCACATTGACACCGGAGACATCCGACCTATTCGGCAACCACCTAGACGCGTTCTGCTGGCAAAACAATCGGCGGTGCGAGACATGCTAGAGGACATGAGATCCAGGGGAGTGATTGAAGAGTCTTGACAGCCCTTGGTGTTCCCCGGTAGTTCTGGTGACAAAGAAGAACGGCCAGCTACGCTTCTGCGTGGACTACAGGAAGTTGAATGCTGTCACCAGGAAGGACTGTTTCCCCTTACCCCGGATTGACGACACCCTGGATATGCTAGCTCGTGCACAGTGGTTCTCGACCCTGGACCTGAAGTCAGGTTACTGGCAGGTGCCTCTAGACCTGAGAGACAAGGAAAAGACTGCATTCTCGACAGGCCAAGGGCTTTGGCAGTTCATAGTTATGCCCTTTGGCCTCTGCAACGCACCAGCCACCTTCCAACGCCTAATGGAATCAGTGATGAGAGGGCTGACTTATGTCGCCTGCCTGCTATACCTGGACGACATCATCATCGTTTGCAAGACTTTTGAAGACCATCTCAACAACATGAGCAAGGTGTTACAGAGACTGCAGGCAACTAACCTGAAGCTGAACGCGAAGAAGTGCCAGCTCTTCCGCAAGGAGGTCAGCTACTTGGGCCACATAGTCTCACCAACCGGAGTGGCCACAGGCCACAGACACGGAGAAGACACAGGCCATGAGAGATTGGCCTCGACCGAAGGATAAGCATAAGGATAAGCATAAGGGCTTCTCTAACATCGCAAAGCCCCTCACCTGTCTGACAGAGGAACACTGGCCTTATGTGTGGACGGAGTATGCCAAAGACGCTATCCAAGACAGAGAAGAACTACTGCGTCACCCGGCGAGAGTTACTGACGGTAGTGAAGACCTTGGAGCACTTCCACAAGTACCTGTACGGTCAGCCATTCTACCTGAGGACTGACCACTCCGCCCTAACTTGGCTATTGAGTTTTAAGAACCCGGAAGGCCAGACAGCATGTTGGGTGCAGAGGCTGCAGGAGTACGACTTCACCTCTGAACATCGGAGAGGGAAGAGCCACAGCAATGCAGACAACATGTCCTGGAGACCCTGCCCAGAAGGGTGCAGCCAGTGCACAAAGAGCGTGCCGCAGCTGTCAGAGTGGTCATAGCAGTGCCTGCAGACGGCTGGGATAGCGCAGGCCTGAGGAGGGAGCAGCTGGCGGACGCCGACTTGGGGCCACTCTTGGGGGAAGTGGAGGCAGGGACAAGACCAACTGGGGAGGACATCGCACCAAGGAGCACCACATACAAGTCGTACTGAGCCCAATGGGACTCACTGAAGACAAGAGAAGGCGTGCTGTTCTGAGTATGGGAATCACCTGATGGGAAGATGCAGAGAGAACAGTTTGTAGTTCCCCGAAGTAAGGTCATGGAAGTCTTAGAAGAAGTGCATGCTGGTACTTCAGGAGGACACCTGGGAGCAAACCGAACAATCGACAAACTCTGACAGTGCTACTACTGGCTGAGGCTCCAAGCAGACACTGAGAGATGGTGCCGTCAATGCCACGTGTGCGAGGTGAATCGCCGTTCCCAGACTAGCAGCCATGGCCGCATGCAGCAGTACAACGTTGGAGCATCATTCGAACAGATTGCCGTCGACATAGCTGGACCATTCCCAGTGTCCGACCAAGGCAACAAGTACCTGATGGTGGTCGTGGACTACTTCACCAAGTGGCTGGAGGTGTATGCCATCCCGAACCAAGAGGTAAAGACAATCACAGACTGCGTCGTGGAGCAAGTGCTCTGCCGATTTGGGGTGCTGTTAGAGCTCCACAGCGACCAGGGTACCAATCTTGATTCCAACCTAATGAAGGAGGCTCTTGAAAGACTTGGGGTTAACAAGACCAACACAACACCTCTACATCCCTAGTCAGATGGCATGGTCGAAAGATACATCAAGACCTTAGAAAAACACCTGATGAAGGTTATGGCCAGCCATCAGCGAGACTGGTACGTCAAGGTGCCACTGTTCTTGCTGGCCTATCGCTCGTCAACACACGACACCACTGGGATGACGCCAGCCAGCTTAATGTTCGGTCAAGAGTTGCGCCTCCCTTGTGACCTGTCTTTTGGAAGCCCCCCGGATGCAAAACAGCCAGCAACGGAGAACCTGGTGGACCATCTCCACGACATGCATGAGATGGCTCGTCAGAACATCCAGAAGGCAAGCGACCGCATGAAGACCCGATAAGACAGGCAAGCCGACAGCAAGGTGACCTGGTATGGTTATACCGCCCTACCCGGACCAAGGGACGATGCTCAAAACTTATACAACCATGGCAAAAACCATACCGGGTAGTGAAGATGATTAACGACGTCGTCTACCGCATCCAGAAGGTGCCCCGAGAGAAGATGTTAATGGTACACTTGGATCGTCTGGCCCACTACAATGGTGCTGTTCAGGTTGACCAGCCTTGAAGAGGGAGCAGTGTCGCGAACCCATTATTTACGATGGCCCGGCGCGGAGCGATAACAGACACATTGCAGTGTGGAGATAAACAGCTTGCCTATGCAGATAAACATAGCATGGAGATAAAGGTCTGCGGAAATAAATAAAGAGATAAACGGAACCTTCTAGTGACATCTTGACTGACTTACAGAACATTCGAATTCTTGTTTGTTCCAGAAATATCTTGTAACATGAGTTGTGGTATATAAGGAAGCTGCGACTCGCCAAGTGGTCAGTCGTAAACAGAGAAGTGGTCGTAAACAGAGTGTTGTTCTAAACGATAGAATGGTAATTGAAACTGGTGTGTGATGAAAGTGAGCGCTTTTGTTTGTGGTCAACGACCTTGGGATTGTAATTGTGTATGTGATGTAATGCTGCTACTGTGACTGTATTTCTACAGAAATAAAGAACATTTTGAATTCTGCAACTTGGGCTTTTAATTCTATGAAACCACAAAGTCACAATATTGAAAGGTGAGAAATGTTAGGAAGCTTCAACTTGTAAAGCTCACTGGAAATTTACAAAGAGATAAAAGTGATGTGGAACAGGGAAAAATACATTGATATTTGTGATAAAGCAGCAAGAGAAGGCCTTGCATGGGCCAGAAAGCAGTGGTGAAACTGAAGGGTTTGGGAAGAGGGAGGGATCTCTAGAAATGCCTATTGTGTCACCAAAGGGATAAAGAATGGCATTTGCTTTTAGAATGGGGAGAAACTAGGTTGCTTAAAGATAAGATAGGTAAAAAAGAATGGGCAAGGCTACCAAAGGAAATTCAAGCAATGAAGTTAATGAGTGTAGAAACTAGGAAAAATTTAATTGAATTTGGGAACTTTTTGGACAAAGTAAGAGCCAACTGGTTGAGGAAGATAAGTAAATATGTCGAAAATGAAGATGAAGTTATTTTAGATAAGATGCCAATAGGGACCAATTAGCTCGACAACCTCAGAGTTTGAGTCCATTGGGCCCAAGGGTAACCAGCAACTCAGTGTAGTAATAAGTATCTAAATGTATAATAATTTGTAATTTAAATAGAAATAAAGATTACTTACTTACCCACCTACCGACCGTCCAACTGACCCACCCACATCTAATTAGTGAATATATGGTCCGATTTATTTTACACTTTACTGTCCAACCTATTGTAAAAATGTATTTGAGATTGGTCTAATAGTAAATATTTATAAAGATGTGTGCACCCTTTATAACAGGTGCACATTTTTACTGGAATTAAATCAAATATTAGCAACCAACATTTTTCATAGAATTACTCTTATTTTGTTTCAAACTGTTATTTTCCTGGGACATATCTTGTTGTCAAAATGTTTTACAAGCATAATGCAGAAGAAATTGGTGATAGTCATAATACTCTAATTAAAATATACTGTTTTAATCATTTGCAGGTCGTGTATCTTTGGCTCAAAGTGGCTCTTTAAGCATTTTCTCAAGTAGGGATCAAGAATATGAACAACGAGCTCAACTATTAAAAAGACTGGCATTTGTCATATTATGCAGTGAGACAGACCAGTATCACAAGTATATGCCTGAAATTCAAGGTATTTAAATCAAATATATCGCTTTTATTTACACCTTAATGTTTCAAGTATTGAAAAGTATCAAATATATACCTCAAAGCATTAGATATACTTTAATACCAGAGTATCCAGGGTTTTGAGATAACAGTTGGTATTATGGCTCCATCTTTAGTGTAAAGCTTTTTCAAAATGAGTGGGAATTTTACTTTTCAAACCAATTATTTAGATCCCTCATTTACTCGCTGCATGCTGCAGGACATTGTAAACAAAAAATTGGCAGTATTGTGAACTGTATATATCACAATATTCTTTAATGAGTGTTTTTCAGTCATTTTTTCTTCTTGAGTGTGACTACTCATTCCATTTCATGTCATTTTGTACAAGCTCCACTAACGTACATGAATAAATAAAATGATCGTTTCATTATATCCTTGATTAAACAGAATTTATAAAATCCATCAATCCAGTTTTCACCATCATTCAAATGGTATGCTTGAATGTGTTGCTTCTGTTCATATTTTAGTATAGTTAGCTCCAAGTAATACATGAATTTGTTTTAGCTCAAAAAGGTGTGTTACATTAAATAGAATATGCAGTTCTTGTAGAAGTTGAACTGTATATCTTAAATATCTAACAGCACCTATTCTGCTTGAAACATACATTATTCCCTGAGGACACTTGTTCTAGGAATTAGAATGTTACAGTAGATTTAATGATGTTGCATTTCATTTATAATTTCCAGAGCGATTGGCAGACAGCTTAAGACTGCCTCAAGTAGTGCCATCCGTCCAAGCGCAGGTGTTTCTGTGTTTTCGTGTGCTACTTCTGCGCATGTCACCACAACATGTCACTTCTCTCTGGCCAACTATTATCAGTGAAATGGTGCAAGTGTTCCTTCATATAGAACAGGAGCTGAGTACAGACACAGAAGAGTTCAGGTATGTGTTTTTTAGGAATGTGATTTTGATGCCAAATAAAATTAATTCCACTGTAATGTTTCTTATGAGAGTGGTCATGCTCTTGAAAGCACTATAACGAAGTTCCACTTTGATTCAAGTTCCCTACAGATGATAACAGGTTTGAGAGGATGAATGAAAGTACATTTTTGAATAAGATATTAGGGCTGTTTACAGCAGTCTTAGTATAGCTGAAAGTGTGGCCTTGGGGTGAAGATGATGAAATGCTATGTCATGATGAGGAGCTTTCAGGTTCGATTCTTGCATCTTTAAGTTTACACTTTAATCCCATGTTCTTTTTGTTTTTTATTTTTTATTTTTATGATGAATATAATTAAATGTGTATTGTAAGTATTAAGATTAATTACATGTATATATATTCCCCTTTCAATATTAATATCCTTCCACTAAGAAATAATACTATGTGATTGTTCATTTCATTAACATTAAATAATTCTATGCAATAGCTGTTTAAAAAATATGCATGTCTTACTTTACATTGAACTTGTTCTGTGCATTTTATTGTACTTCCCTAATAAGAAATGTCAACCGTGTAGGTTTGGTTCAGTACTACTATCAGTTCTTTTATTCTACTCTAAAGTGGGCTATAGTGTGTAAAAAAAAACAATTTTTCTCAAATTCTTCTGCCTCAAGGACCCCCTTATCATCATCTTAGACAAATGTAAGGAAGACATATAAAACATGGTTATTTTATGCTTCTGAAATATAGTTATATATAGTGTTTTCACTAGATTTAAGGTAGCTATTACTTGTGACGAAGCCTATTGTAATTATATAGAATAAAAAGAAGTATTTCAGAAAGTGGAGTGCCATTGTTACTAAAATTAGGCAAGTGAGTCAACCTTGTATATACTTTTTTCCACTTACAAGTTTTTTATGAAGACTAGTTTCTGGGGACTTCTCCCCTATCGTCAGTTCTGTGGTTGACTGATGATGCATCTGTTGTCTGCATTTGGCTTGGTGTCATCAAACTTACCAGGACATTAGATGGCAGCACGACACCAAGCCAAATGCAGACAACAGATGCATCATCAGTCAACCACAGAACTGACGATAGGGGAGAAGTCCCCAGAAACTAGTCTTCGTAAAAAACTTGTAAGTGGAGAAAAGTATATACAAGGTTGACACACTTTGCCTAATTTTAGTAACCTATTGTAATTATTTGTAATTACTGAATGGTGAATAAATTATTATTATTATTATTATTATTATTATTATTATTATTATTATTATTATTATTATTATTATTATTATTAACAACTTGTTCACGGACCCCCATAAGTTTGGCAACTGAATTTATATGAATGAGTCGACCTTTGATTGAATTTTATAATTGGAATTTAAATAATTACTGTATGTATAATTTAAGATATTTTCTTTTATATTTAGTTTTAAATTTAATTAATAATAAATTAAATATTAAAGTTAAACTAAATAAAAAAACTTGTGTATAAAATGTATTTTAAATAAAAAATGTATATTTTGAAATTGTATTTATTAATTTTTTTTTTTTAAATTTTATACAAGTTTCCCTAACTAGGTTATTATTTAACTTTAGCCTTAGGTTATTATTTAACTTTAGCCTTACATCCACACTCTTAGGATTACCCAAGGATTAATAGCATTAAGCACAACATTTTATAAAAATGAATTTGTTTTCCACATAAAGAAACCATTTTTATACATATATAAAAAGTTATTCATAATTTTCTGAATCCACCATTTGACCATTTCAAAAAAGTCAATATTGGATTGCTAAAAAAAAATCAGTTTATATGGAAAAAGCGTGAAACTTTATTCATTGGAATGTATTAATGTGAACAATGCTATTGTTTTTTTTTTTATTGAATAAGTTCAGTTAAGCTGGGCTTAATGATGGTGATTTTACTCTTAAGTCAGTTTCTATGTTGGCAAGACTGTTTCTCTTCAATGACTTGATGTTGCACAACACTGAAAATGTTTGCTTGCACAGATATGTGGTTGGGAAGGGCACAATATACTTAAGTGCAGACTAAGACTAAGTACAGATCGCTTTGCAGCTGCTACTCCTGTTTGGAATCCTTTTATTGCCAATTCCTTGCAGTGTTACATTCCAAGTGAAAATATCACTGTGCATGAGCAATTGTTTCCTTGTAAGGCTAGATGCTCTTTCATTCAATATATGAGCAACAAACCGGACAAATTTACAACAAAATTTTGGCTTGCAGTTGGTGCAAATTCAAAGTATCAGCGCCCCACAGGTGTTCTTCTTGCAGAGTATGTTGTAAGCATCTTATATAGCCCTTTGTTTTTGCTGGAAGAAATATTACATGTGACAATTTTTCCACAACCAAATGCCTTGCAAAAAGTTTGAAGCGTAAAGTACAAGCATTGTGGGCACAGTAAAGAAATATAGAAGGGAAATCCCTCAATCAGCATAATCTGCTGCATCACCTTTGCACATAACTGTACTTTGTAAGTCAGGTAACATAACTCTGACATGCTATCAGGGGAAAAAAAGCAAAAATGTGCTTCTTTTGAGTTCAATGCATGACACAGTTTCTATAAATAAACATCCTAAAAAGCTACCAGAATCAGTAGCTACTGCAATAACAACAAATATGATGTTGACGTCGATTAAAAGGTAGCCTATGCATGTTTTTTCAGTGTGTTGGCGTTGGCAGCTATTAATGCATTGGTACTCTATAAGGAAGTAACAGGTGAAAAAGAAAGCAGACGTCAGTTCATGTACAACTTAGCATCAAGTATGTTTGTGGACCATGTTAAGGCAACGCTGAATATACGTGTGTTGGGTGCTACGTTGCTGCAGGTGGCTTAGAATGAGCGAAATCAGGTTTATAAGTATTTTTTCTACTATATACTGTGGTTTTCAAAATTTTATGTTGAAACACATGTGTTTGCTAAGGGAAGTTATCCATTTTACCGCATATATTTGGATTAACTTTTAGGCTTAAAATGTTCATTTTACCATGTAATTCTTCAGACAAAAGAAAATTATATACTGTATAAATAATATTAAATAAACTGGTATGCATTCAAATTTGTTTACCATTTTAAAAAGGGCAAATAAAATTGCACCCGTCAAATGATGGGTTGATCCTTCTCGGTAGACCATACTCGCCGGTCCTTCTAGTGTTAAAAGATGTGATAAGCCATAACAAACTCATAAACGTGGGAGAACATTTTAATATCAAAATACAAAGACCGTTTAATAAAGTACAGAATCTCACCAGTCAACAATTTAATAAAGAATTTCATTATTAAATTATAGATGAGTCGTATTTATTACACATTAGCTTCACTTACGTACCTATATTGAGGACATGTTTCGCAAACCATCGCTCGCATTGTCGGCTCTTATGCGACTAAAGCTTGATCCAGTGGTGTGGGTAGTTCTGGAGTTGCTGCTGCCATCTGTTGATTTTGTGATGAATTTAAATGTGGGGTTGTCTTCTGGCGGGATTTCAAAGTTCATTAGTTGGTTTTTAAGTTTTTTTTTTTAAGTTAGACCACTTGTCAAACTATAAAAACACTTTAGCTCCACTTACATTTAAAATTAGGACATGTTTCAAGGACCACACATCCCCATCATCAGCTGATGTTTGACTAGTTCTTCAGGTAACCGCCATTCTCTCCTGGCGCTGTTCAACAAGTTGAATGACGTCATCCACTATAGGTATTTCGAAATTCATGGCTCTCTTTCTATTCTTAAAAATGTGTATATTTTCCCAAACTCATTTTTGGTCAAAAAATCATAATATTTCTAAAGAAATCAGACTTTCGGTACCAGCAAAAAGGTATTGGGAATTAACAGTATGGGAAAATATACACATTTTTAAGAATAGAAAGAGAGCTATGAATTTCGAAATACCAATAGTGGATGATGTCATTTAACTCGTTGAACAGCGCCAGGAGAGGGAGGTGGTCACCTGAAGAACTAGTCAAACATCAGCTGATGATGGGGACGTGTGGTCTTTGAAACATGTCCTAATTTTAAATGTAAGTGGAGCTAAAGTTTTTTTGACAAGTGGTTTAAAAAGATTTTATTGATAAAGCTCCACTGTTTATAAATACTTCTATTTTATAATTTTAATTAATTTTAAAACAGTTAGACCTTTAAGGTAAAAAATGGAAACAATGGCTCCTGAAACTAGTCCCTCAAAAATTAAAAAGTAAGTGATGTAATATGAGGAAAAGTTGACTACAAATGTTTGATTCATTGAAATTTAGATTTCTTATATTATTCAGAAATATTTTCCAATTGCAGTAAGATCAATGTTTGAATTTATTTACATACTTGTGCTTGTATATTTTGCACTGTTACTAACACACTAATTTGGGAGGTTTGCATTTGTATTTGTGTGTGTGTGTGTGTTTGTTGTGTTGCTTTTTTGTCTTTGGGATTGTGATATTAATGGAGTTTCTTTGTTTGTTTTCTCACTTTTCCTGTGGGTGAAATTATACCTTGGTGTTGGGAAGTACAGAAGAAATAACAGGTAAATACACAAAACCATAAATTTTAGCACATTAGGAATAAAGCAGTTTTGTTTGGTTATGTAAACTCTATCTGTATGCAGCTAGTACAAATTTATGGAATCATGTTGTAACTATTATAATTAGCAAGTTACACTTAAAATTTGGTACGTACCAGGTAAAAGGAGTGTAGGTGTCATCCTTTCAAGTGGAGTTCTCTACATGTGCAGGGAGAATGAAAAATTATAACAATAATTTTAATCTTTTAAGCTTTTATTTCAATGGAAAACAAAATGAAGTAGCATAGCATTAAATTTAAAGGTGAGTCGATTAATGATACTAAACAACACTTAATTTTAAATTTCCCAGAACATTTTAGTTAATTAATGGAAATGAATCATTTCTTCGCACTAGCCATATATAGGATAAGGTCTTAGATGGAGTCAACATGAAAAATTCAATGCCATGACCAGGAGATCCGTGGTTCAAATTCCGACCATGGCATTGAATTTTTCATGTTGACTCTATCTTCCCAGAACATGATTTGGAGACTACTTTCCTCCATTGTCAACCAGACATTGATGATGTCCGGTTGAAAAGAGAACATCGATATCCGGTTGACAATCTCCGAAACATGTTCTGGGAAATTTAAAAGTAAGTGTGTTTTGTGTCATTAATCGATTCACCTTTAAATTTAATTATTACAACACTGTTTTCAACACTTCCACGAAAGGAAATTATAGCATAGCTTTTTTTATCACTCTGATTCAATTGTGAAATGATTAAGTTGAGACATATTAAAGTGTGTGGCAGAAGAATGGATAATCTACAGTGCTTTTCCCTCATGCTGATCACCAGTTGTGGCTCGTGTGCATGTCGCCTTGGCTCAGTCTATCACCCAAAGAGATATAATATCCTTGCAACTGCTTCACATTCTCCTAGTTATAGTTACAGTGATGATAAACACATACCTTATCATAAGATATGTTTGAAATGTGGTCTTGCTCTATCTACACGTTTCTGGTATCTTCTCAAGATATTTGGATTCATGCTTGAGATTTCAATATCCAAAATTGAATGAATTTCTCAGCTTATATTTTCTTTCCATTTTTCAGTGTAAGAGGATTTAGTTCGTGCCTTTTGTTTTTCAATTTCGCTGATACATAAAAATTGCATATAGTTAAATGAGGCTATTGTGAGGGCCATAATCCTTCACTAATTATCTCATCTTCAAAAATTTTCCAAATTAAATGTAATGAGTCATCAGTGGTATGTGCAATAGAAGAGTCTTGTTGGAAAACTCCAGACAGACATTCAACATTGATCAGCTGATCCTTTATCTCTGCAGCTATTTTTTGTTCAAAACATATAAATCCCATTATGCTGTATGCATTTACTGCACCAATTTTCTTGACGTGAAAGGGGATTTCATGTTTAAAATTGAGTTTCTCTGTGCTCAATATGTGTTAGTTTGTAACAATATAACCATGTAAATGAAAACATGCTTTTGTGGAGAATATTAAATATGTGTCAGTTACACTATAATTGACATTTGTTAAATTCAACTATGGATATTTACCTGACTGATGGCAATGTGACAACAATTTTAAGATCTTGGTATCTTGCCATGCTGGCAAGGAAACTATCACTGTACTCATACCACTATGCACCTGAAAAACTCTCAAGGATGTACAGATGTGAGCATAGTGATAGATCCCTTTTGAGCTCATCGGAATACCTATTTATATATATACAAACTGCCATCAAGATCTTCAAGGAGAGTTTTCTAAATGTTCCTCAATTTTATACAGTTTTTGCTCATTAAGAACTTGCTGTTTTATTATTTTTGACGTTCTACCCATAATGAACCCTGTTCTTGTAACTTTATTCACAAGTCTTCATACAGTTTCTATGTTTTGGATAGGTAAATTGGGATATTGCATTTCAAATCACCTTCTAACTTCCTTACAAGAGTTTATCACATATTAAGTACTTAAAAACCCTTTGTGGTAATGTGTAATCATTTTGAGATATTATGAAAAGCTGCAGAAAAAATGGAACGAGACCTGGCAAATGGATAAAGAATTATGATTTGTCTCTGGCCACTTGGAATGTTTGTACATTATATAGAACAGGGCAGCTAAAGCAATTAAAGTTAGAAAAATACAAATTTGACATTGCAGCAATACAGGAAATTGGATGGAGAGGAAAGGGAATTATGGATGTTGGAAACTATTGTTATGTTATAGTGCAAAAGAAGAAAGTAATATTTCTAGAACCAGGTTTTTAATAAAGAAGAGCTTAAGAAACATATTAAATTTTTAACCAGCAGATGAAAGATTGTGTAGTTTGAAAGGATAATTTAATAATATAGCTTGTCTCAAACTTAAAAGACAGTATGGAAGTAAATGGGATATGTCTCTCTCTAACACACACAAATTCTCATTAGCATCATCCTTTTCTATCCTCACGTCGTTGCCAACTCGCTAATAACATGGTATAAATAATTATTTGTAATAATTTGCAGCTTTGGACACACTGTCTTATGCAGAATATTTTCTCTATCAGATTGTCATTTTTACAGTTGTTTTGTCTTTCTTTGGGCCAAATGTTTTCGAAAATGCTTGTTTTTCAGTAAAAGTCTGATATTTTCTATTTGTATGTTCATCATGCGGTAACTATAAAACTTCCTGCTATAATTAACTTTAAAGAGAGTCGATTAAAGACACTAGACAACACTTTTAAATTTTTCCGGAACTAGTTTCAGAGGCTTTGCCTCTATCATCGGCCGGCTCTCGACTGATTCTCGTTGGTGTAGCTGACGATACCTTGTCACAGGTCTCCTCTGGTGGCGGCTCAAGGAACTTGCTGAACAAATCCTTCTGGGGGATGTCGAAATTGAATACTTTGTTCCTATTTTTTGAAATGAAGATTTGTTCCCATGTGGATAGTTCTTGTTTTCCTGATGTATGTTTCAGTAGTTTTGGTTCTGGATTTATGTTGTGGTTTTTTTCCCAAAAATGTGTGGCAACTGCTGATTTTTCTAATTGTTTATATTTTATGTTTCTAAAGTGTTCCTTTGCTCTTGTTTCTAAATTTCTTTTTGTTTTTCCAATATAAATTTGACTACAGTCATTGCATTCAATTTGATATATACCAGATTTTTTGTTTGATGGAATAGCATCTTTGATGTTTGAGCAAATTAGGTTTTTTAAGGAGAAATGGTTGACTGGTGCTAGTTGAATATTTTGTTTTTTGAAGACTTTTTTGAATTTATCATAGGCCCATGGATGGTAAGTGAATTTTTTGAAAATCATATTAGTTTCTGTAGATGAGAGAGTTGTGGTTTCCTTTAGTAGCTTCTTCTTTTTTGCTAAGCTCACTTTTTTGTCCACTAATGATTTGGGAAAGTTATTTTTTTGTGCTATTTCAATTATTTTGTTGTATTCTGTTTTGTATTCTTCTGCTGTGAGAGGGATGTTTACCAGTCTGTGTGCTAAACTATTGAAGATTGCCTGTTTGTGGGATCTTGGGTTGTAGCCATTAGCTTTTATGTAGTTGTCTGTCTGTGTTGGTTTTCTGTAAATGCCAAAGTTTAGTCTGTTTTTATTCCTCATTATTTTTAGATCCAAAAATGGTAAATGCTCGTCTTTTTCTATTTCTACAGTGAATTTGATGCTTTTTTCTTGGATATTTAAAAGTTTTAGTGCATCACTGATGTGTTTTTTTGGTACTATTGCAAATATGTTTTGCTAAGCTCACTTTTTTGTCCACTAATGATTTGGGAAAGTTATTTTTTTGTGCTATTTCAATTATTTTGTTGTATTCTGTTTTGTATTCTTCTGCTGTGAGAGGGATGTTTACCAGTCTGTGTGCTAAACTATTGAAGATTGCCTGTTTGTGGGATCTTGGGTTGTAGCCATTAGCTTTTATGTAGTTGTCTGTCTGTGTTGGTTTTCTGTAAATGCCAAAGTTTAGTCTGTTTTTATTCCTCATTATTTTTAGATCCAAAAATGGTAAATGCTCGTCTTTTTCTATTTCTACAGTGAATTTGATGCTTTTTTCTTGGATATTTAAAAGTTTTAGTGCATCACTGATGTGTTTTTTTGGTACTATTGCAAAGATGTTTTGCTAAGCTCACTTTTGTGTCCACTAATGATTTGGGAAAGTTATTTTTTTGTGCTATTTCAATTATTTTGTTGTATTCTGTTTTGTATTCTTCTGCTGTGAGAGGGATGTTTACCAGTCTGTGTGCTAAACTATTGAAGATTGCCTGTTTGTGGGATCTTGGGTTGTAGCCATTAGCTTTTATGT
Organism: Mantis religiosa; assembly: GCA_030765055.1. Lineage (NCBI taxonomy): Eukaryota > Metazoa > Arthropoda > Insecta > Mantodea > Mantidae > Mantis > Mantis religiosa. Next base: position 283,513,337 of record CM060948.1, on the reverse strand, counting down.
AGTTGTCTGTCTGTGTTGGTTTTCTGTAAATGCCAAAGTTTAGTCTGTTTTTATTCCTCATTATTTTTAGATCCAAAAATGGTAAATGCTCGTCTTTTTCTATTTCTACAGACGAGCATTTACCATTTTTGGATCTAAAAATAATGAGGAATAAAAACAGACTAAACTTTGGCATTTACAGAAAACCAACACAGACAGACAACTACATAAAAGCTAATGGCTACAACCCAAGATCCCACAAACAGGCAATCTTCAATAGTTTAGCACACAGACTGGTAAACATCCCTCTCACAGCAGAAGAATACAAAACAGAATACAACAAAATAATTGAAATAGCACAAAAAAATAACTTTCCCAAATCATTAGTGGACAAAAAAGTGAGCTTAGCAAAACATATTTGCAATAGTACCAAAAAAACACATCAGTGATGCACTAAAACTTTTAAATATCCAAGAAAAAAGCATCAAATTCACTGTAGAAATAGAAAAAGACGAGCATTTACCATTTTTGGATCTAAAAATAATGAGGAATAAAAACAGACTAAACTTTGGCATTTACAGAAAACCAACACAGACAGACAACTACATAAAAGCTAATGGCTACAACCCAAGATCCCACAAACAGGCAATCTTCAATAGTTTAGCACACAGACTGGTAAACATCCCTCTCACAGCAGAAGAATACAAAACAGAATACAACAAAATAATTGAAATAGCACAAAAAAATAACTTTCCCAAATCATTAGTGGACAAAAAAGTGAGCTTAGCAAAAAAGAAGAAGCTACTAAAGGAAACCACAACTCTCTCATCTACAGAAACTAATATGATTTTCAAAAAATTCACTTACCATCCATGGGCCTATGATAAATTCAAAAAAGTCTTCAAAAAACAAAATATTCAACTAGCACCAGTCAACCATTTCTCCTTAAAAAACCTAATTTGCTCAAACATCAAAGATGCTATTCCATCAAACAAAAAATCTGGTATATATCAAATTGAATGCAATGACTGTAGTCAAATTTATATTGGAAAAACAAAAAGAAATTTAGAAACAAGAGCAAAGGAACACTTTAGAAACATAAAATATAAACAATTAGAAAAATCAGCAGTTGCCACACATTTTTGGGAAAAAAACCACAACATAAATCCAGAACCAAAACTACTGAAACATACATCAGGAAAACAAGAACTATCCACATGGGAACAAATCTTCATTTCAAAAAATAGGAACAAAGTATTCAATTTCGACATCCCCCAGAAGGATTTGTTCAGCAAGTTCCTTGAGCCGCCACCAGAGGAGACCTGTGACAAGGTATCGTCAGCTACACCAACGAGAATCAGTCGAGAGCCGGCCGATGATAGAGGCAAAGCCTCTGAAACTAGTTCCGGAAAAATTTAGAAGTGTTGTCTAGTGTCTTTAATCGACTCTCTTTAAAGTTAATTTTATCATAACAACACTGTTTTCAACACTTCCAAGAAAGTAATTCCTGCTATAATACTACAAATATTGAGGAGACTACAGTGCTCCTCCTGCCAAGTTTTACTTCTCCGTCTTAAATCAGACGAGTGTTGTAATTTTTATACTAAGTAATTTCAGAAAATTTTATATATATATATATATATGCATTGGAAAATGTAGGCAGCAAGAAACTTTTTTGTTATTGGATTTACATCAGAGGACAAAGTGAGAGGAATGTAAAGGAGGGTTGAAGGCAATTTTTAAAAGAAACTGCAATCCTCCAACTTTTTGCATTCGTCGTATGTGTCAAATAAACAAAAGGCATTCATCTGTTCAAAGAAGTGGTGACAGGCGCGAGCCAAAGCAGGTGCCACAGTCTTAGCAGAGAGAAGGCAATGTGATGCAGTAAAAGTGAATAGTTTGCAAAAAGAGTTCTTGTATGTTTATAGCGTGTGCTAGATTGTGAAGTGTTATGTGAAGCTATTTAACAGTTTTTTTAAATACTTATAATTATGGAAGGGGAAGCTAAGAAGAGAATATTAGTGAACTAAGGAGTAAGGATTGTATGTTAGTATTGAATGTCTTATGTTACTTTTCAAGTAAAAGGAGTATCAGTAAGGCTGTGAAAGAAACAGCTAAGGCTACCAGGTGTTCAGAAACATCAGTATATAGAATAAAAAAGGAACGAATGAAAGGTCCCCTAAGAACCCCATCGAAAAAGAAAGCAAAAAGGGCAGGGAAATAAAAGAACGCTAGGTTAATGCAATATGATGGAATAGTGCAAAGTGGAGTGCGGCGTATTGTTCATTCTTTTCTGTTTAAAAACATTCCACCCACTCTGAATCTAGTTTTGGCAAGGGTAAACAGTGATAACACCCTACCTAATTTTTCAAGGGCCACTTTGAATCAATTCCTACACGATTTGGGGTTCAAATATGAAAGAAGGTGTAACAAATGTATACTAATAGAAAGAGATGATGATATGAGATGGCAACATAGTTATCTTAAAGACATAAAAAGGTTTAGAGAAATGGGAAAACCAATTGTTTACACTGATGAATTCTGGGCAAATTTAGGTCATACAGTGACAAAGGCGTGGAGGGATACCAAAATTAAAAGTGTCCGTAAGGCAGTGATTGAGGGACTAAGCACAGGACTCCGGCTACCTCGGTGTCGTGGAGCAAGATTTGCTTTGGTCCATGCTGTTAATGAGCAAGGGTCTATAAAAATGCTGAAGTAACAATTTTGTGCAAAAGAAACACAGCTGATGCAAATGATGAAATGACAGGGACAGTATATGATAAGTGGTTCGCTGAACAACTACTCCCCAACATCCCTGAGGAAGCTATTATTGTAATTGATAATGCAAAATATCACAGCCGAAAAAGTGAGCTTTTATCTGGTACGTCATGGAATAAAAATATCATTGCTTGGCTTACTCGGAAAGGAATCCCATATGAGCCTGACATGCATAAATGGGAGCTTCTGTTTCTTGTGGCTCAATATAGATATGTATGATAAATGCATTGTAGATGAAATGGCAAAGACAGCATGACGGCAAGTTCGACTGCCTCATACCATTGTGAATTAAATCCAATTGAAATAGTATGGTCACAAGTGAAGAACTACATAAAAATGAACAACGTATCATTCAAACAAGCAGAAATGAGGGGACTGATCTCAGGGGCATACAATCATGTTATGGTACAGAACTGGACAAACTATGTGGGTAAAACTAAAAGGATTGAACATGATATGTGGAAAATCAACAAGATACAAGACGACATCGAGCTTTTCGTGATTCGTTTGTCGCCATTATCATCATCTTCGCCGTCCTCAACAGAAATTGCACCCTTATCAGATGACAGTGAAGAAGCTTAAAGGTAACAGACATATTTAAAGCGTTCATCATTGCATGCCTCCATTTGTTGTAATATATATTTTTGTCTGCAAAATTTGTTTTGAACTACTAAAGTAACAAATAAAAGGAGGAGTAAAAGAAAATAAAATCATGCACGCAGGAATTGAATCTTAAAATAGAATTTAATAGCAGTGTAGATAGTTTTGTATTAATGATGTATCATTTAAGTACAATATTAAACCGACAGACTGGTCATTTCCAAGGCCCAAGTTGCAATTGTACATATAGTACATGAGGCAACAGGACACCCCATAAGACCTGTACTGTCTTCTAAGCGTGAGACACGATATAGTACAGTCATACTTTATATGCTCATGCTCCAACAGAGGAAAAAAGTAAGCAAAACAAAGATTTGTTTTATATGAAACTTAAACAGATAGAGGAGATTCCCAAGTACTATACAAAAATAATAATGAGAGAATTTAATGCAGAAATAGGTAGAGAACAATGTTTTAGTCTAGCTCTGTAGCTCATTCAGCAGAGCACCTGCCTGCCATGTAAGGGTTCCCGGGTTTGATTCCCGGCTGGGGGTGGGAATTTTTTTCCAACCAAGCTGATTCCCCATCTTCCCCAGAGTCTGGAAGTATGAATGAGGGGGCAAATGTGTGCGTGATCTAATGATTAAAATACAAAATACCTGCAATCCAACGTTTACGAGTTAACACCATCTGCAGTAGATGATATGTTCCATATGGAGAATGGCTGCCAATATTGTTGTTGGAACAACAACAAAAATATTATAGACCCACTATAGGAAAATGGAGTTTACATCAAATATACCGTGATAATGACTTTAGACTGATTGATTTTGCTACATTATGATTATTAAAAAAACATGTTTTCAGCATAAGAGAATAAATAATGAAACATGGGAATCCCTGGATGGGGGAACTGGAAATCAAATAGATGATGTTTTGATAGATAAAAGACATATGTCCAGTATATACTTATATGATGTTAGACGTTACAGAGGGGCCAATTGTGATTCACATCACTTTATGATAAATTAAGTATAGACAAAGGTTGTCAAAATATAGAACATTACAAGGAGCGGAACAAAAGAAATTTAAAATGGAAAGTCTAAAAGATAATGAACTTAAACAGGAATATACATAGGCATTACGAAGATATTTTGTCCACAGTAATAATGAAGAAATAAACAGAGTGACATTGAAGAGAACTGGAAATTTTTTAGAACAGGTATAAGAGAGGTAGCTAAAGAAGAAATTGGATATGACATCAAGAACAAAAGGAACAAATGGTTTCGTAAAGACTGTCTAAATAAAGTGGAAGAAAGAAACTAGGCAAGGCAAAAACTAATGAACAGAAATACAAAATTAAATAAGGAAAAATATAAAACAAAGCATAAAGAAGCAAAGGCATAAGAAGGGAATCATGAGCGGAAAATTATAGTAAGTGTAGAACCAGCTGTAAAAATAGGTAAATAAAAAAGTTCTACACTATTATAAGCGAAATGAAAACAGACATTCAACCAAGAACTCTGTGATTAGAGATAAGCAAAATAACTTCATGGGAAATGAAAAGCAAATACTGGACAGATGGAATTAGTACTTTGAAGAATTATTTACTGAAGGGAGTCCACTTAACAAAATGGAAGATCTAAATGGAAGTGTATAGATATGCTCCACCAACAAAAGAAGACATTTTTGATACCATTAATAGGCTTAAAAACAATAAAGCACCAGAAGAAAATGGTATTGGAGAGTTGTTAAAATATGGAGGGGATATAATAATAGATTAAATCTTTAAAATAATAGAAATAATATGGAAACAAGAAAAAAAGCCATTGCAATGGCATACAGCTGTTATATACCCTTTACATAAGAAACGGGATAAACTCACAGTATTAAAGAGGTATTTCACTGTTAAATTTAAGTATACTGCACGTAATGCTGATTCCATATGCATAGGATAAAATGGGAGAATATCAAAATGGTTTCGGAAGAGGATATTCCACTACAGATAATTGATATATATTGAGAAATATACTAGAGAAATTTTATGAATTTAACATAGAGTTATATTTATTATTTATTGATTTTAACCAAACATATGGTTCAGTAAGTAGAGAATATGTATATGAAACATTAAAAGATTGTATATCCCCTTTAAATTAATAAAATTAATTAGAATGAATGATTACGCAAATATAAATATTTGTTACTAAATCTCCACTTAACTTAAGAAATTGATGTTAATATTTCTTCCTTCTAATGAAGATCAATTTCGAAGGCAAATAGCATTCGTCCTCAGTTCAAAACAAACTCCGTTGTCAAGGAAATCTTGATTACCATGTTTTCTCTTTTATTGTTTTCAGCATTACCAACATCTGAAGATGAAACAAACCTAAAAACAGAATCAACTGCCGGTATGTCAAAATTCATTATGCGATGTTTATTTTTTAAAATAAATATCTTTTCCCAAACTATTAAATCTATGGGACCATCTAATTGTTTTAATAATTTAACTTTGGATTTATTTCATGGTTAAATGACCAAAAATGATCTGCTACGGCCGATTTATCAGTTTGTTTATATTTAATGTTACGAAAATGTTCTTTCTTTCTGGTTTCCAAACTACGTTTCATCTTTCCAATATAAACCTGATCACAATCTAAACAATTAAATTGACAAATACCAGATTTTTTATTATTAGGAATTTTATCTTTTTTAGAAAATTGTAGTAAATTTTTAATACTATTCACACAGAAAATGAAGCTAGTCACAGTGAAGCAACAAATATTATTATTATTATTATTATTATTATTATTATTATTATTATTATTATTATTATTATTATTATTATTATTATTATTATTATTATTATTATTATTATTATTATTATTATTATTATTATTATTATTATTATTATTATTATTATTATTATTATTATTATTATTATTATTATTATTATTATTATTATTATTATTATTATTATTATTTTAATACTATATTTATTTTGAGGAACTAAAGCTATACCAAATTTTTTTAAAAAATTTTGAAAATCTTTGTTAACCCAAGGATGGTAAGTAAATTTTTTAAAATTATAATCGTCTTTTATTTTTTTTAAGAGTAGAAATATCATTAACAGTTTTTGATATTTAAATTTTTCAACCTTCTTTTGTATAAAATCTTTATTAAAACCATTAATTAAAGCAGTATTAATATGTTTGTATTCTTTATTAAATTCATCTTTATTCAGGGGTATATTTATTAATCTATAAATCAAACTATTAAAAATAGCAAATTTATGTGAAAAAGGGTTAAAACTTTTATTTTTTATGTAATTATCAATATGAGTAGATTTCCTATAAATACCAAAATCTAATTTGTTATTATTTCTTATTATTTTCAAATCTAGAAAAGAAAGAAATCCATTAATTTCAGTTTCTAATGTGAATTTTATAGCTTTATCTTGTAAATTTAGTAATTTTAAAGCATCCTTAATTTGTTTTTCAGGAACAATAGCAAAAATATCAACATATGTATAACATGTTTTAAAAATCAAAGGAAAAGCTTTAGTGACTTGAATTTTGAAAAAAAAACTCATAAAAAGATCAGCAAGAAAATGTGAAAGAGCTAAGCCATTGCTAAGCCAGAAGTTTGTTGAAAAAATTCACCATTAAAAGTGAAAAAATTTTGATCCAAACAAAAAAATTTGAAGTACTTACGATAGTAAGTCGCCACAAACTGTGTATCTCAGATACGAGAGCGCTTAGTGGTTTACTGAGGAAATAGATGAGTCAAATGGAGAATTTAATGTTAGGACGGCACATTGGCCATGGTAGCTCAAGGGTTAGAGCGACTGGATGGAAACCAAGAGATCCGTGGTTCAAATCCCGGCCATGGCATTGAATTTTTCATGTTGACTCTATCAGAAACCTTAGCCTACATATGGCTAGTGTGAAGAAATTATTAATTTCCATCAATTAACTAAAACTAGATATAAGTAAATTTAAGCCAAAGCACTTATTTTCATTCAGTCCATTACTCAAACTGAAACCAATGGTTTTAGCTTTAGTTTCTTTGTTAATTTGCTGCAAATGCAAGAACTGCATCAAGAAGCACATTCAACATGAATTCTGATTCATCTGCAAAACAGTTTCCAAACATCTTCTCTTTCCAAAGAATTGTTCTCAATTTTCAATGGAGAAGTAGTAATAATTTTTTCAATGTATTCATTGAAGTCTTTCTATCGTTTAAAGGATGACATCTATACTGCTTCTACCCAGTATGTGTAACTTTCAATATTTATTATTTAAATTGCAGTAGATCTAGACATATAAATTAACAATTATTTAACAATATATTTATTTTTATTTATTTTACAGTGTATAGAATTTTAAAATACTATCCAACTTATACTTAATTTTCCTGTGCATGAGTCCCTTTCCTCCAAGCATAAACTCTCCATTTGCTAAGTAGAGAAGTGTAGCAGTTTGTACCAATATCTGGGCATTATTTTAGTCCAGTTCTGGGGTAGTGTAGTGCATGTAAAAGGGTAGAAAATTAATGGCACAAATAAATGAAAACAAAGTTTCTTCTCCAGAGCAGATGTAAAGTAAAGAAATTTACAGCTCAAAGCTTAATAAAGCATCAAAATAAGTTTGTGATCCAGTCATTTTCCAAATTAAGGAAAATTTCTAATTACCAGACATTTTATTTCTTCAGTGTTTAAACAATTACTTAACTATTGCCTATATAACATATAGCCAATATATACAGGTTATGACCCAATACAGCAGGAAAAAATTTTTTGTTAGATTATGCAATGAAATGCTGACTTGCTTTCATTTGACATTAATGCAAAAATTATATTTGTATTGCCTATTAGCTTTTATTACTGTTACTCGATAAAGTACTGTTTCTCTGCAAATTTATACTTATTCTGAACTCTGAAATTTTAAATTGGTGTAAGATTACTAATTGAGTTCTTATAGGAAAGCCATGGTGTTTTATAACAGTACTGTATGCAAGACAGATGAAAATGTATATTTAATATATTATTTTATGCTGTGTGTTCCTTACTTAAACATTCATTATTTTGCAATTTGTTAAAAGTTTTTAAGATAGATTTTATTGCTTAAATGCTTCTTTTGAGGTGAAGAAAGAACTGTAGATTATACAGTCAGAACAGAAAGTATTCTTACACCACTAAAAGTTTAAGGAAAATTAATATTATGGTGAGTATTTAAATCATAAATTAAAGCTTACTGGCTCAAAAGAAGGCATTCTCAAAATAATTTACATTTTATACGAAAATAGCAACAATGTACCAACAAAATGTCACTTATATGAAAATAAAATTAACTTGCAAATTTTTCGGGCACAAAAAGTATTCATACACTCACAAAAGCAATACACAGTACAACAAAAATGCTGCTATTCAGTACTTTGTTGGGTACCTCTTAGCTTTAATTGTAGCCTTTTATCTCCTTGGTAAGGAGTGGACCTCCACCTTTTGGTATTTGGTTCCATTCTTCTGAAAGAGCAATTTTCAGTGCTCATTTGTTGGAAATTGCCCTTTTTCTTTTGCATTTTCTGAGGATACTTCACACTTGTTCAATAGGATTAATATCTGGAGATTGGGGAGGGGTATGAAGCTGTTTTGGAACATTGTATAATATCCACAGTTGTGTATTAAGTGCAGTATGTTTTGGATCATTATCCTGCATAAGCACCCAGTCTTCTTGCAGACCCATTTTCTCCACACTTGCATGAAATTTTTGCTTAAGAATGCCATGTACTTCCTGTGATCCATTATTCCCTCGATAACTTGCAGATTGCCGACACCTGATGCGCTTATACAACCCCAGACAAGGACGGATTCTCCGCCGTGCTTTACTGTGGAAACAAGAATTTTTGGCTCCAGGTCCATATTATTTCCCTCCATACTTTGTGACTGCGATCCGCACCGAATACCTTGAACAAGCTCTTATCTGTCCATACAACTTTTTTCCAGGAGTCCACACCCTTATCACGGTACTTACGAGTGAATTCTAGGCAGTTTTTTCCTATTCTGTGGGCTAACATAGAATTCTTACGTGCTACTCTGCTGTTGTAACCTTTCTTATTCTAAACAGCTCTCACAGTGCTCGCTGTAACATTAATTCCTGCCTTCTGCAACTTGGCAACAATCTGAAGAGCAGTCATTCGTGGATCTTTTTTAATGCAGTGAAGAATGCTGCTTTCATCTTTAACCTTGAAGACTAGGTCGACCATTCCTGGGTGTATTTAGAACAGATTTTCTGGTTCCTACTCTGTAAATGATGGATTGAATCGTTGACTGATGTCTGCCCACTATCTGAGATATCTCCGAAAATGTTTTGAATTCATTGTGTAGTTTAATTACTATTTTTCTCTCTTCTGGCGCAATTTCTTCCCTCTTTGGCCCATTTTACGTTACTTCCCCAACCTACTGTGTTCGATGTCAGACTGGTGCATGCAGACCACTTGCTGTGAAACAGCTGAATATATACTATACAGAAAGGAGAGCTAGCTTATAATATAACCACAGTATTCAATCTGGATACCTTTGGTGTACGAATACTTTTTGTGCCAAATTTACGATATTATCCAATATTACCATAGAAAACTATTGATTCTAGAAAACTTCCAGCAAAATTACGATAGGAATAGGTAAATAAATACACAAACCATTTGATTTTACAAGTTTATTAACTTTCATAAATAATTATGTTGCAACAACACACATTGTTTCTTCATTTAGGTGGTGTATGAATACTTTCTGGGCTGACAGTAGATGCTTCCTATTGAATCATATATATGCTCTAAAGAGATCTGCTTACTTTACTTTTTATCATAGCATTATATTATATGGTATCTTACTTTGGGGTAGTAGTAGCCACGTTAGTAAATATCCTACTATTGCAGAAGAAGATTATCCGTATTATATCTGATACAGACAAATTCGCCCATTCTAAGCCATTATTTATTAAATTAAGAATAATGACAGTAGTAAACTTATACATCTATACCATCCTAATTTATATAAAAAAGAATTTATCTGATTACAACTATAGACAGGATATCCATAAATATAATACTAGGTATACAAACCAAATTGATACACCTTATCATAGGCTTGCAAAATCACATAATAGTTTTGAAATATTAGGTATAAGAATGTATAATGCACTTCCAGATTATGTAACTCAGCTGCCAAATAACAGTTTTGAACATAGGTTTTATGACAGATTATTAATCAACCCATTCTACTCCCTACAGGAATTTTTTGAAAATGCATCTCAATTGTAAATAGTGTCACCTATTCACTGAGCATTGTAATCTGTACTGTATCTTCTGACGTCTATTGCTGTAAAGCTCAACGACAAAAAATTCTTAATAATAATAATACTGGTTATGTCACCCCAGCAGTCACGCTGAACTTATAAGTTTCTACTCACTCTGCTGTTTATGGTAATATTTTGTATTGTTCATTGATTGTTTGAATTGTTCATTAAATTGTATTGTTGCACATATTTTTGAGACTTGCCATGGCTGTATTAAGGTTAATGTATTTAGTTACCTCTGTAGTCAGACTGATACATACAAAATATACTTACTTCTTGTTATAATAATTTTGTAAAATGATAATGTGAATGCAAGATTGTACTTTCTGTACTACTTATATTATTTTGTTAAATTGTATTGTATTGACGTTGCCTATTTCTGTATTTAAGCTTAATGGCAAAAAATAAATAAATAAATAATAATAATAATAATAATAATAATAATAATAATAATAATAATAATAATAATAATAATAATAATAATAATGATTTATTATTACTATTATTATTATTATTATTATTATTATTATTATTATTATTATTATTATTATTATTATTATATTTATTATATTTATTATTATTATTATTATTATTATTATTATTATTATTATTATATTTATTATATTTATTATTATTATTATATTTATTATATTTATTATTATTATTATTATTATTATTATTATTATTATTATTATTATATTTATTATATTTATTATTATTATTATATTTATTATATTTATTATTATTATTATTATTATTATTATTATTATTATTATTATTATTATTATTATTATTATTATTATTATTATTATTATTATTATTATTATTATTATTATTATTATTATTATTATTATTATTATTGTTGTTGTTGTTGTTATTATTATTATTATTGTTATTATTGTTGTTATTATTATTATTGTTATTATTATTATTATTATTATTATTGTTATTATTGTTATTATTATTATTGTTATTATTGTTATTATTATTATTATTATTATTATTATTATTATTATTATTATTATTATTATTATTATTATTATTATTATTATTTGATTGATCTAATAACCTGATTATGTAGTCAATAGTGCAGGAAATATGTTCTTAGTAAAATTTGGGACCAACTTGGTTTCCTTTTTCCTTTTCAGCTTGTGTGTATGCATGTGTGCACACTGAAATATAGAAATATGTCTAAGTTAAATTTAATGTATGTATTTACAATCTGCTGCCCAAGAATTCCTGAACTTCATATGCGGTACATGGCAAAGCTTTATTAAAAGAAAATGTTGCTAGGTCACACTTCATTGATCTCTTGTAGTTCATATGGGTTCATTCCAAGTAGATACATTTAGTATTTGTGAATATCTTTCCATTATTGCAAGGTGCATACATTGTGATTTCATAAAGAAAGGTGTTGCTAATTACTTACATTGCAATTTCATATGTAAAGATGTAAGGTAGCATGGTGTCTGCATATATTTTTGTTTCCAACTTGAATTAACCACTGCATGAAATGTTAAAGCAAGGATTTGGAGATGATGCCTGGACCAGACCCAAATCTATGAGTTTCAAATTGTTTAAAAATGGCTGAATATCAATTTTTTAGATCTCTGGATGGCCATCAACTGGATCACACCTGAAAATAATGCTGTTCGGTTTATGAAGAGATTGTCCCCAAGTAATATGTTGCATGCAGTGGTGTATATTATGAGCTATCAAAGATATCACCGAAGCCCGTATCTAAAGTTAACTAGAAATTAATAAGCAATATTAATGATAATTGCAATACCAGCCAGTTTCCCCCATGAAGAATTAGTGCGTAGGGTGGAATATCTCTCTTTTCCTACCACTGAACAGAGGGGCTAGCAGAGCTTCGAAAGCTACTGTTGCATCCTTCTCTCAGGTAAGGGGCAGTGAGGGACGAGGGGAAGGAATGCAGAATTCAACATGCCAAGGCTTCGGAACCTTACATCGCTAGACTCATACGAGCTTCTCCGAAATGTACCGTACGGACACGACTGGCTTTGAAATTCCGCGTAGCATGTGGAGTTAAGGGCAAGAAAGAGCGTGTTTTCAATTATTATGCTGAATCTAGGTTTAAAGACATGTGTAGATTATTCCAACCAAATTGAAGATTACATTGCTGACATCCAAATTGCTACACAAACACTTAATGAAGAAAGTAAAAACACAGTAAAAAACAAATGCTCCAAAATAGTAGAAGAGATTAAAAATGAAAAGAAAAAGAATTTTAGTAACCAAATCATAAAAGCTCTTAAAAAGAAACCGGTTATTTATACTAAAGCAGACAAGGGAAATAAACTAGTAATTCTGGAAAAAGAAGAATACGCAAAGAGGATGGAAGATTTGTTAGAAGACAGTAATTACCAAAAAGTAGAAACTAATCCATTAAAGTACTGCATTGAAACCACAAATAAAACGCTAAAAGAGAGCAAAATAATCAACAAAAAAGAATTGCACAAAATTAAAGTAGATAATCCAACATTACCAAGAGTATATGGGCTGCCAAAAATTCATAAAACAGGGAAAGGCATGAGACCTATTACTAGTAGCATAAATGCCCCCACATATAATTTGGCCAAATGGTTACTAAGTAAATTTAATAGTTTTCCAAAATTTGAAAGTGCAAATTTAAGAAACTCTTTAGATTTAGTAGAAAAAATCAAATATATAAATTTGGACAAAAATGACAGACTGGTTTCATTTGATGTCACATCTTTATTTCCAAGCATACCAACAGAAAAATTGCAGACTGTGTTAAAAAAATGGCTAGCTACAATTGATATGGAAGCAATAGAAGCAGAAGAATATATTTCTCTAACAAAAATATGCATTGAACAAAACTTCTTTAGCTTTAATGGAAAACACTACAAGCAGAAATCAGGATTATCAATGGGCAATCCACTTTCACCTTTTTTTGGCTAACTTATTTATGAGTGCATTTGAAACACAAATTAAAAAGTCCTTCCCATTGATCTTCAAGGTTTGGTATAGATATGTTGACGACATCTTTGCAATTGTACCAAGTAAACATTTAGATGATGCATTAAAATTACTCAATCTGCAAGAAAGGACTATCAAATTCACAATAGAAAAGGAAATCAATGGACAACTACCTTTCTTGGATCTAAATATCATCAGGAATGATACAAAAATAAAATTTGGAATTTACAGGAAGCCAACACATTCAGAAAATTATATAAAAAATAATAGCCACAACCCAATTACACATAAACATGCAATAATAAACAGCCTTACACACAGACTAGTCAACATACCCATGGAAAAAGAAGAATATTTCAAGGAACAAAAAGCAATAATACACATAGCAGAAGAAAACGGATACAACAAAAGTTTGGTGTTGAAGAAAATTAGAAAATCTAAACTAAAGAAAACCATTAAGGAAGCAACCACATTTATTAAAGAAAAAGAAAGCAACAGCATATTCAGTTCATTCACATATCATCCAAAAACATTTAATAAATTTAAAAAGATATTCAAGGAACAAAATATCATCTTGGCACCTACTAATAGATACTCAATTTTAAAATTACTAAATTCAAAAACAAAAGATGAAATTCCTTCAGGTAACAAATCTGGAATATACCAAATAAATTGCAAGAATTGTGAAAAATGCTACATAGGTCAAACAAAAAGAAATTTAAAAACCAGAGTCAAAGAACACTTTAGAAACATCAGATTGAAACAAGAAGACAAGTCAGCAGTAGCATTTCATTTTTGGAATGAAAACCATGACATTGATCCAAATCCAAAATTATTAAAAGGAGTGATAAACCAAAATAGATTGACAACATGGGAGAACATATTCATCTGGAAAAATAAGGATCGCGTAATGAACTTTGAAATCCCGCCAGCAGATAATTTGACAAAAAAGTTCATAGTTCCACCACCAGAGAGAGCAGATAACAACAAATGCCAGTTGGGAAGAGATTGAAAATGGAGGCCAGGGCCTTTGAAACTAGTCTCTCATAAATATATGAAAAAGTAAGTGACGAGTGTCAATAAACCAACCACAAATAATTTTTATATTATGTGATTGTTACGGTCCTCTACAACCGTATTAGTATTGTTAATTTCATAGTGTACAGTGTACCAAGACAGTTGCTAGCGCTAATTCTTCGAAATGGGTGAAGAATGTGTAATTAAACAGTTAGTGCAAAGACCATTCTCGCAGTTTAAATACAAGGATAAGTTAGTGATAATAAAATAGGGAAGGCTTACCCAGCTCTTCCGCACTTGCAGTGTGAACAGAAGGAAAAAAAAAGAACCCTTATAAAAGGTATTTTAGTGTAAGTAATTATCATAAGTATGAGTGCCTGTATGGCTTGTTCAAACCTAATAAATTTTTTTGTTGGCCATGCTTGTTGTTTGCAACTGAGAAAACACCCTGGAATACTACAGGTTTCGCAAATTTAGCTTATTTAATCACAGCTTTGGATAAACATAAAAGATCAACAACGCATATAAAATCTTTCACAGCATTAAAACTTCCGGCACTCAACGGGTAGACCATGCACTGAATTATAAAGGAAACTTGCTGACAGTTGGCACAATGAAAAGGTTAAGGAAAATAGAAATGTATTGAAAAGATTGATTGATGCAGTGGTTCTTCTTGCAAAACAGGAATGTTCGTTTAGAGACCACGATTGATATTGATAAGGCCAGTTTTGTTGGACTAATGCTCGATGAAACGACTGATGTCACCAATAAAAGTCAAATGTCTACTATTATACGCTATGTTGACAATGAAGGCAATTGCAAAGAACAATTTTTACGTTTCACTGATGTAAGTTCTGATCGAACATCCAGTGGTTTATTTGAATATGTAAAAAAGACTATAAATGATTTAGGATGTTCAAAACAATTTGTTGCTCAAACTTTCAATGGTGCTGCAGTAATGGCCGGACATGTTTCTGGACTTCAGACTTTAATTAAAACCGAGTATCCAGCTGCTACCTTCATCCACTGCTATCACCACAGACTTAACGTAATACTTTCCCAATCTGTGAATTTTATTAAGGAAACCAGACAATTCTTTGTTTCTCTTAATGGTTTACCCGCTTTTTTCTCACATTCCACTTCACGTACAGATGCTCTTAAAGCCTTTACTGAAAAGAAAATGGCAAGTGTCGCACCTGCACAATGGAATTTTACTTCCAGACTTATAAACACAGTTCATCACTATAGAAGTCATCATATCAGTTTCTTTACTTCAATGGAAGAGGAACCTGGGAACTGGTCTAGCAAAGAAGTTAACATGGCTTCAGGCTTTGCGTGATTTCTCTCAAAGACTCGAACCAACTTTTTCTTGATTATGTTCAGTAAAGTTTTTGCATTTTCAGATATTCTTTTTGACATTTTACAAAACAAGAGCATGGACATCTGTTGCTGTACGGAAAAAGTTCACGAATTTATTACCACACTGAAAAATATTAGAAGTACAGGATTTGAAGAAGTATGGTCAGAAACTATGAGCGTTCCTGATGAAGAGAACAAAGAAAGGCCTAGAAAGAGAAACTGTCGTAAAGATGAAACCCATTCTTCGTATTTAAGGATTTTCTGTGAAGTTCTCGATACATCAATAACTCAAATTAAATTAAGATTTGATTCACAGAAACAGTTGAAATGTCTGGCGTTACTGGATTCTAAACATTTTGTGAGTTACGATAGAATGTTTCCAACAAATGTATTTCATGAACTGAGACAACCATATGTTTCTTATTTCGATATACTCTCTTTGAAAAATGAACTGAAGGTGTTATATTCACTTCAAGAATTTTCTAAAACGTTCAAACCATTGCAAGTTATAAATCAAATGGACTTGACGTTGTGTACAGTGAAGTTTATAAACTATGTGAACTGATTTTAACATTTCCTTCTACCAATGCAAGTGCTGAAAGTAGTTTCCAGCCTTGAAACAAAATCTTATTTACATGCAACACAAGGACAAATTCGTCTGAGCAATTAACTCTTCTATCGGTAGAAAAAGACATTCTTGTTTCATTGAGAAGACATAACGAGAAACTGTTTTTTGATAGTGTCACAACGCAGTTTACCCACAAAGAAAGACGGCTGGAATTCATGTATAAATAAAGAGATATGGTGAAATTGTTGGTTTTCTTTTTTAATTGTTTTAACAGCTTGTTTCAAGGAAAGTTGATTTAAATGCACTGATTGTGAAGCTAACATTTATTCAACAATGCCTTATTGTCCAGGTCTGGAAGGCCTAGTGATAGCCCCAGTCACAATCCCAGCTTACGCCACTGGTTGCATGGTATGGATATAGTGTTCTATGATGAATTGAGGTGACTGAGGGATAACATGAGAAAACATCCAGTATATGGTACACAGGCAATTGGTTTTTCCATTATGACAATGCAAACCAGATAGAGATTTTATCATGCAGAAATTCCTGGAGAAAATTAAAATGACAGCTGTTTCTCATCCAGGATATTGCCAGATTTAACCTTGTGTGACCTATTTTTATTCTTCAAGAAGAAAATCAAGTATGTGGGTCAAAGATTTTAGACAGTTGAGTACTTAGAAACAATACTGTGAGTACTAGCACTCATTAGGGGGACTATTTCAAGAATAATGATGATGCATAATGTTCAGTTATGGCTAAATCCATTTATTGAGGCATTTCAGGGAATTTTGAGTAGCATGTCATATATTAAAAATGAAATAAATCACTTAAAGAAAAGAATTCAACAATAATCTTTGGTTTCAGGTAGAGATAATTGAGGCCACCATCTTTGCCCTCAGTCATGAACTTCAGCAATAATTTTTGTAACCATTTAGAATTACTTGCTGCTACTCCCTCTTCTTCTCACCCCTCTCTCTCTCTCTCTCTCTCTCTCTCTCTCTCTCTCTCTCTCTCTCTCTCTCTCTCTCTCTCTCTCTCTCTCTCTCTCTCTCTCTCTCTCTCTCTCTCTCTCTCTCTCTCTCTCTCTCTCTCTCTCTCTCTCTCTCTCTCTCTCTCTCTCTCTCTCTCTCTCTCTCTCTCTCTCTCTCTCTCTCTCTCTCTCTCTCTCTGCCCCTCTCATAGAAGTCTTTTTAATTTTTTATTCACTGATTATCATAATTAGCTCTTTTGAAATCCTGATAGTAAATTTTTTCGCTCAAATGCATTACTTTCTCTACTTATGTTATGTGTAGTAGGTAGAGAAAATTCTACAAATTGTATTGCATGACATGGAAAATAAATGGAAACAGTCAATTTGATTTACTCATGTCAAATTCAGAAATATAGCAATGATCCTACAGTACATAGTTTGGTGCAATATATTCAGCAACAGATTGTAATATAGTGTCAGGTAATAAATATCAATTACTTTTGTAGGAAATATTGCATACTCAATTTTGATTACATTAATTGTTTCCCTTGCACTTCAATTGTAAGCCTTGTATATAATTATGCATACATCGAAATTATGTATAAGCTGACTTATTCTTTGCTTCACTTACATTAAAATTATTTAGATCCAATTTCCTAGGTCTTCGCCTGTATTGTCAGCTACTTGTTGACTGTTGGACCCAATGGAAGTGTAGGTTGTCTTTCATGGCTCTAGGAGCAGTTAATGAACTTCTGCATAAGTTTGTCTTTTGCTGATAACTTGAAGTTCATTGCCCTATTGTTGCCTTCTTGTTGTTTTGTGTACATCTTTTTCTGTAACCACAGTTCTATATGCCATTTTACTGTTTTCAATAGCGAGTGTTACACGACTGCAGGTGCCTGACAGGAAGATTAAGTATGAATCAAACCATTCCACCACCTTTGTTGTTGCCAACCAAGAGAAGCAAAAGATATTTAAAAAAAATTCAAAGACGGCCACTTTTTTTTCCTTTTCGGCTTGTCTTAGTCGCAACAACAAAGATGGTGTAACATTTTGAACAGTAGAACAGTTGTGAGTCAGCCTGCAAAGTGTGCAGTATGGTCCAGAGTTCTGAGTTAGACTGCAAGAAGTGCAGTAAGGTCCAGCTCAGCAGTGATGAATCTGCAGGCAGTGTGTGCCGTGCAGAGGAGCAGTTGCACAATTGTGAGGAATCAGAAGCAGAGCAGTGTAAAAGGGAAACGTTCTGGGTACATTGAGGAGCACTAGTTGGTGCGTGCAACAGAGACATAAAATAGGACAGCACTATGTAAAGAGACATGTTGATTCGTGCATTTGTAAAAAGAGAAAGTGATTGTAAGTTAGCATTGGGCTAACAATTTTAATGAGACATAATGTGAGTTCAGGTGAACTTCATCTTGTCATTTTTGCCACTATAACTTTACTTTGTTTTCTTTATTATGATTTTCTACCCAAAATGGTGAATAACTGCTGGTCTAGCTGTCTGCTTCAATTTTATGTCTCTTCAATGTTCCTGCAGTCTAATGGTTAAGTTTTCTTTTCATTTTTTTTCAATATATGTTTTGTCTGTGTATTCTGTTCTGCAGATACCCAATTTCTTTTCTGCTGGTCTTTTATTCATATATTCTGGTTTCAGTAAATGTTTATTTCTGAAGTTCTTTTAAATGCAATTTTATACCAGATTCATCAAAAATTGTCGAGAACTTATTTTGTGCTGCTGGGTGATATGTAAATTTTTAGTAGCATTTATGTCTTTCTGCAATTTTTCACCAAATAGTTTGTTTTGATACTTGTTTCTTAAACTTATTGATTTTGCCAACTACCAACTCCTTGCTGTACCTATTATTGGGTGCATTATTTATTATGTATTTCTGATTAAATTCTGTATCCATCAGAATGATAAACACACCAATGAATAAGTTCAAGAAACTGAAAGCACAACTTACAACTGTTTGTTAGAAATAATTTCAGAAAACTACAAATAAGTTCAAAAAATGTTAATGAATGTGGTATAAAATTAGCTCCCAAAAACAAAAATAATTCCAAAAATAATTTTTCAAAGATTGTGAAAAAGTAAAAGGGTGGCTCAAAACAACAGGAAATTTTGGAATGGAGATAAATAGATGAGCACAATTACTTTACTATTATTTATGTCATTGTACAGTACAGAGTATTGAATGTCACAAGCATTTTATTTCTTGAAGATCACATACAATAGATAATGTACCCCTCAGCATACACATTCCTGAAGCTTGATAGGAATGTAATACATGGCTCGACCTAGCATTTCAACAGGAATCCCAGAGATTTCCTCTCATATTCTTGCTTTAAGTTCTTCGGTGATAACATCACTTTTAAAGTGGCACCACAAGAAAAAATCACATGCTGTCAGGTCAGGCAATCTTCAATGTCACCATACACATGTTAACTTAATTGCAAGGCAGTGTTAGCAACATTCTGTATGTCATTCAGCATCACCAACCTCTCAGCGTGGTCACAACAATTTCTAAATTTTCCATTCTTTATAGCCACCCTGTATATATTGGAAAACAAAAAGGAACTTATCCCGGCTATGGCATTGAATTTTTCATTCTGGCTCTACCCTTTCTTAGTACGTCCTACACACGGCTAGTCCGAACTATAAAGCCCGGGTCTTAAAGTACTTACAGCATAGTAAGTCGCCATTAAGGTAGTTGTCTCATGTGTTTATGAGAACTCCTAGTGGTTTACCGGGAAAAACACAAGTCAGTTGGAGAATTTAATGTCATGTTGGCACGTTGGCCATAGTAGCTCAAATGGTTAGAGCTGCTGGACAGAAACCAGAAGATCCGTGGTTCATATCCTGGCTATGGCATTGAATTTTTCATTCTGGCTCTACCCTTTCATAGTACGTCCTACACACGGCTACTGTGAAAGAACAATTAATTTCCATTAATTGTACCTAATAGTGGTCCGAACTATAAAGCCCGGGCCTTAAAGTACTTACAGCATAGTAAGTCACCATTAAGGTAGTTGTCTCATGTGTTTATGAGAACTCCTAGTGGTTTACCGGGAAAAGCACGAGTCAGTTGGAGAATTTAATGTCATGTTGGCATGTTGGCCATAGTAGCTCAAATGGTTAGAGCGGCTGGACGGAAACCAGAAGATCCGTGGTTCAAATTCCGGCTATGGCATTGAATTTTTCATTCTGGCTCTACCCTTTCATAGTACGTCCTACACACGGCTAGTGTGAAAGAACAATTAATTTCCTAAAAGGAACTTAACTTCAAGCTGTACGGACACTGGAGAAACAAAATTGAATCAGAGAAATAATTCAGCAGGTGCTCATCATTTCTGTGGAGAAAATCATAATATAGAAAGCAAAATGAAGCTATTAAGATCAGTAAAAGGACACACATAACTAGGGATATGGAAAAAGATGTTCATAAAACAGTATGAACATAGGGCAGTGAACTTTCTAGTCATCAGCAGAACATGAGCAGAAGTTTGTAAATTGTCCATTAGAGTCATCAAAGAAAACCAATGCATCATTGAAGTCCAGCAGTTGACAAGTAGTTAGCAGTATGAACAATGGCCTGAGAAACCAGTTCTACATAAATTTAATATAAATGAAGCACAGAGAAATGTGTAGGCTGATATACAATTTCAATGCATAAGTTTGCTTCACTATGGTTGGCTCCAGTAATATGACTTTCAGTTATGCATTCTTTATCCTATTTTCTGCTTTGTATGTGTGTTGGACTCGTGCATGCAAAAGGTGTACTAAGGACATCAATTAGTGCAACCAGCAGGCTACACATATTGTTGTGAAACCAATATATTATAAATATTCCTATGAGTAAGGACTATGATGCAATAGAGTACAAAATAGTTTATACTTTGAGTATATTATAACTGTTTGTGAAGCACTTTGTTACACTTTTTATTTATGTTGCAGTTCTCACATACGATTATTGTCTGCACTGGACTCCTCATGGGTTGTAAATAGCAATAACGGACTTCATGCCCATGGACATCCACATTGGCTACAACTGCAGTTAGCAGCTGCAAAATTATTGGACATGGCAGTAGTTTTGCCAGCAAATAAGCTACCACAGTTTCAGATGTAAGTAAATTAATCTTGCAATATAAGTTGCCTTGATGCAATTTTATGAGAAATTTTTCCCATATTGTCATAAGTAGACTTAGGGGTCAAAAAGAAAATGAAGTTAGTCACATACAAGACATAGATCACTATCTATGCTAGTAAACAACTAGCACTGCTAGTGATAGGTCTCACTGCATAAGCAAAGATGTCAAAAACCATCACAAGAGTAATAAATTTGGTAGATAATGGTAAAAATAGCTTTTGGAATATTAATTGCAAGTTAACATAAGACTTGGTTGCCATAAATATGTAGAACAACATTTTGCTACTAAGAAGGATAAAACCTATGTTGCGAAAGTGGGAGGAAAATACACACAGACACAATGCCTTGAACCAACAACAGAAAACGAAATCACCAACATAATAAACAAACTACCTAAAAAAGCAAGTAGTGGATGGGATGATATTAGTCCAGTTATTTTAAAACAATGTAAAACAGCTATTTCAAAACCTTTAACACACCTGATTAACTACTCCATTGAAGTCGGTCAATTTCCTGAAATTTTGAAACTAGGATTAGTCAAACCAATATTTAAAAAAGGGGATGAGCAGGATGTCAGTAACTACAGGCTGATCACCTTAACATCAGAAATAGCTAAGCTTTTTGAAAGAATCTTATTAGAAAGATTAATCAAGTATTTAAATAAACATAATGTACTACAAGATTTTCAACATGGGTTTAGAAAAGGTTGTTCCACAGTCTCTGCAGTCATACAGTATATACATGAAATAACAAGTAAGTTAGAATCTAATGATAAGGTAAGCTCACTATTTTTCGACCTGACTAAAGCATTTGACTGTGTTGACCATAGCGTCTTATTACACAAACTAAGAAATTATGGGATAAGAGGACTACCTCTAGAATTGTTTTCCAGTTACCTAACTGGCCGGAAGCAATATACAGAAGTAAATCATAAAAAGGGAAAAATTGTAAACAAAATACAATAAAAAATAGAAACAGTAAAATATGGAGTGCCTCAGGGAACAGTACTAGGGCCTTTGCTTTTCATTATATATGTTAATGATATTTGTCCACAAAGTACAGCTGTAATAACTTATGCAGATGACACAACTGCCATATGCTGGAACAAGACATTGGAAGCTCTAAACAAAAATTTAAATCACACTGCTAATACCCTACTCAAATACTTTGAATCCATAAATTTAAAATGTAACATGCTAAAATCTAAAGTAATGTGGCCATACATCAAGAAAAACTACCTCCAATACAGAATTGCAAATAAACACCACCACCATTGAAGAAGTAAAATCATATAGGTTTCTTGGAATAATTGTGGATAAACAGTTAACATGGGATAAACATATAGATTATATATGTAATAACATTAGTAAATCTATATACTTGCTTAGGTATTTTCAAATTACAAAGACACTAGGCTTCTGCAGATGATTTATTTTGGATGTATATATCCTTACTTTAATTATGGGATCGAAATATGGGGTACAGCCGCAAAATGTCACATGGACAGGTTACTAATTCTACAGAAGAAATGTATTAGATTGATTTATAGCCTAAAAGGAAGGGAATCATGCAGAGAAACATTTAAAACTGAAAATATGTTCACAGTCTATTCTCTGTATGTATACAGAACTATATAATTCATAACCAATAGACTTGCATTAGTACGAAACCGCCAAATTCACCACTACAGTACAAGAAATGGTGATAACTATCACATTTATAATATTAACAAGTGTGTCACTGAAAAGGACATTAATATCAGAGGGATCAAACTGTATAATAAACTACCTAGTGAGATAAAAATTTTGATGAATAGCTCAAAACCAAAATTTAAAAGTAAATTAAAACAATATTTGTTAAATAAATGTATATACAGCCTAGATGAATTGTAAATTATATATGTAAAAATTTGGTACTAGCATACAAATGTCATATTGTTAAATAATTTGTATAGAAATGACGTGTCCAAAATCAATGTACAACTGATAAACTGGACCAATAAAATATCATTATCAATATCAATTAAATCCTTTCATGGAAGTGTTGAAAACAGTGTTGTTGTATAAATTAAATTAATTGGGAGTCGATTAATGACACAAAACAACACTTACTTTTAAATTTTCCCGGAACTAGTTTCTGAGGCCTTCCCTCTATCTTCAGCCGGACATCGACTAGTTCTCATTGGTGTAGCAAATACAGATATGTAAATGTTAGAATAGCTACTAAATAATATCAAGTTCATAGCCAGTAATTTTGGGGAACTTCAAGGCATATCACTCTTTTAGAGAGATAGAATATGGAAGTGGCATTAGTGATCAGGGTGGTTGAGAAACTAAACACAGACAAGAGCGAACTTGAACATGGAATGCTTCTACAGGTGCAACGAAAATACATTTTCCAAAAAAGTGCAATACTTGCAATACTCTTTGTACCATTTGAGATGAACTAGAAGGTTCTAGAGGACACCAAAATGTTGCCTCACATAAAGGAAATGCTATTAGCATATCTCAGTTTAAATTTGTCTGCTTCACTTCATACAATGTAGAGATAAGTTGCCACAGTACATATCATTTTTGGAGGAGAATGGATCTTTTTCATTTGCAAATTTTAAAATGTGTATTGTAATTCATTATAGCAAAGCATATGAATGACGTAATATATAGTATGGCAACAGTCAATTAGCTTTTTATTTATTGTGCACATTGTTAATATGAATGTATATTTTATGTAGTTTTTTATTTACTTACTGTACTTTAACTTGTGTGTCATATCACAATAACTTTATAATGAAGTTTACAGTCAATTAGCTTTTTATTTATTGTGCACATTGTTAATATGAATGTATATTTTATGTAGTTTTTTATTTACTTACTGTACTTTAACTTGTGTGTCATATCACAATAACTTTATAATGAAGTTTACAGAATTCAGGAACGTTGCAAAATTATTAAACTTTTACAATATACATGTTTCTAATTACTTATGTTACTTTATGAGGAGCACTCGCTTCTATATACTGGCTGTCGTTATTTCTTGCATTCTTGTATGAATATTTGACAGTTATGATGAAGTTGCAAGTGTTACAGACAGAAGGTGAAGCATTGTTGAGTAAATAATGTGGATAAGATTAGCAGGTGTGATACAGATAGCTGATAAGATTTTGCTCTTGGTGGGTAATATTAGCTACTGGATATGGTCCTCGAAATTATAATTTAATTTCTTTAAGAATCTTTATGGACATCTCTAACCAGGTAGAAAGTCACTTGAGGTGTAATGCTCCCTCGAGAATATGGTTATATCGTATGTGGAGAACTGATTTCTACTTCCTATATGGATATATGAATTGCTTTTTTTTTTTTTTTTTTTTTTTTGCTGCAAGGTCTCCTTGTTAATTTCTAGGTATACTTTGATGCAAAAACATCCAAATTCAGATACATATTTTGATTCTTCAAGTTTTTGGGTGCTTTGGTTTTGAATCTCTACAATTCATGGGTTTGTGTAGTCTTTATAGCAGATTTGGAATCAGTTTGTACTGGAAAATGGTTTGTTTTTGAAGTCTTCAAATGCCTGTTTTGTGCAATAGAGTTCAGAGAAAAAAATAAGGTTTATATCATTATGTAAGCAGGGAAGATTGCTGCACAGGCACAACCATTTTCATTTTTGGAGCCATCAGTGTAAATGCATGTTACCAGGGTACTTAGTGCATGTCTCTTTGAAGAATAATTGATATGCAGTTGTATAAGTCGAATTCCTAGGGTATTTTCTTAATTCATTGTTAATTTGAGGAATTTTGATCCTCTGTGGTATGTATTTCAGTTAATATTGTTTTAGGTAATATTTTCAGGAGAGAATTGTTTCATTGAAATGTTGCTTCATTCTTAAGGAAAAGGGTACTTATGTGTTGATGAAGGTCATTTTTTTTTACAGATGATATTTTGAAAAGAAAGGTACTCTTGAGTTCAGAATTGCAGATGTTTTTAGGGTATATATTCTGCTATGCTAAGCTGTATTCGAGTTGCAATGGATGTTTGTTGCTCTCTCATTTGTAAGTTGGAAATAGGGCTGGTTCTCTAAATTATCAAAATTATTTGTACAGCTGAAGTTTGCACTGTGCCTAGCAAAGTATTGTAGGTCTAGCTGAATTATGGACTATAGTTATATAATCCCATTTGGCCTATAAGTGCACATTAACTGATGTTTATTTGCTCCCTGAATTGTTTGTAGATAATATTTTAAGAGGGTTATTCCTTCATAAGCAATTATGTTTTAAAGCATTAACCATGTCATCTATAGGTCAAATATTAGTCCTAAACTTTTATCACATTTTATATTTTGTATTCTGTTTTGCTCTGGAAGCAGATTGTTGTGAATATACAGTTTTATTTTTTGAGAATATTACACGCTTTCACTTCATTGGTGAAAATTTAAAACATTTCTTTGGACCAGATCACAATTTTACTTACCATAGGTATCTTGTTGTATTGCCATTGTGTTTATGTTTCTACCTCTACAATAGATTAGGAGATCATGTGTGAAAAGAAAGTCCAAGTTTTGATGTTATTTGTTTACAACTACGAGGAAGAGTTTTACGCTAATTGTTGATTCTTGAGGAATTCCTTTTTGCATGAGGTCTTTTTTAGATATATCGCTGTTGTTATGTTTTCCTTTGATCCTTTACCACCAAATACACTTCTTGCTTCAGTGCCAGCATGTGATTGGACATCATTTTATAAATTAAATCTGTCTCATCATCATGAACATAGTATTTTATAGCTTTCCTTAAATGCTCCTCATTTCAAATCTCCAACAACTGCATCAGTGCATCTTTCACTTTGCAACTTGCGCAACAATGAACAATCCCATACCATTCTTTAAACCCATGAACCCTACCTTTGAAGTCGGTTAGGTTCAGTATTGGTGCAAAAGACCTAGCTTGAGGCTTCAGCATTGGTCCATAAATGTATTCAATTTTTTTTTTTTTGTCAGAAGGGGTGAGATGATATTGTTTAAACCAAAGTGCTCTGAGAACACTAAAATTCCTAACATACATTGAATGTATGTGACAATATTTTACCATTTAATTGCACTTTTAAGACTGCTGGACTAAAATGCAATTAGACAGTAGAGGCCTTCCATGATGATAGCTAAACCAAATCATTTTATAGTCAAACAGCTACTCTCTAAATCACAAAACAACACTGTAGTTTGATAGAGTCGACATGAAAAATTCAATACCACGGCCGGGATTTGAACCACAGATCTACTCACCCAGTCGCTCTTACCCATCATGGCCAATTTGCCGTCATGACTTTTTTATAATTTATGTCCTCCAACGTTAAGTTATATCAGACGGTGAATGAAATGGGTGAAATGATGCTCAAATGAGCCCAGGGTTCACGGAGCTTAGTTACCCGACATTCATCTTGAAAGATAAGGGAAAACCCCTGAAAAAACCTTATCCAAGTAACTCACCCTGACCGAGATTCGAACTCGGGGCCTCTTGAACGGGAGGCAGTCATGCTAGTCATGACATTAAATTCTCCAATTGACTCATATATTTCCCCGGTAAACCACTAGGGGCTCACGCATCCAAGATACGCCATTTTTGGCAACTTACTATTGTAAGTACTTGAATCCCAAGCTTCATCATTTTAACTCTTAACTTTTTCATATTGTAACTTGTATTTTGACAGTTCCACTTTTGAAAATTCCATTTGTTTTATTGGTAAATTATATGAATATATAGAGGTTTCTTTTTATACTTTTCCAACCATATATATAGTAGGTAAAGAAGGTATTGTGATTTTGTGGGTTCGTAGAATCAAAAGTCCAAATTGCCGAATTTCAAAACGTTCTTTATTCCCGTAGAAATACACTTGGTACACTTGCCAATTACACAGAATTACGTAGTGCACACAATTACAATCCACCAGTTCATCTGTCACAGGTCCACTCCACACTCACTACTCAGCACCTTGCCTTAAAACACTGAAACAACTTTCACTAACTCGTCCAATGCATCGCCTATATACAAAAATTGCAGTATCTAGATGCTTCCCGACTGAACGAAACATCGTGGTCTTTCCAGACGGCAGGAGGAGGGGAAAGAGATGGCTCAGTGACTTATAGTTACTTCTCTCCCGACCCCAACTCCTCGGCACGTAATTAGCGCTGCGCGTTGACGTAGGCGCGGTTCTAATGATATCCGTCTCCCCCACTCACCACTTCTCTCTCCCTCTCTTGTCAAAGCATCTCGCGACATTATATTGCATTTGACCCAAAAATTTGACATCAAGAACTTCCTTATCATCATCCTTTTTCTTTAGTTACCCAAAATTAACAAATTACGGAATAAATAAAGTAGGGGTTGGGATGAGATTAATCCACTTGTTCTGAAACAATGTAAAGCAGCTCTCAACAGGCCATTAATTCAGCTGCTAAGATGGCAACAACACTGCCCAGGGTTCATATTCCATCAGTGATGTTGGAAGATTTTAGTCTTGTACTGCGGAGAGTTGTGCTATCCTCCTGACAGGAAGAGTGGTCCACTCTCCGTGGAAATAATCTTAGGTCTATTAAGGAACTTCCAATTCCCTGGGTAACTTCCTGCCGTTCCTCCCATCAGGAGGAAGTGAGTTTCCCTTGGTTATGGATTGACCACTGTATTTTTAGCCATAGTTTTATATTAAAAGGGGACCCTGCTCCAGACTGCCCGCTTTGTGGTGGAGCTCTGTCGGTCTGCCATGTGTTTTTAGAGTGTTTTAACTTAGCAGATGTTTGCCAGTCTCTCTAGCTGCAGCCAGCTTGGCAGGGATTCTGGCGGACAACGAGCAAGCGGGCAATGAATTTTTTAATGTAAAATTCCTTAGCATGACTTCCTTCAGAAGGAAGGTAAAGCTGATGGTGCCACATTTATGGCACATAAATAAGCTCAAGCTGATAAAGAGGCCTCTGAGCAATATTAGGCAGACTTTCGCAACCAATTTAGAGTGGAATTTTGAAAACCATAAGTTACAGAGCATCCATGATAAAACTCAGTTTCATTTTGCATTTAATGTTACAAAGCAGTATATCCATAACTCTCTTGTTTGCTTATAATCTATCTGCATCTGCACAGAACGAGTTCCTAGAAAGGCAGAAATAAATAAAGAAAATTATAAATATTTGTGTGCAGCTGAGCCTCACAACTTGCTTACATCATAAATCAACGTTATATTGTAACAAAATTGTTTAAAAACTGTCAAGAATATTGCAAACTAAGAAACAGTACAAGTTTACATCAGATCCAAAAATGTCTTAGGTTTTAACTTAAAAAATATTTTTTCTTTCAGCCTTAATCAATTAACATTTCTCAGCTGTCAGTAATAGATTAGTTTCTGTTATTTAAAGTCCTTTATTCTGTCTGGAACTACTTTTTAACTTACTGATTGTAAACGTAACATTAAACATCTGTCCTTGTAGGTGTGTTGTGATTGGTCATTCAAATACCATAGCACTTTTTTCTGCAAACCAACCATTCAGCTTTGAAACATGTGTTTAAAATGCCATTCTTTGTGTCCTGATAATCTTAATATTTGAAAACAAACGCCCTTTTTTCCATCCAGTAGCTGTATTGGAAATTAATTGTTCTTTCACACTAGCCGTGTGTAGGACGCACTATGAAAGGGTAGAGCCAGAATGAAAAATTCAATGCCATAGCCGGGATTTGAACCACGGATCTTCTGGTTTCCGTCCAGCTGCTCTAACCATTTGAGCTACTATGGCCAACGTGCCAACATGACATTAAATTCTCCAACTGACTCGTGTTTCTCCCGGTAAACCACTAGGAGTTCTTATAAACACATGAGACAACTACCTTAATGGCGACTTACTATGCTGTAAGTGCTTTAAGGCCCTGGCTTTATAGTTCGGACCACTATTAGGTACAATTAATGGAAATTAATTGTTCTTTCACACTAGACGTGTGTAGGATGCACTATGAAAGGGTAGAGCCAGAATGAAAAATTCACTGCCATAGCCGGGATTTGAACCACGGATCTTCTGGTTTCCGTCTAGCCCCTCTAACCATTTGAGCTACTATGGCCAACGTGCCAACATGACATTAAATTCTCCAACTGACTCGTGTTTCTCCCGGTAAACCACTAGGAGTTCTCATAAACACAAGAGACAACTACCTTAATGGCGACTTACTATGCTGTAAGTACTTTAAGGCCCGGGCTTTATAGTTCGGACCACTATTAGGTACAATTAATGGAAATTAATTGTTCTTTCACACTAGCCGTGCGTAGGACGCAATATGAAAGGGTAGAGCCAGAATGAAAAATTCAATGCCATAGCCGGGATTTGAACCACGGATCTTCTGGTTTCCGTCCAGCCGCTCTAACCATTTGAGCTACTATGGCCAACATGCCAACATGTACTTACAGCATAGTAAGTCGCCATTAAGGTAGTTGTCTCATGTGTTTATGAGAACTCCTAGTGGTTTACCGGGAGAAACACGAGTCAGTTGGAGAATTTAATGTCATGTTGGCACGTTGGCCATAGTAGCTCAAATGGTTAGAGTGGCTGGACAGAAACCAGAAGATCCGTGGTTCAAATCCCGGCTATGGCAGTGAATTTTTCATTCTGGCTCTACCTTTTCATAGTGCGTCCTACACACGGCTAGTGTGAAAGAACAATTAATTTCCATTAATTGTACCTAATAGTGGTCCGAACTATAAAGCCCGGGCCTTAAAGTACTTACAACATTGTAAGTCGCCATTAAGGTAGTTGTCTCATGTGTTTATGAGAACTCTAGTGGTTTACCGGGAAAAGCACGAGTCAGTTGGAGAATGTAATGTCATGTTGGCACGTTGGCCATAGTATCTCAAATGGTTAGAGTGGCTGGACGGAAACCAGAAGATCCGTGGTTCAAATCCCGGCTATGGCATTGAATTTTTCATTCTGGCTCTACTCTTTCACAGTAGGTGTATTGACACAAGTTTTATTGATTGTAGATCTCTCATTAACCCAAATATTATCTAAATATAATGTTCTGTTTTTGTTCCTATATTGATACTTGGCTCTCAAATAGAATTATTACTACAAAGACTTACTTTCATTTTTATGTTCAGAAATCTATTGTTAAGAGAAGTTGTGAAGCGTCATTTCCTAAAGTTTGAAAAATCTGGATCATTATTGACTTCATTTAAAACATTGTCTCTTATTGACAGTTAATTATCATAAAAGAAAGTACAACTTTGCAAAATCTTCCACTTTGTCCGACTCAAATCTCAGCTTATTTCAGCATACCTACTTCTATAACTACTACACAAATTCTTATTACAGACTGCTAAAAACACCTGTGAACTAGACTGTGAATTGCATTACATCATTCAAATGCACTGTAGGTCTTCCCTACATTAGACAATTGAGTATATTGAGCACTGCTAGCCCGCCTCTGTAGCGTGGTGGTAGCGAGTCTGCCTCACGTTCAAGAGGTCCCAAGTTCGAATCTCGTTCAGGGTGAGTTACCTGGGTAAGGTTTTTTCCAGGGTTTTCCCTTATCCTGAAAGACGAATGTCGGGTAACTCTAAGCTCTATGGACCCTGGGCTCATTTGTGCATCATTTCACCCATTCCATTCATCGTCCGATATGACTTAACGTTGGAAGATGTAAAATTACCCCCCCCCCCCAAAAAAAAAATTGAGCACTGCTTGCCTTTTGTCACTCTAATGGATGTTGTTTAACATCAGGCATGTCTATATTATTTTCCATACTTACCAACAGCCTTACCTGTATTTGCTTTTGACTGAATCATATTAAATGTAATGCAGTGCTGAAAGTGGTGCTTAAAACTGGTAAACAAGTGCTGGATATTTCATACATTTTAACTGTTTACTTTCTTGTCAGTATGTTCAAAATAGTATATCTACACTCACATAATACATATTTTATTTCCTAATGCTAGCTTTATAATTACATGACAGTTATGAAGTAATACAGGGATTAATTTTTGCTTAGCATTCATTAGAAGATGGTTGCAGCCATAATTGTATTTCTGTCAGAGTCCAATCAGTTCTTTCTGTGTCATGCACATTTTTTATATCTGGTAGACTTAATTATTATTATTATATATATATTGTTGCGAACCCATTACTATAGCGCGGCAATGCACATAAACAGATAGTGCAGGGCAGAGATAAAGAGCCTGCAGATAAAGATAGTGCAGAGATAAAAGGCTTGCTGACAGATAAAGTTAGACGTCTGGAACATTCGTGTTTCGTCTAGTGTCATCTTACAGAACATTCGATTTCTTGTTTGTTACAGAACAGTCTAGAATTATCAATGGAGGTATATATAAGAGATCGCGACATGCCAGTGGGGTAGTCGCAAACAGAGTCGTAATGAGTGTAATCAGAACTGAGTATTGTGTGCCTGCAATTGTGAACGCTTTTGTTTGTGGTCAACAACCTTGGTAGATCAACCTTGGTAGATTGTAATTGTGTATGTGATGTAATTCTGCTAATGTAAGGATTGACCAGAGTGTATTTCTACGGAAATAAAGAACAATTTGAATTTCTGCAAATTGGACTTCTAATTCTATGAACCCACAGTCACAAAATATATATATATATATATAGAAAAAGTAATGAGCTTTAAAGTTTTGTGACTAAAAGTACCAGGAATAGAAGAAAGAAGACTCATTGGAAGTTTTTCTCTTAAATAGCCTTACAGCCACTAATGCCAATATTGATTTCAGGCACTAAAGTTTTTTCTCTTTTTCAGGTATCGTTGGGCATTTGTAGGACAGGCAGAAGGCAGTGGGTTAAACAACAATCCTGCAGAGAATGAGACACCTCGACAACCTGACTTTGTTCCTCACGTAATGAGGATAGCTCGACTTATGGATCGCAAGGTTGCATACATTATGCCTATCACCAGTTACTAGATTCTCTAAGTACATAAAAAATGTTATTTGAGGGGTATTGGGTCAAAATGGACTTTGTCCTTAGAAACAGAGCAAGAGAGAGATAAATCAATTTCAATAGCAAAGAAAGTTAACAACTCCCAAACATGCTGATATATCGAGATTTAACTGTATTGGAACACCACAGTGAAGCGAAAAATTATTAATTTTTAGATGAGTCGTATTTATTACACATCTGCTTCACTTTCGTACCTATTTTGAGGACATGTTTCGCAAATCATCGTTTGCATCTATGGCTCTTATGCGACTAAAGCTTGATCCAGTGGTGTGGGTAATTCTGGGGTTGCTGCTGCCATCTGTTGATTTAGTGATGAACTTAAATGTGGGATTCTCTTCTGGTTGGATTTCAAAGTTCATTAGTTGGTTTTTATGTTTTTCTATGTATATCCTCTCCCATATGACGAGTTCACTATGTTTTTGTACGTATTTTAGTAATTCTGTGCTATCTTCAATTTCATGATTTTCAGACCAGAAATGAGCTGCTATTGCGGACTTATCAATATTTTTGTATCTTAAGTGCCTGAAGTGTTCTTTCTTTCTAGTGCCTATGTTTCTTTTTGTCCTCCCTATGTAAATTTTTTCACAGTCTTTACACTTAATCTTGTAAATGCCTGACTTTTCCTCAGGTTTAATATTATCAGTATTATTACTGTGAAGTAGGTTTTTAATGTTGTAATTGTTTTTTGGTGCCAATGTTATATTGTATTTCTTGAATATTTTTTGGAACTTTTTTGTGGCCCAGGGGTGGTAAGTAAATTTAGCCAATCTAATTTCTTGTTTTATTGGTGTGAGAGCTGTGATCTGTTTTAATCTTTTTTGAAGTTTGAATGATTTTAGTTTTTTATCTACAAGATTTTTTCCATAACCATTTTTAATTGCAGTTTTTAAGATTTGATGGTATTTGTTTTGATATTCTTGCTGGTTGAGAGGTAGATTTACTAATCTGTGTGTGAGACTGTTGATGGTTGCATGTTTGTGTGGAATTGGGTTGAAACTATTTACCTTGATGTAATTATCTGTGTGTGTTGCTTTTCTATGGATACCAAATTCTAGTTTTTCATTGCTTTTTTTGATTTTAAGGTCTAAAAAAGGTAGAGTACAGTCCTCTTCAGTTTCCACTGTGAATTGTATGCTGGGTTCTTGCAGGTTGAGTAGTTTCAAAGCATCATCTATTTGTTTGTAGGGCACTATTGCAAAGATGTTGTCTACGTATCTGTACCATGTTTTAAACATATGAGGAAAAGTCAGGCATTTACAAGATTAAGTGTAAAGACTGTGAATAAATTTACATAGGGAGGACAAAAAGAAACATAGGCACTAGAAAGAAAGAACACTTCAGGCACTTAAGATACAAAAATATTGATAAGTCCGCAATAGCAGCTCATTTCTGGTCTGAAAATCATGAAATTGAAGATAGCACAGAATTACTAAAATACGTACAAAAACATAGTGAACTCGTCATATGGGAGAGGATATACATAGAAAAACATAAAAACCAACTCATGAACTTTGAAATCCCGCCAGAAGAGAATCCCACATTTAAGTTCATCACTAAATCAACAGATGGCAGCAGCAACCCCAGAATTACCCACACCACTGGATCAAGCTTTAGTCGCATAAGAGCCGTAGATGCAAACAATGATTTGCGAAACATGTCCTCAAAATAGGTACGAAAGTGAAGCAGATGTGTAATAAATACGACTCATCTAAAAATTAATAATGCTGATATATTTTAAAGCCTTAAGTTTAACTTTGTTACAATGCTTGCTTTTTAAATATTATTTACATAAATATAATTTATTTTTAAACATCACTTTTATAAGTGCATTAGGACCAAAGGTATTCCCTTCAAGGAGTCAAATCTCATGATTGGGTGCCTCAGAGTGGTGAGAGAGCTATTGCCATCTGCCCAAACAAGGTCCACATCCGTGTTTGACCCTAATCTAAGTAAATTGGATTAAATTAAAGTCAAAGCAAAGCCAAAGCAGAGCCAAAGCAAAGCCTGAGCGGAGCCAAAATGGAGCCTGAGCGGAGCCAGAGCGGGTCTGGAGTGGTGACCGAAGCCTAGCCAGAGCCAAGCCAGAATTAAGTTACAGAATGAAGTTAGTGCAAGGCCGGAGCGTAGCGAGAGCAGGACCGGACTAGGGTTGGAACCTAGCCAGAGCCAAGCTAGAGTTAAGTTAAAGAACAAAGTTAGAGTGAGACCAGAGCAAAGCCAGAACGGGACCGAAGGTGTGCTGGACCCTAGCCAGTCAAGCCACAGTTAAGGAATGAAGTTAAAGTGAGGCCAGAGCGAAGCCAGAGTGCGATCGAAGGTGGGCCGGAGCCTAGCCAGAGCCAAGTTAGTATGAATTTAGAGCGAAGTAAGAGTGAAGCCAGAGCCAAGCCTGAACGGGACCAGAGTGGTGACCGGAGCCTAGCCAGAGCAAAGCCAAGCCAGAGGTAAGTTACAGAATGAAGGTAAAGTTAGGCCAGAGCGAAGCCAGAGCTAGACCAGAGCGGGGCCTGAACCTAGCAAGAGCCAAGCCATTGCCAAGTTAGAGTGAATTTAGAGTGAAGTTAGGGTGAGGTTAGAGAGAAGCTGGAGCCAAGCCAGAGCCAAGCCAGAGCGGGACTGGAGTGG
Source organism: Mantis religiosa (assembly GCA_030765055.1). NCBI lineage: Eukaryota > Metazoa > Arthropoda > Insecta > Mantodea > Mantidae > Mantis > Mantis religiosa. The sequence continues at coordinate 283,478,006 of CM060948.1, read as the reverse complement.
TGACCGGAGTCTGCATCCCTCTCACAGCAGAAGAATACAAAACAGAATACAATAAAATTATTGAAATAGCACAAAAAAATGGCTTACCCAAATCATTAGTATACAAAAAAGTGAACTTAGCAAAAAAGAAGAAGCTAATAAAGGAAACCACAACCCTCTCAGCTACAGAAACTAATATGATTTTCAAAAAATTCACTTACCATCCATGGGCCTTTGATAAATTCAAAAAAGTCTTTAAAAAAGAAAATATTCAACTAGCACCAGTCAACCATTACTCCTTAAAAAAACCTAATTTGTTCAAACATCAAATATGCTATTCCATCTAACAAAAAATCTGGTATATATCAAATTTATATTGGAAAAACCAAAAGAAATTTAGAAACAAAAGCAAAGGAACACTTTAGGAACATAAAATATAAACAATTAGAAAAATCAGCAGTTGCCATGCATTTTGGGAGAAAAAACCACAACATAAATCCAGAACCAAAACTACTAAAACATACATCAGGAAAACAAGAACTATCCACATGGGAACAAATCTTCATTTCAAAAAATAGGAACAAAGTATTCAATTTCGACATCCCCCAGAAAGATTTGTTCAGCAAGTTCCTCGAACTGCCGCCAGAGGAGACCTATGACAAAATATTGTCAACTACTTCAATGAGAACCAGTCGATGGCCGGTTGAGGATGGAGGCAAAGTCTCTGAAACATATCGAGATTTAACTGTATTGGAACACCACAGTGAAGCGAAAAATTATTAAAGTGTTAAAAACAGTGTTGTTATGATAACTTAAATTTAAAGTGAGTCGATTAATGACACTAAAAGCAACATTTTATTTGAATATGAATTAGTTAATTACTGGGAAGTAGCAACCAATGAAGTGAAATGATGATTTTTGCTATAAAATGCACTGTATAAATAGTGTTCTACAGTATGCATAATATAAAACTTGGCTGGCAGTCCCACAGCCTGTGTGACCTTTACTGAATTTTCACGCCCATGCATCCTACATCTTTCTAGTTATTGTACGTGCATCACTCTTACTCATAGAACACTGTCTTACTTCTGTTCCAACATGTGAATTACGTTAGGAGTGATATAATTTTAAGACAAACTAGTACTCAATGCTCCATTTATTGCTAGTGTTTACCTAGAACGCATTTCGTTAGGACTTTCCTAACCTCCTCAGCTAATGTTGACTATTGAATGTTGGTTTGGTGAACTCCTTGGAGGCAATAGGGGCGTCTCTGTCTGTATCTTGATGAACTTGAAGTTAGGGTTCTCTTCAGAGGTGGTGTCGAAATTGAACAGTTTTCTTTCATATTTCTTTATGAATATTTTTTCCCAGCATTTCTGCTACTATAAAGCAAGACAGAAAGAAGTACAGATGTAGAGAAAGCCATTATGGAAGAGCAAACTCAAAGAGAGGATATTTACCTCCAGAACTTAATATCAGAATGCCTTCATTGCTTCTCCATGGCGAGGTACATACTCACATAGCAATGTATTTGCCTTGGGCAGATCTCCGAAGCCTGGCACGTACCTGAACGCAAAATAGATTTAAATTAGCTAAAATGACTCAAGTTTGAGTCCTTTAGGCTCTACCATGCTACAAAATTAAGATTATTGCCCTTAATATGTTTTTGTGTAATTTTACACCCCTAAATTGAATTAAAGGTTTAGATTTTTTTAGTTATAACTTTTTTGGCTTAGTGAAGTTAAAATACAGAAATGATCTGTTTAATTTCGTGGCATATGACTGTAAAGAAAGCTACTTACTTTGACAAGTGCCCCCGAAAAACTGGATGGTCCACTTTCTGAAGAGGGATGTTCGTCTTCAAAAACATCTTCACTGTGTCTTCAACAAAAGCACTTTTTTCAGATTTTAAGCTCTTCAGTTTTTCATGCGTCATTTGAATTGTGTCTTGCCATTTTACTCGTTTTTCCTCTTCTGATTTATTCTTGAAACTTTCTTTGGCACTGACATGTCCCACACTTTGGATGTGTTTGTCTATAACATCCTTCTTTTGCCAATCCAGACGCTGATTGCAGAAATTTCACATTAAAATTTTGCCGTCACTAATATAAAAACTTTCATGTTAATTCTCTGCCCACTGTTGGATATTTTCGCTCTGACCATCTTCACACTTACTGACATGACCTATGCATAGAATGAATGAAAGTTGCGCATAAAACCTAACAGAACAATGAAAATGGAAATTTTGGCAACTGAGAACTCAACTGGAATTAACATGTGTTTATCACTTCCTTAAAATTAGGACTACTATTGGTTTTCAGAGACAAGGATTGAAATCTTTCATTAACTGGGTTGTGAAGATAGATTTATGACAGTCATTAGGTGTGGTAAGAGAGGTTTCTTTTGTAAAACAACGGAACTCGCTTCAATACCAAACATACCTCATATGGGCAACGGTGGAACAAGAGGCTAATTTAGCAGGAAGGGTTGCTTTCCACATTCCAGAAGAGTGGTCACTTACTTTATAACTTTCTAAACATGCAAAGGTTCTACAGACTCTTCAGTTAAAGTTTCCAGAAGAAAAAGTATTGGGGCAAAATAATTACTTGTGAAAATTATATAATAAAATAATTACTTTGAGTCACCAAACAGCTGAGGATGAGATCGAATGATCTTGAAAACGTTTCAATTATACAACAACAAGTAAGTGAAGTTTGAGTGTAAACATAGTGACTCATAAATCAAACTCAAAAACATGTGAAAATGTTCGATTTTGCATTTATATCACATTTTGAGTCAATTTTGCACTTTATCGTGCTATATCGTATTTGCAAAAAATCACCACCCTTACTGATGAGTCATTACATTTTACTGTGTAAATTTTAGAGGATAGTATCATTTTGTTTATGGCCCACTCAGGCCCTTAAGCTCTGATTTTTATGTATGGGGCAACTTGAAAAATAAAGTATACAAAACTAATCTCCACACATTAGAAGAATGAAAACAAAATATCAGGACAGAAATTAATGCTATTTGAGAGCTGAATGGAAATTTCCTCAGAAGATGCTGTAGATATATTGATGCAGAATCAGGTGATTACAAAATAGAAGATTTAAGCAGAAATGAGGAAAGGGACAAATTAGGAAAAGTGAAGAAACAAAACACTGAAAACATCAAGATAAATAACAGAAGTTATGAAAATATTAAAGTAAATTAATATTAATATCATAGGAATATCAAGGTAAACTATAATGTACATAAAAGAAAAGACAGCTACATAGTATTAAATTTTAGATGAGTCGTATTTTTTACACATCTGCTTCACTTTCGTACCTATTTTGAGGACATGTTTCGCAAATCATCGTTTGCATCTACATAGTAAGTTTTCATCAGAATACATAGTATGTAATTAACAAACAAATGGCTACAGAGCTCAGTATAGTAGACTTAGAACCTAATATTATGATACTCGTCGAACATGGTCTAAAACGTGAAGAAATTGTAGCAAAAAATAACCATGGGTACACATTAGGATCATGCTGTTGTAACCAGCAGTACAAAAGTGGAGAGGTAGCTATTTATGAAGAACATGATACAAAGATATAAATTGTAATAAGTATAGAGATGAAATGGTATGTGAACTAGCAGCAGTAGTTTTTTTCTTAAAAGTCTGAGGGAAATAAAGAATTGTTTCTTAAAAACATAGAAAACCTATTAAACAAAATAAATGACAAAAAGATAAAAATATTAATGGATGATATATTGATATGCTCAAAAGTTCAAAGCCCAAGTAGTATAAAGTACTACCAGCAGCAACCTATGGGCTGGAAATAATATGGGAATGGCTAACAGAGAGACAATAGAAAGCTTGGAAAACTTGAAGGACTAGATACTTAAAAAGGGTAATGGGACTCTTGAAATATGCTTTGTCCAGACTGATGTATGTGATGGCTAGAGAAACATTCTTGCTCCAAGATTTGATGCCAAGATATTTACTACACACAACAGAGCCAGCAGCAAAGGTGCTACACAGGAGGAAGAGGGAACAAGACAAGATCTGGGATGAGTGTCAAAGATCATGACAAATGACAGTTGGATGACAGAAAACTATGAACTGCGACACCTGGTAACTAGACTGGCTGTATATGGATTCCACCAAAGAATATACAGTAAAAAGACATATCACGAACCAGAGAATAGTGTATATGAGTTGCGTGAGAAAAGATGTGACCGTTATCACATTTCAGTGTGCAAAAAAAGAAAGGCTTTCCTATGTGAAAATACACAAAACATATAAATAATACACAGTGTTCGAAATGTGCGAACAATTCTCATTATTATATAGATATGTTAAAAGAAAGTAACTATAAATCATCACTTGTACAAATCTTAGAAAGGCATAATTTAAGGATTGGAATAGAAAAAGTTATAAGAGTAACAAAGCATGGGCAGCTCCTAAACCTAAATTTTAAAAACATATTGGAAAAATTAATTTTGAATACAGGAGGCAAATAAAGAAGGAAACTTTAAAGTATGTAGCCCAGGTAAGCTGGGAAGATGTGTATGATACAGATGACATAAACCAAACAAAAAATAAGAATCAAAATGGGCTAGAAATGGTAATTCCTTTTAAAAAATGTAAAATCAGTATAGATGTTAAGGGTAATAATATAAATAAGGGATGACTAGAGGAATAAAACTATCATGTGACAGAATGAGATTTTTAAACTGGATAAAACAGTCAAACATGAGTAATTTCTCTCTTTGATATGCTGTTTATATCTACAATGAAATGGTAATGAAAACTTTTCCATAAATACATAAAAAACAGAAGCTAATAACAGTGAATTAATACAACTATTACAATAAAATATAATAATTTACTACAAACCTCACTTTATCTTTTCTTCACAGTTACCAATTTCTTAAAAAGATGAGTGAAGTTTGTAGGAAATTATATTTTATTGTAATATTTCTGCAAATGATGATCTTGATTAACATAAGGTAGGTAAAAAGCAAGCTTTTGTAAGAATATTTTGTAGAAATATAGAAATCAACAGTACTGAATAGAGAAAGTTATGTAATACAACACATAAGATGTTTCTTTACTAATTATTATTAGTAGTTCAAAAACTTCTAATTATAATTAGAAGTTTTTCAACTAAAGTGAGGAGATAGTGTAAACATAATCAATATTTAATATAAGATGTCATTTTAATTATTCTGCTCTGTTACAGTATAATGGACCTCCATCTGTATTACCACCTGCACCAGGTCAGCTATTGTTAACTATACCAAATATCCGAACACTACAGGAACTACATGCTTTCTTCACAGCTCTAAGTACATTTTCTCCTTCAGCAGCAATATCAAAATCTGCATGTCTAAGTGAAATAGAATCTGTAATAGAGCATGACTTCCTTGAAAAGCTGCCTAGCAGATAACAATAACAGGTATTCATGAATTTTAATTCTGCAAATACCCATTAAAACATGTATGCACTTCTAAAATAAATAGTTTACATCCATGATGCATACATTCATTAATATTTCTGTATTCTTTTTAAAGAGAAATCTGTGATAGGTCAAATAAATGGACTTCAACTGGCAGAAGAACATTGAAAATCTTTGTGAAGTCTTCATGTAACGTTGTATGATATATTTCATAATTCTAATTTTGGATCAGTGTTAAATAGCTTTGTTTAAAATGGTGAGACGATCATGGTGATTTATGATACAACTTTTATATCAACAATGTATATATTTTGGGTCCAATGTTAAGAATTCTGTTACTAGTATTGATGAAATATAGAAAACTTTTCAGCAGAGATTCTCTGTTTATATCCAATCATTTGTTCTAGTTTGTTATATAATTATAGTTAGATATATAAAATTGTAAGTGATATGCTGTTTCTATGTTATAATGCTGTATATACTGTATTTATTCATTCAAGTGATGAAAGAATTTTGCAATCCTTATTATAAACAATGAAGGAATGGAACTAAATGCAAACTAAGTTGTATTTCACAGAATGATAACAAAGTAACAACATTGATAAATTACTTTGACCAGCTGGAAATAAAAGCAAAGAAATGTAAAGTTGGAATTTCAGAGGATGAAAATAGAACCGTAGCATGATCGTCCAAGGCAGCCCCAGCATAACTGCTGACAACTGCATGCTTTAGTACAACCTACACAAAACAACCTGGGCAGAGAGCAGTAGTAGGGTTGACATGGTTAGCAGGCTAACTTCTCGCTGTTAGTGCACAGTTTTTGAGACCAAGAGCCAGTGATTTTCCATTGCCTTTATGATGAGTACACCCTATTCCAGGCCCGCCTTGGTAGCATGGTGGTAGCGTGTCTGCCTCATGTTCAAGAGGCAGGGTGAGTTACCTGGATATGGTTTTTTTCGGGGTTTTCCCTTATCCTGAAAGACAAATGTCGGGTAACTCTAAGCTTTGTGAACCCCGGACTCATTTGAGCATCATTTCGCCCATTTCATTCATCATCCAATATGACTTAACGTTGGAGGAGGTAAATTACAAAACAAAAAAAACAAAACAAAAACACTATTCCAGATCTTCAAGCATGTGAATAATCCAGATACCAAGGAGTAAATCCAAGTCTCTGGTTCTGCAGGCAATAGTGCTTCCACATTATCACAGGAATGGTCCTCAGAAAATGAAGCAGAGTGAACATTTACATTTATTCTCCATAATGTTTTAAATCTTCTGCTCAGTGACATATACGGATGTTTCAAAGCGACAGTGAACGAACATATAGAAGTAGTTGTTCAGCTTCTGTGTGGCACATATAGATAGTTTTCACCGCGAATAGAGCCACATAAAAAAAAAGCTCCAGAATGAGTGTGGATTAGGCAGTACCAGGAACAACGATGCGTGCCTCACGCTGTCAGAGTTCACAGGTATAGGTCACACATGTTGCGTGCTGTAACTGTTTGTAAACATACCGGTATACTCTGCAGTAGCTTGCTACTCTTTAAGAATTTCTGTGGATTATGAAACTGCAATAAATAAGCTGTTGCTTAATTATTGCTTATGAGTGTTTAACGTGTTCCAAAATTCTGTTATAGCAGTCCATGATGGCAAATAAGCTGGTGGACATATGGAACTTATACCTTTTAGAGAGAAGTTAATGTTAGTGAGGTTGAGGATGGAAGCGTTAAATGATAAACAGAAAACAATATCAAAAATTGTATATAAATTAACCAAAACAAAATTGCTTATACAGTGAGACGAGCATTTTATTTCAGGTGTTTGATAATACTAAATAAAGCATTTGTAACTGAAAAGGAAGCTGTTGACATTTACAGTAGGTGGTTGAAAGTACTGTACAATTAAAATCATAACAAAATGCTCTGAAGTTAAACAAGTGTTATCATTGATGTAACTATTTTTACAATTCATATTTTTAATGAAACTAAACTAATTGTGCGTTCATTGGACTCCCTTCAGCTCTTCTATCCATCAAAACCATATGTCGTTTCGGCATTCATATAGTGCTCCATATTGCTTGGATTTGCTATCTAAGTATGCGCAAAATCCTCCGTTAGGACGGAATGTGTAGTTTTACACTGAAGAGCAACGTTGCAGCTGTCCGAGTTATTAGTCGACCTTTGCACAAATAACTGCCCTTTGCCCCATTACCTGAAAGGTAGGCTAGGGTCACTGATAAAGAGCAAGGAGTAATGCTTTTGTTTTCATAGCACGTGCTTCCCAATAACAACTTTTGATGTTCGCACACCAGTGGTTCCTGCACTGCCTAATCACAAAATCATGTAATATTTAATGCTACATAAAATTATACCTAACAGAATTTCGAAGCTGCAACACCGAAGTTCGGACTAGTTAAGTTATAAACTATGCAACGCCTATAATCAATCGGTGTCTTTTGAAACAACCTGTATTCCAAGGTAAAAGCATATTTCAAGAAACAAAATGTATATTATTGTTTCTCACTATGCTTAACACCTATTCTTTGCTTTATACTCAAAATTATTAAAATATTGTTGCACATTACTACTGCAGTACTTCAGCAAATGAGCTGTGCAGCACCTGCTAGTCTTCCATCATAAATGTGTTTTCTTCCTTGGTGAGACATCATGACTAATTCTGCCTTGGTTAATGTCCATGAAAAAATACTAGCTCCATGGTTGCTCATTCATTCAGTCATTTAATGGGTAATCTACATCATAACCATAACTGGTAGTTTGAAAATTGAAAGAGAATTTGAATATGGATTTATTTTTTTAAGAGTACTAGTCACACTCATTTACACTCACCTTCACTTTTAAATGTTAGAACACAGTTGAAATGTTTTCAAGGGATTCATCCTCATCATCTGCTACTGGAGGACTGAAGTGCTCTCTGTTTCCCCTTCCATCTGAGGCTGATGGTGCTGCCATCTGGTGTTAGGGGTGCAGAGTTTTAACACTTAATTTAAACTAGAAGAAGAAGTAGAAGTAATCAACAAATTAACTTATTGGGCCTCAAACTAACTAAAGATCAAGGCAGTTTTAAATCTGAAATACATAGGAAACCTACACAAGCTGCTAATTACATGAAGACAAATGGATGCAATCCAACTTCACATCAAGTAACTGCCTTCAGAAGTTTGATTCACTGTATGTACAATGTTCTGTTGAACAATGAAGAGTTTTTACAGAACAGCAGCGTATAGTGGAAATGGCAGTGACAAATGGATTCAACCCGACCCTCATAAGGAGCATATTAAATAGGAAAGAGAGACTTAAGAATATTTCACAAATGACTGCATCAACACCATTATCAAATAAATACTGGAAGTACAGAAACTTCACCTACTACCCCTGGACTTTCAGAAACTTTGAATGGGCCTTCAAAAAGTCTAGTCCTACAAAACAGATTGGGTCGAAGAACTTGCTAAACAAACCTTGTAACAATACAATCCCCAGCACATCAAAATGTGCAGATCAGTTGTGAGGAATGTGAGAAATACTACATAGGCAAAATGAAAATAAACTTGTAAACCAGATTAAAACCAGAGAAACATAAAACTAAAGCAAATAGATCAGCTTAGCATACATTTTTGAACAGGAAATCGTAACATAGGTCAGACTATAAAATTTCTAAAACCACTTACCTCACCAATATAATTGAACATCTGGGAAAACATACACATCTTTAAAACAGTAACAGTGTAATAAATTTTGAAATCCTGACATTAAACAAAGTATTAAAACTTTGTGCCCCTAACACCACATGGCAGCACAATCAGTCCTAGCAGAAAGGGGAAACATGGAAGAGAGAGCTTCAGTCACCCAGTAGCTGATGAGGACCAATTTCAAGATTTCAACAACATTTAAAAGTGAAAATAAGTATAAATAAGTGTTACTGTTTCAGTACTCCAACAAGTGAATAATTCACTCTTAATAGTGCTTCTGTTTTTGATATTTAATAGTTTTATTTATTTGCTTATTCAGACCCAGTATTATAGATGGTTAATTAAACCAAACTAAGGTTTTGGATGAATAGAGTCAACTTGAAAAATTCAATGCCATGGCTGGGATTTGAACCATGGATCTCCTGGTTTCCACCCAGTCGCTCTCACAGAGATCCAGGAGTTCCATGGTTCAAATCCCGGCCATTACATTGAATTTTTCAAGTTGACTCTATTCATCCAAAATCTTAGCCTATATAAAGCTAGAGTGAAGAAATGATTAATTTCCACCAATTGACTTAAATAAATCAAACTATTTTATAAGCTTTTGGCTAAGTTAAACTGCAGTGCAATCATGTTGGTATACCTGAAGGCTGAGAAATGAAGGATTATTACTAATTCTAATTTCTCCTCCTCATTAAAGCATCCATCCTTTTCTTATACCTCACCTGTCAAATAGCTAGCCTATTCACATTTTTCTTTACTACTATTAAGCTCATTTTCAATTAAAAATAATTCAGTTGCTATTCTATTTACCCTATCATGCAAATTAATTTGACTATCATGGATGTCCTCTATTTTCTCTTTCTGCTTATTTCCCTCAAGTTTCTTTCCTAGTTCCCCATTCTTGACATACAAATATTCTTTAACCTCTGACCTGATTTTTCTACTACTTGGGTAATCTGTTCCTACATACTCTGATTATTGGGATTTATCTACTCAGTTGCCTTAATAGACAGATGGTTTGTTTTCTGTTCCTATAGGTGAGATATGTTATATGTGAGTTAACTTTTCCCATGTAGAAGGTAGACCTTTGTAGACCTTTATCTGCATGTAATGAAGAAACATGATATATATAAAACAAACAAATAGCCCACCTCGGTAGCATGGTGGTAGCATGTCTGCCTCACGCTTAAGAGGTCCCGAGTTCGAATCTCGGTCAGGGTGAGTTACCTGGATAAGGTTTTTTCCAGGGTTTTCCCTTATCCTGAAAGACGAATGTCGGGTAACTCTAAGCTCCATGGACCCCGGGCTCATTTGAGCATCATTTCACCCATTCCATTCATTGTCCGATGTGACTTAACATTGGAGGATGTAAATTACAAACAAAAAGAAACAAAAAATAAAATAAACAGCTCACTTGATCTTAGTGCACAGGTAATGCTAACATCTCAACAATATTAAGTTGTGCCATCATGACAAAGTAGTGAGACAATCAACAGATAAGGGAAAAGATATTTTGTCTCTAGAATTAATGATTGTATCAAATTTTGTGGTGCTTTCAAGCTGGTTTTGAGAGAGTACGACAAGAGAGAAACATCAAAATATCCAGTTATCTTTTTATTTTTTCATAAATTTTACTTTTAATACAGATAGTGCAGTGAAAGAATATGTAACAGGTGGTCAAGGGGATTTCAAAATCCATCCAGAATGTACTGCTGGGTTGTATGTTGGGAACTTTGGAATATTTTGGAAAAAATAAATATTGTAGCACATTAGTATATTTTTGCACAAGCTGCCACTGTCTCTGATGTCCAATATGTATGATGATTTTATTACATTAGAAAACCCCATAATCTGATACAAGCTTTTCACAAATAATGCTGTGTAACAGTGTGTGGAGTTGCTTTGTCATTTTTTTGTTCTCAGTGTAACCAAAAGACAGATGGGAGCTGTAGCAAAAGTTATGTTAGTCTCTATAGGCTTGATACCGTAAACAAGTAATTTTTTAATCTAATGAATTATTACTCTTTTCTTGTTCTCTTAGTATAGGCCACAGTCCTGTTTATCTTATGGTCCTCTACCCCTTATGCCATTTTAGGTGTCAGGTCAGGCAGCCACAACTATGGATCAGATAGAGAGAAATCCAGGGTTGGGTGATCAGCCCGGTCCCCGGAATGAGAGTAAGGACAGTAGATGAATGGAATGAGGGCAAAGTGAATGAAGGAAAGATGATGGGCGAGAAATTGGTGGAATGTTGACAGGGGAAACCAGAGGTCCCAGAGAAAACCTGTCCCTGCACAGTGTTGTTCACCACAAATCTCTTTGCGGTCACCTGGGATCAAACCTAGGTCACCTTGGTGAGAGTCAAGCAGTCTAATCGCTCAGCCATGGCGTGATCTATTACCCTCAGAAATTACATATTAATGATGTTCCTACTAATATATTTAGGAATCAAACTTCAGTCTCCTTTAAACACAGTAAGAAATAGGAGTCATTTTTCATTGAAATAAGAATTTAAACAAAAAGAAAAAAAATACAGTCAGTAAGAGACTCTTAACACTGATTTGCTGTTAATTTTTAATTTTATGGAACTTGTTAAAATAGACAAAATCCAGGCTACTCCTCACAATCTTGACAGAAACTAGTTACTTTTTTCATTTTTTTTATTTTCTTTCTGCTTTCCTAAGATTCTTATTTCTTTATAGCACTCTTTAAATTGCTTTCTCTCCTTTCATTCTTCTTCCTCTTGTTTGCTGAAGATGTGAACTGTCTCATGACATGAGGTAGGATAATAGGTACCTGTGCAGCTATTTTATAGGTAAGGATTTTCCTGAGGTTTGTGATTGATATTTTTCCCCTTCATTTGTCATGTTGTAAATAATGCAAGAGTTAATAACTTCTGTACCAAAAATAACTTCAAACATCAATTTTTTATACCACTCCAAATCTCTATAAAGCACTGAATGATAAGATGTCATCTGTTTATTCATATCCATGCCTTTCTTAACTTTCTTGTCATGCCTTTCTCATCTAATACACGCATAGATTTTAGTATTTGATTTCCTTTTCTTGGTTACTTTCATTGTTTACAAGATTGTCTCCATGTGCAACATTTGTTGTAATTATTAGAACTTCATGTTTGTCCACATCATTATTTTCACTGCTTCATTCTTTCATTTTCATTTTATTTTATCCTTATATACATAGTACATAGGATACGTTGCAATTATATACATATAAAAAATATTTAATTACAAATCTCTAAGCTGAACTTGTGTTTTAGGGGACATGCTATACACAGAATAAATTTTGTCAATGAAGAAGTGAAACTGAGCAGGCCCTTTAACTTCATCTTTTGTGTCATGGACATCTAGCTCAAGCCAATGATTGGCACAATTATTTCCTTATTCCAAATTTTTTTGAACAGCGGATGCAACAGATCAGTTGTCATATTGGCGTACACAGAAGCTCAGGTGCTACATTATCACTCATGGGACCTCCCCATTCTTTATTTGGCTATTAACTTCTTTTATCTCATTTCTTGAGGTTGGTTCAGTGTTGATACCATCAGTTTCACACCCTTCGTTCATTTCTACCATTAGACCATCTTCCTCTACATTTTCTCTGTTCTACACCTCCATGAAATGTTCTCGCCATTCATTCATCTTAGCTTCATCACTAGTGAGTATATCTCCTTGTTTATTTCTGCTTTGTTTAAATTTCTTCTTTGCAAGTTTCCTTGTAATATTGTTGCAAGGCCATTGTTGATCGAGGCGGTGAGGCATTCAAAGGGATGCGCAGTGCAGTGTGTAGATAAAAGCTCGCGGAAACGGCGGGGTGAGGAGGAGACGGATTTCCTGAGAGTTCGCCTTTGTTCTAGCCGGGTCTCGATTGTTTGAGTAACTTCTGTCAGTCAGTAATTGAACACGTGCACGTAAACAGCTGTGTTTGTTGTGGTGTGTAAGTGTATGAAACGTATATCTACGGAAATAAAGTGCAATTTTTGGTGTTTATAGCCTGGACTTTTGATTTCATGAACCCACAAAGTCACAATATCATACAAATCCTTCATAGTTATGAAAGTTTTGTAGAAAAAAAATTATGTGAATATATTAAATTTTCCTTAAATTTTTTGCAATTTTGAGATTTAAAATTCAATAACAAAGTATTCAATTTACAGCTAAAATAATACTAACTTTTATTAAACATTTATTTAGGAATATGTGTGCTAAGTTTCATACAAATTCATTGGAAATTGTAGGCTGTGGAGCATTTTGACCATACAAAGATGTTTAAAAATTGAAAGCAGAATGCAAATGAATTTAAAGATTTAGATAGAAATTACATTACTTTGTTTACTTTAAAATTGCTTTGCATCGTTAGCCCTACAGCTATCTTATTAGCTTCTTTCTCTTTAATTTGGTTACCTTTTAGCTCTTTTCTAGTAATTTTTCTATCTACAATAGTTTTTATAAAAAACAAAATGCTTATTGTATTTTTTTTGCTGCAGTTTCTTTACATTAGGAAAAATGTTGCATTCTTTACAAAGTTTGTTATAAATGATTGAAACTTTGCATTCTGATTCCTTTAGATAATAGTTATAAAACTGTGTATGCTCATTTGCCTATGTGTAATGGTTCATGAGGAAGACATTTAACGAGTATAATAGAATGTTCTTGAATTTTTGTCAATTTTCTGTTTTCAATACCAATAAGTATTAAGTTTATCGAGATTTAACTGTATTGGAACACCACAGTGAAGCGAAAAATTATTAAATTTTAGATGAGTCGTATTTATTACACATCTGCTTCACTTTCGTACCTATTTTGAGGACATGTTTCGCAAATCATCGTTTGCATCTTCGGCTCTTATGCGACTGAAGCTTGATCCAGCGGTGTGGGTAATTCTGGGGTTGCTGCTGCCATCTGTTGATTTAGTGATGAACTTAAATGTGGGATTCTCTTCTGGCGGGATTTCAAAGTTCATTAGTTGGTTTTTATGTTTTTCTATGTATATCCTCTCCCATATGACGAGTTCACTTGTTTTTGTACGTATTTTAGTAATTCTGTGCTATTTTCAATTTCATGATTTTCAGACCAGAAATGAGCTGCTATTGCGGACTTATCAATATTTTTGTATCTTAAGTGCCTGAAGTGTTCCTTCTTTCTAGTGCCTATGTTTCTTTTTGTCCTCCCTATATAAATTTTTTCGCAGTCTTTCCTATTTGTCCTTAAAATAGGTACGAAAGTGAAGCAGATGTGTAAAAAATACGACTCATCTAAAATTTAATAAGTATTAAGTTGTTCCACATACAGTCCTAATAATACCAGATTTTACTGAACACCTATCTATAAATATACATATATGCAAAACTTGAAGAAATTCATTGAAAACTTCAGTGTCTATCATATTTTGAGTATTAAAAAACTGCTAAAAGTTGGACATGAGAAAATTATAGTACAAGTCTACATATAAACAAACACTTTTTTCTATTTTAGTTAATTGATGGAAATTAATAATTGCCTCATACAAGTCAAATAGAGAATTTAATGTCAGGACGGCACGTTGGCCATGGTAGCTCAATGGTTAGAGCGACTGGACGGAAACCAGGAGATTCGTGGTTCAAATCCCGGCCATGGCATTGAATTTTTCATGTTGACTCAATCTATCTAAAACTTTTTTCTGTGTTTTAAAACCCTCCTGCAGTGTATGAAGGCCCCTCAGATTATTATCTTCTTTTAATTTAGTCACTTTTAACTGCTTTCTGGCAGATTTGTGTGTGCTCAATGAATTCTGAGCACTCTGATTTAGCCTTCAATTATCCCTAATACTACTAATTTTCTTGCTAACAGGACGTACTTTGCTTGCTGAAACTTTTCCCTTAACGTTTAGACTCGCTTTGTAACCCATATTAAATTCACTAACAGCTGCAGTCATTGCAATTTGCAATTTCTTTCTAGATAGAAAACAGATCCTTGGGACGTATACTCTGTATCACTATGCAAACTTTCATTCGCATTCTGTGTTTTTCTTTTGGTATAACTCTCCAGTAGATTAGTACTAGCTAATCTCTTTACGTCTATGAGATGGGAATTGTTAAGTAGAACAGTTCATGCAGTTCATACCCATGGTCATACAAAACTTCTGCATAGCAGCATGGCTCTTATCAATGCCCAGTAGTGCATCAACCATTCTTCTATTTACATGAAAAGGTGACCTACTAGAATCACTGGTAACCTTAAGGTTGGTATATGTTTTCACATAACATTTACTAAAAGCAGAGCATTCTATTATCACTTTACTATCAAACCCCAAAGTTTCATTCATTACCTTTTGCCTCCAAATAGCCACCTGTTGATATATGTACCCATAACCAAACTTGGTATGAGTTGTATTCTGTTGCAGCAAGAAATCAATATAATGTTAAATCAAGCTTTATTCCTATTCTAAACTTATCTTAATTCCTATTCTCTACTTATCTTAATATAAGCTGCCATCCACGGCTCTCACTTGCATGAAAAGCACTTTTCACAATCACAAACAAGAACATGTGGAAATGTTTACTTTCAAAAGCAGGGAACAGTATATAAAACCAGAAGCAGAAGTGTTCAGTAGCTTTCACAAACATCCAGAAGATGTCTCTGCACATTACCACAAAGGATTTTGTCATTAGAAGCCAACCGCATTGTTTAAAATTGAAAATTCCAGCAATTTCTTTGAAACAAGCTAGCAAAGGCAATTTAAATGGTCATGCCCACCTGCACAGGGGCATTTAAATCATGACCTAGTGACTCTTAAATGGTGCTAGGGTATAACTGATGGCAGATTCTGAAACTATAATGTTTAAACACAATTTTAAGGCAAAAAAATGAAAATGCCATTTTTTGTGACTTTTGACGAAATTTCACTGATGCCTCCCCTTAAAAGAAGAGCAGACAGCTTTCAAGCAAGAGACGTGGAGGATAAGCAGGAAAGGTTGTTGCTATGGAATTTGTAAACAAAGGTTGCAGCATTAATTATACTGGTTAATAACCTATTCCTCAGGTCAGTTATCGCTAGTTGTGTGCAGAAAACAGAGTTTGCTCGTTTGTTCAGTTGTCTTGTGTGTTGTAGCATACTTTGTTAAAACACTATTAAATTATGTTGTTATGGAAGCAAGACCTACTGCCTTCCCACCACAAGAAGGCATGCGGGGCCTGAAGAGTGAGAGGGATTTGAACTTTTGAAAGTAATGAGTCGGTAATTCAAAAACAAACATCACTTAAATTATCCTTACTTGGACATGTTTCGGAGAACGTTTTGTCCCCATTGTCAGCAGTTATCCGACTGGTTGTATCCGTGTTTATCTGCTCTGGTGGTGGATCTGTTTACTACAAAATAAGTATATAAGGGTGCATATGAGTCACTCATGCTGCCAGATCTAATGCTCGTAGTAAACGCAGTGCTAGGTATTATGCATGGGTGAGTAATGTGACAACATTGGGTAATTTATATGATCCTAGCATCCTTATCATAACTGGAAGGGGAGCATAAACCTCATGCAGACAGCAAAAGTGATTACGTTACACGTTCCTCTGCCTTGTCTTCATGTAGTGAGCAGACAGTAGTGGCAGTAGGATTAGAGGTAGGTCGAAGATTCATGGCACAAGACAGCTTATAGTTTGAGGTGTTACATTGGACAGCCAAGCTAGAAAATTTGTCTGTTCTCTTAAGGCATTCAGTGAACAGGAAGAGAAGTTGCTTCTTCACAATGAACCACTTATTCCTTTCAGCCAAGTCAGAAAAAGGACTGCGTGTTTTCTAAAATAAGTAAAGTGACTGTTTCTAAAGAGAAGCAAGCTACAGACAGGTCTATCACAAATTGTAACTCTGGGAAACAAAAGACCAAGAGCATCTCCATAGTTTTCAATTAGATGCCATAAGAAGGCACATCAATGATTGTTACACCTGAAAGGAGCAAACTACCACATGTAAGCTTCTGTCTTCTCTTAAAGAAGCAGAGCTATTTGAAGGAAGCCTTGGCTCTTTGAACAAAGTCCTCCATGATCTGGGATTTGAGTTCAAAAAATAAATGACAGAAAACTAATACTCGAAAGATTAGATATTGTAGACCTAAGGGCTTTGTTTTTAAGAGAAATGCTGAATAAGAACTTGCATGAAATAGTGTGGTTGGCTGAAACCTGCATAAATGCCAGTCATACTGTGATAAAGGGCTGGACTGACAGCATAACTGAAAGTATCACAAAAGATTATTGGTCATATTGGTACATTGCATATTTTTTTTGATGATGCCCTCCTACTCTTAAATTGAAGAAAACTGGGGACTATAACAAAGGCATGGACCATGACCATAAACTTTTGCAGGTCAAAGTTCCAGCACATCAGTGCCACTGATATGATCATCTTACTTGACAGAGTTGTTAATAAATTATTTAAAAAATACTCACACCTGTGAAGATGCTACAACACAGTGAATGTGCATTGAGAACAAGTTATTTTTGTTCTTAAAATAGGCTAATACAGATTAAAGTGCATGTTTTTGCTGAGGTGAGATAAACTTGAAGGTTTGTTTATATGCTTCTCTGAACATTGCAGCTCTCCACGTAGAGACACAAATAATGATCTTCACATGTCTTCTTTTAAAAATCAGATTGTATCTACTTTAATTAAGATAAATATTTGCAGAAACTAGAAGCGAAATGTTTTTAAGAATAGTTTCTAAAAGAATGAGTTGAGAAAGTCATGTGAGTAAGTGCATCAGAATCCTTTGTTATACCACTGGCTAGTATCTGCATTAATTATTTCTTTCTTTGCCACATAATAATGGATAGTGAAAGTACTGCATTCCACCCAAAAAATTAGCAAGATTTCACCGGAAATAGACTGTCATGTCAGCAGTGAATATACCTGTCATAAAGGAATTTAGTGTGAGTCATTCCATTGCACCGTTTTTGTTGTTTGCTGACCAAGAGGAGCAAAAAAATGGAACATTCAAGGACAGCCTTTACCTGATGTCACAAAACTGGAAGTACGTACCTTATTATGCGTTATGCGTGATTGGAGGAATTTAGTAACAGTGACATAAAATTAATCGGAAAAACTATTTGTAGTCGGTTTATTGACACTTCATCACTTGCAGTTTTAAATTATCAAGGGACTAGTTTCGGAAGCCCTTGCCTCCATTTCCAACCTCTCTCCAACTAGCATCTGTTGTCGTTTGCTCTCCTCTTTCTGGCAGTGGAACTATGAACTTCTTTGTCAAATTATCTACCGGTGGAATTTCAAAGTTCTCTCTCCAACTAGCATCTGTTGTCGTCTGCTCTCCTCTCTCTGGCAGTGGAACTATGAACTTCTTTGTCAAATTATCTACTGGTGGAATTTCAAAGTTCTCTCTCCAACTAGCATCTGTTGTCGTCTGCTCTCCTCTCTCTGGCAGTGGAACTATGAACTTCTTTGTCAAATTATCTACCGGTGGAATTTCAAAGTTCTCTCTCCAACTAGCATCTGTTGTCGTCTGCTCTCCTCTCTCTGGCAGTGGAACTATGAACTTCTTTGTCAAATTATCCACTGGTGGAATTTCAAAGTTCTCTCTCCAACTAGCATCTGTTGTCGTCTGCTCTCCTCTCTCTGGCAGTGGAACTATGAACTTCTTTGTCAAATTATCTACCGGTGGAATTTCAAAGTTCTCTCTCCAACTAGCATCTGTTGTCGTCTGCTCTCCTCTCTCTGGCAGTGGAACTATGAACTTCTTTGTCAAATTATCCACTGGTGGAATTTCAAAGTTCTCTCTCCAACTAGCATCTGTTGTCGTCTGCTCTCCTCTCTCTGGCAGTGGGACTATGAACTTCTTTGTCAAATTATCTACCGGTGGAATTTCAAAGTTCTCTCTCCAACTAGCATCTGTTGTCGTCTGCTCTCCTCTCTCTGGCAGTGGAACTATGAACTTCTTTGTCAAATTATCTACTGGTGGAATTTCAAAGTTCTCTCTCCAACTAGCATCTGTTGTCGTCTGCTCTCCTCTCTCTGGCAGTGGAACTAGGAACTTCTTTGTCAAATTATCTACCGGTGGAATTTCAAAGTTCTCTCTCCAACTAGCATCTGTTGTCGTCTGCTCTCCTCTCTCTGGCAGTGGAACTATGAACTTCTTTGTCAAATTATCTACTGGTGGAATTTCAAAGTTCTCTCTCCAACTAGCATCTGTTGTCGTCTGCTCTCCTCTCTCTGGCAGTGGGACTATGAACTTCTTTGTCAAATTATCCACTGGTGGGATTTCAAAGTTCATTACACAGTCCTTATTTTTCCATATGAATATGTGCCTTATTGTTGCATCATACTGATGTGTTCCAGACTGTTCAGTTTTGGCAGATGTAAAAGATTTGACTTTGATAATGTTGCATTCTTTTGATTTGAGAGGTTGTGGTTTCTGCAACCTGTTGATTATAAACAAGGGTGCAAAAGCCAGCCTTAAGATTTGCTAGTTATGATTTAACAAGTGAATATTAGAGTTGTTGTGAATCAGTTGGCTGGAGCAGTTGTGCAGTTGTGAGTGAAGTTTCATACAGCTCAAATTGGTGCATGCAACAGAGATGTAGAGAAACATGAGACTGACATACGTGCTCTGTGTGTATGTGTGAAAATGTAAAAGTGATTGTAAGTTAACATTGGGCCAACAATTCTAGTAACAAATAAAGTAAATTTTGTGCAACTTCGTGTTTTCATTTTTATCATATGTTTTGAGGTCTTCTGAATTAAAAAATAAATAAATAAAGTAATAATAAGGATGATAATAATAAATGGAAAAAGTTATGTATGTATGCGTGCACGTGTCTATGAATAGCATAACTCAAAAATGAAAAGTTGGTTAAATACCAAACTTGATTAATACATAAAAAACTGAAGCTAATAACAGTGAAGCAATTCAAATATTACAATAAAATATAATAATTTGTTACAAACATCACTTATATTTTTAAGAAATTGGTAAATCCTTCACAGAACTCAAGAAACTAGTTTTGCAAATATTCTTTGCATCATCAGTCCTTCTTAAAAAAAATAATAGATTTATAGGAGATTTCTTATATAGGAAAAGAGAAACGTGGATTAGGGCAAAAGAAGTGAAGGTCAAGAAGAGATGACATCAAGCTGATCAGGAAAACCAAAGGCTTATGGCCAGGGGACCTGAGTCAGCAAGTAAATCTTAAGGTCAGCAATTTCATGTATTTGTACAGGATGTATAATACAGCATGTTCTATGTTAAATTTTATTGTACTGAATTTGTAAGGGATACTGTACAAATAAATAAATATCATATCATAAATAAATATCACTATTCTTAAAAAGATATATGAAGTTTGTAACAAATTATTATAATACCTTGAATTTTTTGTGAATGTCCTCAGAAGTCCTCTTCATTGTGAATGACTTTTGCATAGCTGGTAAACATAAGAGGTAGACAAAATCTTACTACACAAGAAATGCAAGCTCATCAAAACACACAGTGTGTCCTTTTTTTGGTGGAGTGAATCATTTTAGAGATATTCTTTGTTAGTTGTTTGAATTTTCCAATACTTCAGTGTTTCTCAAATGGGAAGTCGTCATTAGTCCTTTTTTTTATCTCTTGGCCATGCAAAGAGAATCGAATATCATAGTCATCATGGAGTAACCAGGTGGTAAAATATTTGACTATTTCTTAGTGCCTACTATATTCCCCTTGCACCTATAAGAAAGTTAGAATGAGATGTTTATTTTGATTAGAAAAACTATAAGCATTTGTAAGAATAGTTTATACAAGAGTAAAGGAAGTCATATGGGTACAACACATTAAATTATTTTTTGAAACCCTTACCTAGATTTCAGTTTTCCTGCACACCTAGCAAGTTATGACACTTTTCTATTTGGATGTAGACCATCGCTTCCTAAACAACTTGCATCGATGTATGTAGGTATTTGTTTCTACATATTCTTCTCTCAATGCTTTACATGCCCTTCTGATTTATTTCTGTCATGTATCAAGTAAACTCTGCCCATATAACTTACTGTTTACCACAACTGTTCTGGGAAAGACATTTTTACACTTCTTATTGCATTATAGACTTCACTCAAAACATCATTTGGTCCTTTTGTTCTTCTCAAATCATTTGTACAGACATGCAGCACCACTGCTTTCTTTGCTTCACTATTTATATTTTTAAATGTTAGGCAGATATTCTGCCTTTACACCTTTGAAAATGTTTACTTTTATATTTTTTATTTTTAAGCTTAGGTTCTGTAGCATCAAGTTAGCATACATCATCACATTTTCTATATCTTTGTTTGTTTGTTTGTTTTTTTGTGCTCTGCTTTAGTTTTCTTAGAAATGGATGTCTCCACTTGTACCTCACTTTCCAGTGATTTAGTTTGTTATCTTTATTTCTGATCACTTCATCTGTGTCCTGAAGCTTCTCATCTTCTAGCACTTTGAGATTATCATATTTCCATTTCTTTGTCTTCAAAGTACCTGTATGTTCTTCACTCAGGAAATGGATCTGCACTTTTAGTTCCTGTTTTTCCACTTTTAATGCTTTTATCTTCTCTACATTTTTGAGTTACTTGTTTAATAGCTCCATCACTTTCTGCAGCAACGCTATTGTCTGCTCTTCACATAGTCAGCACGGTCCATGTACAGATTTTAGTGTTTAATTTCTACCATTTGTAACAAAGATCTTTTTTTATTTCTTCACTTTTGTCTGCTGTTTCAGTGGTTTCTTTTCCATTTGTCTCACCTAATATCAACTTTTTGCCTTTGATCATCACACTGCATTCCACGTTATTGATCACTTCTTGAATTATTAACACTACAACCATGTTGGAATCATCAAATTACCATCTTGTCTCTCATTGGTGTTTTATTGGAATATATATTCACTTTAAATAATGAGATTTTATTTCCTATAGAACTTTTTTTTCAGCTGTCCTGGTCACTTGATGCTGACTAGCTTTATGCTATGTTAATGACTCTAAATAATTTGTTCTGAGTCTGTAAGGTAATAATAAGTAATGAAAAATGATAGCTTATTTGAACTGACAGTATGGCTAACAAGTAGCAAATCATATAAAATCAAAAGAAATGGTGCAAAAATGAAAATAAGAAAAGGACCTGCAACAGAACTATTATTAACAGGGCATATAAAATTAATAGTGGTTATTTGAAATTTTCCTTAGAGATTCCGTTTCAGAGGTACTAAAAATGTTGTTTGCATCAATGCTCTGCTTTGAATTAAGAATTATACATTCTGAAAAATACATGTTGGTGTAAATGATGATTACCTTTATGAAAAATATGTAACTCATGTGAAGTGAAATTCAGGTAATAGAAAGAGAAATTCTAAAGTATTACTGTACATAAGTTTTGATATTAGCTGCCTTGCTAACATAATAATGCTCCATTAGCATAAGACCAAAGACACAGAATAGTACCATCAGTTGCTAAGATGAGTAGTGCATGTTTTCCAAGGCTTTGTTTTTACTCATACACTTCAAACAGTGAAACAAAAGAATCAAATATGTCCTAAGAAATTAAACAATTTGCAGCTGAAATAAGCTGCATTTGCAACTCTGGAGAAGCATAAGTATACTTGTTATTTTAATGAATAAATCTATACAATCTTAACTCTAATTTTAGAACAAGGAGTATGAGATGTGTGTTTGGAGGAATTTAGTAACAGTGACGTCAAAATTAATATAAAAATTATTTGTGGTTGGTTTATTGACACTCGTCACTTACTTTAATTAATAAGAATTTCTTACGAAATTCGGTACTACTTTTTTCTTGATACATAAATTTATAAATCTTATGTCCGCTGCAATTTTTCTTCTTTTTTCCTGTAATTTTTCGAAAAGTTTTATATCCTGTTTGATTTCAACTGATAAATGACTGATAAGTGACGAGTGTCAATAAACCAACCACAAATAATTTTTATATTAAGGAGTATGAGCTTTATTAATTTATTTACACATAAGTAATTTTTTTCTTTCCTTCCCAGTTTTTAGATGAACTTGTCTTCTGAGCCTCCTAATATTTGATTTTGTGGCAGCCAGTGTTTGTACTTGTTATCATTCTGTGTACATGTTCAAATATCAATATAAGTTTTATTAAAAGCAATTATCCAGTTGGCTTCTTTAGTGCCATGCACTGATAAAATTGAGTTTTGATATAAGCCAATTATCTGCATTGTGCTACAAGGTAATGCCTCCAGTGCCAGGCACTTAAAAGTACATACATATATTTTAAGTTAACATATTTTCTAAAAATTAAATATCTAGTTCCTAGAGTCAAGTGAAAGCATAACTGTTTTAATATTTCATGATTGCTATTCAGCTCTACCATTTTTATGTAAGAGATCTGTATTAGAGTGTTAAATTGTAAGAGAGTTACATTTTCCTGAGAACTTTATATATTAAGAAAATGTTTGTTTTCATTTGACTAGCCAGCTGTCAAGAGCACTGTCAAATCCAGGAAAATTTATATTCATGGGTATTATCAAATACTATTCATTTTAATTTTTGTTGTAAAGAAAGTTTGTCTCACCTGTATGTCGCAACAAAAGAATATGTTTCATCATATGAGGCCTCAACCTCAGTGCTAATTGCCATATTAAAAGTGGACATAAAACACCTTTTTTGTTATTCATTTATATCTTACTCCCATCCTCATAATATAATGTAAAGTGAATATTATTTAGAAATGAAATACATATAAATAATTAGCATAAAATATAAATGTTTTATAATTCTTTGGTTCCAAGGAAAAAAAATGTTCATTCAGTAATCTCAGGTGAACTTCAATTCAATGTATTTTTTTCTAAACAACAATGTATAACACTTAAAGGAACAGTTACCAGATAGTCATAGTGAAAGCAAGACATATTTTTTTTTAAAACAAAGAAAAAACAAGGCACTGCAAAAAGAGAAATTACAGTGCCTGGCCATATTAGATGCACTGACCTATTTTATAATTCATTAAATTCTGAGAAATGCTTAACAACAATCTCATCTATTGCTGTGAATCTCACTGAACAGTGTCAGGGGAATATTGTTGTCTATAGTGAATGTTTGTTATGTTTATAAGCGACTCTTGTTGTTTATAATGAATGTGTTATACTGTTCCATGTTTTGTAAGAGCTGAAGTTGTTGATTCACAAACATCAGTTGTGCTTGGATAAAAGTAAATGCAGTTTCACTTAGTGCTATCAGTATTTAAATTTGTCTGTTCATTTACGGTTTTAAAGGTAACATTTGTTTTCTTTTTTATCAACATAATGTGCCTTGATACCTCTAAAAGTTGTAGAGGTAAAAATGCTGACAAAAACTGATTTATATTCTAATTGAGAGCTTTCTCAAAGATTGGGGTGTCTGAATTATTTGTGAAGCAAATTTAAAATAAAATTGAATTTGGTATAGATATAGACCCACAAAGGAAGAATAAACATGGGCAGAAACTAGTTCTCTCACCAAGAGCAGAACATTGCTTGAAAAAGATTTGTGAAAGAAATTTGTTTCTAATGTAAAAGAAATTAAATTCAGGCCCGAAGAGAATATTTCTTCATCTAAATGAAACATAAGCCCAAACTTTCAAAAATGAATATAAAAGTCCATTGGCCCCTTAGCTCAGTCGGTAGAGCACCTGCCTGCCGTGCTAGGGGTCCCGTGTTCAATTCCCGGCATTTGGGATAGGAATTTTTCTCCAACCAAGATAATTCCTCATCTTCCATGGCATTGAAACCAGAAGATCCGTGGTTCAAATCCCGGCCATGGCATTGAATTTTTCATGTTGACACTATCTGTCAGAAACCTTAGCCTATATACAGTTAGTGTGAAGAAATGATTCATTTCCATCAATTAACTAAAATAATAAGAGTTAAATGATGAAGCCTGGGACTCAAGTACTTAGGATAGTAAGTCGCCACAAATGATGTATCTCGAATGCTAGAGCCCCTAGTGGTCTACCGGGTTAATATACGAGTCAAATGGAGAATTTAATGTCAGGACGGCACGTTGGCCATGGTAGCTCAATGGGTTAGAGCGACTGGACGGAAACCAGGAGATCCATGGTTCACATCCCGGCCATGGCATTGAATTTTTCATGTTGACTCTATCTATTTAGAGTTCAGTTTGTGCAATGACATCCTTGTGAAATTTATCATCCAGTTTTTGTTTGTGCAGACAGTAAAACATTCCAACAAGGTCATAGTATGGTCAGTCATCAGTGGCAAAGTTACTGGATGTCTATATGTTTTTCAAGGGACAGTGTGGCAGGACCAGTACAGGAAAGTTTTGAGATGCTGTCTCAAATAACAGATTTCCTAAATTGGAAAAACCATTCATATTTATTTATGTAAGATTGCGCAAAATGTCATACTGCAAAATCAGTGATTGCTTTTCTGAGAGAGCAGAATATCCTATTGTTGCTATGACCAGGGAATTCTGTAGATATGAATCCCGTTGAAAATGCCTTGAAGCTGGTAAAGAAAGAAGTACCAAAGGAAGTGGACTATAAAAAGTGAGCTTCTTAAAAAGATCATAGAGGTCAGAAGTCATCATTCACATATACAAGAGACAATTCAGAATGTATGAGTAGCATGCCAAAGCAAAAATTATTAACTACCAAAGGTGGCATGATTAATCCTAGAACACTACCCCTATTCGTATAGTACATAAACACTAAGCCTCATAAAATTTACTACTGTATATTTTCATTACAAAATACATAACTATTATCTCACAAATGTTCATACTGCCTCTGTCTCTCTTGTCTCATAACAGTTTCTCACGCCTCTCAACAATTTGTGCAGAGATTTTCCCTATGTTCTTTGTAGTATGCATGGTGACATTCTTTGCAGTACATTGGCATTCTTCCTTTTTTAGAAGGATAGACATGGCAAATCGTTCTCTTGCCAGTTGCCTATGGTTCTTGCCTTTCGGAGGCTGATTGTTATGAGAGAATAGCCTGTATCGTTACCTGGAGATGTGTTTGTAAACTAGAGGTCTTCAGTATCTTCACCATCCACAGCATGGAGAGTTCCTCAGACAAGCATATTAGAAAGTCTTTTCTTGCCAATTTGTGTGTCCTTTGGTGTTGATTATTGTGACTGTGGATAACCCAGGCATTTACATAGCCAGTATTCATCATGCCATAAAACACACACAATGGCCATTGCCGAATTTTCTGCCTACACATCTGATCTAGGACGTCCACTCCAAATTTGGTAGCATTATAATCTTCTGTTATATCTGGTTTGTTACTAGAGCTACTGACAGTGGGCTGATCATGAGCGATTGTCAATAAAACAGCCATTTTATTTGATTTTGATTTGCATAAAACCAAAGTTGTTTCGTTGTCAGAGCAAAACACAGAAGTACCAACTTTCCTGTTTTTCATCGATAGCTCAGGACGTATTTTGTGTTTGTTGTAAATAGTACCAACTAACATGATTTTTTTCTTCTAAAGGTCATCTGTAAGCTTCACTGAGGTAAACCAGTTGTCTAGCATGATGTTTCGGTTAGATCCCGGAAGTGTCTTGGTCAGTTCCTTGACATAAAATTCTCCAAGAGGCATTCCATTTGTCTTTGTACATTTTCCTAGGTAAGGAGAGGATCTACCATATATTTTGTTTTCGTGTCACATGCCATTACCATTTTGTTCCTGTACTTACTCTGCTTATTTGGAATATACATGCGAAAAGGGCATCATCCTCGGAACCCTAAGAGTTGCTCGTCATTGGTTAACAAATGGGCCTGGTTTATATGACGCCCTGCAATTCTCAATAAACTGATCCCAAACTTCACATATTGGTGCAAAGTAATCATTTTCTCTCCTAGCTTAACGAGTTTCCTTATCATCAAATCTTAGGCATGAGACTGAAAATTCAAATCTGTCAGCACTCATGGTGGTTTTGTACCTAGATCCACACAAATTTGTATTGAACAATTCTCTGATGCACAAATGATTATTTTTCAAATCTGCTGTTAGTGTAAACATTCCAAGAAGAGCTTTGACTTCTGTCATGCAGGTTTGGTTATGTTTGTGGGTTGGCAACTTATAATTTGATCCACTACAGTGTTTATCATGTCATCCGTAAAGAACACAGAAAATGTTTCTTAGGGGTTCTTAACTTCTGTAGATTGTCCAATGGGCGTCTGAACAAAGTGAATTATCAAAATTTAACTGTATTGGAACACCACAGTGAAGCGAAACAATTATTAAATTATAGATGAGTCATATTTATTACACATCAGCTTCACTTACATACCTATACGAAACATGTCTTCAATATAGGTACGTAAGTGAAGCTGATGTGTAATAAATACGATTCATCTATAATTTAATAAAGTGAATTATGTTTCTGCTTGGTGTATGGCATCTTGAAAGATTTCGCAGACCAGTGATGTTTGTTCTTCCCTTTCAGAATATTTTTTGGTGGATTACAGTATACAGATTTTGAGGTGGCAAAGAAATGTTGCCGTTCTCTTCACTTTCAAATGTGGAATTACTAGAATGTTCAGATTTTAACCTTCTATTTTAGGTCTACGTTGCCTTGTTAGAGGAGAATTTTTATGCGCTTCATATACACATACCAATATTTGGTCCTACCATACCTTAACATCTGTATCAGTCATTATTGCATCATCAGACTCTATATTATCAATTTCTTCGTCAGAGCTAAAATGATTCTCGGGGCCACCTTCTTCTAGAAGCATTGCCATAACTGTTCCTCCAAAATTTGGGTCATCTGCATGCAGAATACTCATCTGAAATGATTGAAAGCAACAATTCAACTGCTTTCCAGAACTGTTATTATATGTCCTGCTTTCCTGAGTTTAGTTATTATTACAAAAATAAATTTGCTTCTTTGTACACACCTTGTGTCATTCTGGATACCTGAACACTAATCTTCATAAAATTTACAACAAAGCACTTACTAACAATGTATTGTTGCATCTGATTTCGACAGTGCATGCTTACTGACCAAGCTCTTCAAAAGCTAGGAAGCTACTGAAAAGAAAATAATTGTGGCACAAAAACTATAGGAGTAAAAGCAGGTTTGCCAATCGTGCATAGTAAAAATAATGAGGTTTAGTGCTCTAGGGTTAAGTACTAAAATTTTCAAAAAGCTGTAGGCCTCTGACAACATTTCAGAAATATATCCAATTATCACTATAAGCATGCATATTATACTTAAAAATATTCACTGGTGTTTAGAGAAATGTAGTTTTTCAATGAAGTGTTATAAAAATAACAATAAAAACAAACTTTGTAGCTTGTTTTGCCTCCTAAACTCCTATTACATTTAAAAATCAAGGTAAATCTAATAATACGACCTGGCACTGTAAATTGTATTGATCCCATTTACATGAATCAATGCAACTACATTACCTTAGATATATAATGTGCAGTGAGTATTGTTTAGGAAGAAATACAGATTTTTGTTAACTGAATAATAGTGTATAATACTTAAATGAACAGAAATGAATTACCAGTCATAGTGAAAGCAGGACATATTGTTTTGAAAACCAAGACAAAAACAGACATTAAATTGTACCGATGCAGTGTACATGAATCAATGCAGCTACATACCTTAGATGTGATAATTGTTTCATATCTTTTTTCTAATTAAATTAAAAAGCAGAACTTGTTTCATAGCCCATTTGAATTTAATTCAAAAAGATAAGTCAAGCTTTTGTTACTAATGTGTAGGAAATTTATATATGTACAACAGGCAATATGAGTATGGTTTGATAAGTCTGATATATTTCTGTGAAAAAATGGAAATTTTTTGTTGCAACCTTATGGTTGATAAGCTTGATTATTCAAAGGTTCCTATAAAAAATTTCAACAATGACAGACAGCATATAGTTCATTGTTGACTGCCATCTATTTTTTTTATTTGTACTTGCATATCTCACAATCTCAATTACAAGTTTTACAATTCTAAACTAGGTACAAATTTGTCAGCTGCTTATATTGCGGGCTGATAGTGTTGTTGGCTCCCTGGCCATTAACCTCTATCCTAGCACTTATATGACCTTGACCTAATGTTCTGATTGTGTCTTCCATTTCTCTGCCTCTTATTTCCTTGCCCTTCTCAACCATTTCTCTTTGACTTTGTGAGCAAATTTCCCCACCTCCCTTAATATTTACTCTCTTTTCAATGTAAGCATTTTTATTGTTACTACATAAGCCCCTTTATTATCCCAATACTTATTGCATATTAATTTTCTCCAGTTTTCAATTTCTTTACACTCCACTACATAATGTTCTAAACTTATTTTCTTTCCACATAGAATGTACTCCTTTGGTGAACTCCCTCTCAATATGGCTCCTGTCCTTAACCAAGCTAAACCCTCCCTCTCATATCTATCCCATATGTCTATATATGTTTCCCTTCCCCATTCTGTCTTTATTTTCAGGTATACATTTAGTGATTTCTTACTTATCAGATTTCCCCACGTCACTTGTCTGTCAATGACCTCTATCCTATTCTTAATAATTGTCCACAAACCTTTTACATTTCTTTCTCTCTCGTGCCAGATATCCCCCATCCCTATTTTAACCAGCGTTCTCTCTAGCTCTGCCCACCAGCTGTTCTTACATGTTGAATTCTTCTGATGTTCTAGACAGATCTTTAATGTATTATCATCTTTTTTATAAAGCTATACCAATATTTTAAACCTCTTTCTATAATTACTCCACTCCTGCAAGGTCTTCCAAGTTCCACTCTAGCTACACCATTTGGCGTTGACTTATTCAAACCTAGTATCTCTTTACAGAACTGTTCATATGTATGTTCAACATGATTTCTTATCTCATTGACCCCTCACAACGCCACACCATATGTCAGTTTTTATTCTACTATTGCTTCATAGATTCTTTCATGCCACTTTACTGACATATCTGGTAATTTATATTTACAGCTCCTTACCCCAAACATCGCTATCTTCCCTTTCACTCTTATCTTTCTCCCATGTGCTCCCCAGCCTCCATTGTAGGACAGTCTCATCCGTAAATAGTCAAACTCCTTTACCACCTCCACCTTTTGGTCATTTAGATACCACTTTTCATCTTTTCTTAACTTATCACCTTTCTTAAACGCTACTATTTTTGACTTGCTTATATTGATTCTTATCCCCCATTTTTTACAGTAGCTGCTAATTTCATTTATTGCTCTCTGTAATTCTATCACAGTTATAGATGCTATTACCAAATCATCTGCAAATAGTAACACTGGTATTACCTTATTCCTAATAATTGGGCAATGGTTGTTACTTTTTTCTACCCTCTCAATTATATCATCAATGAACAAGTTGAACAATATAGGGCTAAGTTTACAGCCTTGTCTTAATCCCATTTTCTGCTCCACTAATTCTGTTATCCCATTCTTATCTACTCTTGTTCCAAACTTTAATCCCTTATAAATTTTTTCTAGCCCTATAATATATTTCTTACTGACTCCTTTCTTTTGTAATTTCCACCATAGTGCTTGTCTCACTATTGTATCAAAATCTTTTTCAAAATCTACAAAAAACATATATACTCTCCCTCTTTTCCTATTTGTGTACTTATTTACTATTGTTCTAATAATTAGTACATTATCTATTGTCCTTCTCCCTTTCCTGAATCCTGATTGAAATTCTGATAGCTTCTTTTCTGCCTCCGCCCATCTTTGCAATCTTTCAGACATTATTCCTGTGTAAATTTTCTCTAATATTGCTAGTAAATTAATGTGTCAACTGTGATTAAAAATGTAGAAAATGGAATTTAGCTGTTAGTAAACATTTTAATATGAAGGGTTGGACTGCTGCACAAATCAAAACAGAATTGAATAAAGTTCACGTGGACTGCACCATTATTGAAGAACATTTACTGTTAGATTGATTAATTTAAGCACGGTAGGACAAGCACCCAAGATGATGTATGCTCCAGGCATCCAATTCAGGTCACCACACAGAAAACCATTGACAAAATAAAACTTCATGAGATTGCTGATACTGCAGGTATACTGAGTGAGTACCAATATCCTGCTCGTAAAATTGGCTGTGAAGAAGCTGTGTGCAAGATAGATCTGCAATTGGTCACAGTTGACCAAAGTCCAGTGGCCCCTTAGCTCAGTCGGTAGAGCACCTGCCTGCCGTGCTAGGGGTCCCGTGATCGATTCCCGGCATTTGGGATAGGAATTTTTCTCCAACCAAGATAATTCCTCATCTTCCATGGCATTGAAACCAGGAGATCCGTGGTTCAAATCCCGGCCATAGCATTGAATTTTTCATGTTGACTCTATCTGTCAAAAACCTTAGCCTATATACAGCTAGTGTGAAGAAATGATTAATTTTACATCAATTAACTAAAATAAGAGTTAAATGATGAAGCCTGGGACTCAAGTACTTACAATAGTAAGTCGCCACAAATGGTGTATCTTGAATGCGAGAGCCCCTAGTGGTCTACCGGGGAAATATACGAGTCTATATACTATATATACTATCTGACAAAATCCATAATATGGTAATCCAAGACTGCGAAATAAAACTTCATGAGATTGCTGATACTGCAGGTATACTGAGTGAGTACCAATATCCTGCTCGTAAAATTGGCTGGAGGAAGCTGTGTGTAAGATAGATGCTGCAATTGGTCTCAGTTGACCAAAAGCGCATCTAGCACATTTCAACACAATGTCTGGCAATGTTTAATCAAAATCCACAAGTCTTTTTGTTCCAATTTTTGACTGTTGATAAAATCTGGATCCATCATTACACACCAGAATCAAAATGGCAGTCAAAACAATGGACAAAGCTTGTGAAAGTACACTGAAGAATGCAAAGACCATTTTGTCAGCTGATAAGGCTATGGCCATTGTTTTTCGGGATTCTCAAGGAATCATTCTTCTAGATTACTTCAAAAAAGGCAAAATCATATTATGCTTTATGGTTGCATCATTTAAAACTTTGGTTGACTGAAAAAAGACAAGATTAACACACAAAAGGCACTCTTTCACCAGGATAATGTACCATCCCACATATCATCAATAACAATGGCAAAAGTGCATGAATTAGATTTTGAATTGGTTCCTCATCCACCCTTTTCACTAGACTTAGTCCTAAGTGGCTTCTTTCTGTTCTCTAATTTGAAACTTAGGCTTGCTAGGAGAAATGTTCATCAAATGAGGAAGTGATAGTTGCAATTGATGAGTACTTTAGAGTTTAACAGAAACAATTATTCCGATGAGATGAAACAGCTGGAGGATCACTGTATCAAGTATATATCCCTCAAAGGAAACTATGTCAAGAAGTAAGGGGAGTTGATTATGATGCAAACTTTTTTTTTTTAGCAGACTTATCAGACTGCTCTTGTAGTACCTATAACGTATATGTTCCTAAATTTCATTCATTGAATAGTCTTAATAAAGTTATTTAATTCATGATTTGGGCTAAGAGACTTCTTGCATTATTTACAACACAGAATACACTTACTAAATAACTAGTGTCTATAGTGCCTTGAATCTACAATGCAACAGGATATATTAAATGGGGAAATGAAGACAATAGTGTGTTCCACACTATGTTCCAAGCTGTAAAGTGCAACAGTTTTAACAAGGTAAGTATTTATTAATTCTTAGATGAGTCGTATTTATTACACATCTGCTTCACTTTCGTACCTATTTTGAGGACATGTTTCGCAAATCATCGTTTGCATCTTCGGCTCTTATGCGACTAAAGCTTGATCCAGTGGTGTGGGTAATTCTGGGGTTGCTGATGCCATCTGTTGATTTAGTGATGAACTTAAATGTGGGATTCTCTTCTGGCGGGATTTCAAAGTTCATTAGTTGGTTTTTATGTTTTTCTATGTATATTCTCTCCCATATGACGAGTTCACTATGTTTTTGTACGTATTTTAGTAATTCTGTGCTATCTTCAATTTCATGATTTTCAGACCAGAAATGAGCTGCTATTGCGGACTTATCAATATTTTTGTATCTTAAGTGCCTGAAGTGTTCTTTCTTTCTAGTGCCTATGTTTCTTTTTATCCTCCCTATGTAAATTTTTTCACAGTCTTTACACTTAATCTTGTAAATGCATGACTTTTCCTCTGGTTTTATCTTATCAGTATTATTACTGTGAAGTAGGTTTTTAATGTTGTAATTGTTTTTTGGTGCCAATGTTATATTGTATTTCTTGAATATTTTTTGGAACTTTTTTGTGGCCCAGGGGTGGTAAGTAAATTTAGCAAATCTAATTTCTTGTTTTATTGGTGTGAGAGCTGTGATCTGTTTTAATCCATTTTGAAGTTTGAATGATTTTAGTTTTTTATCTACAATGTTTTTTCCATATCCATTTTTAATTGCAGTTTTTAAGATTTGATGGTATTCGTTTTGATATTCTTGCTGGCTGAGGGGTAGATTTACTAATCTGTGTGTGAGACTGTTGATGGTTGCATGTTTGTGTGGAATTGGGTTGAAACTATTTGCTTTGATGTAATTATCTGTGTGTGTTACTCTTCTATGGATACCAAATTCTAGTTTTAAGGTCTAAAAAAGGTAGAGTACAGTCCTCTTCAGTTTCCACTGTGAATTGTATGCTGGGTTCTTGCAGGTTGAGTAGTTTCAAAGCATCATCTATTTGTTTGTAGGGTACTATTGCAAAGATGTCGTCTACTTATCTTTACCATGTTTTAAACATATGAGGGAAGGCTTTAGTTATATGTGTTTCGAAAAAGCTCATGTATAGATTGGCCAAAAATGGTGATAGCGGGCTTCCCATAGCTAGTCCTGAAATTTGTTTATAATATTTTCCATCGAAGACAAAATAATTTTGATGTATACATAATTCAGTCATTGCCAAATATTCTTCTATTGCATTGGCATCTAGGTTTATAGAATTTAGCCATTTTTCAGTTGAATCAAAAGTTTGTCTAATGGAATGCTAGGGAAGAGGGAGCGGACATCAAAGGATACTAAAGTGTCATGAGGTTTTAGTTTAAGATTTTGAATTTTTTCTACCAGGTCTAAAGAGTTTTTTATGCTCAGAGTATGGAATTGTGGAAAGGACTGAAATTTTTTGGACAGCCATTTTGCCAGAAGGTAAGTAGGAGTGTTTATATTATTTACAATGGGTCTCATGGGTATGTTGGGTTTGTGTATTTTAGGCAAACCATATAGTCTTGCAAGGGTAGGGTTGTCCGGTTTGATAGTTTTTTGTTCTGCAGTTGTTACCTTCTGGCAAAATGGCTGTCCAAAAAATTTCAGTCCAGTTATAAATAAGAGTCGGCAGGGAGCTGGCAGTCAGTGAACAGAGTCGCTAGTGAGCTGTTTATTGTGTGGACATGTAGTGATTCGAACATGAATTCTTTTAATACAGTGTTCCAATACAGTTAAATCTCAATATATTAATTCTTTTGTTTGTTTACGCGTGGTGAAGCCACGAGAGACTGTGTCAGTATATGTTACGTTCCTGCTGCAAAGGGGTGTACAAACTTTCTATGGAAATAAAGAGCATTTTGAATTCCTGCAAACTAGACTTTTAATTTTACGAACCCACAAAGTCACAATATATTGCCAAGCTCAGATATTACAACTTCTGCAATTGCATCAGAATTTTGCCCATTCAGAACAAAAAATCCCCAGAATCGCTCAACAGGACTACCTAAGGCATTACAATACCTTAAGACTATTACAAGCTGAAACATAACAATATCTGTAGTTTCGTCGGCCATAACAGATACATAGTCTGCTGCGTCAATTTCTTCTAAGATGTTTTTTTTACAAACTTCAAGAATGCACTGAAGTAACTCATTTTGCATTGTCTTACAAGTTCCTTTAAAAATGAGTCACCATTAAGATGGAGCTTAAATAGGAAATCAATTTCTGCTGTATATTTAATGAACCCCCTGAACACCCCTTGATTTTGTGACCCTCCATGCTCTTCATGCCCTCTTAAGGGTAGCTCGTGATAACCACAAAATTTCACACAGTTGATTATCTTTATAAGAGTGTCCCTATTTTTTGGGACTTGATCGCTGTGGCAATCTATTGATTCCTTACAGGCTTGGCTTAAACATGTCTGTACATTTACTGACCCAAGTGTAGCAAAATTAAGCATGTTATTAACATGGTTTTTGGACATTTCATGTTTATGACATTTTTCATATAGTCTCTTCAAGTCTGAAACTCTCTTTTGAACCCATGCAATGTTGGCTGCATCGTCTTTAATTCCAAATAAAAGGCAAGGCAAACAGAACAGGGAATTGTTGACTTCACAGATACATATCCACTCATAGGAGTCTGTGTAAATTTCAGGACTGAAACAGCTACTATATTAACTTTAAAGAGAGTCGATTAAAGACACTAGACAACACTTACTAACTTACTTACTAAGTGTTGTCTAGTGTCTTTAATCGACTCTCTTTAAAGTTAATTTATCATAACAACACTGTTTTCAACACTTCCAAGAAAGTAATTGTAAGCTACTATATTGTTTTTGGCTGCTTGTTGCACTTTGAATAATGTTTAACACAGCAGTCGGTCTTCCTCGCACTTAAATATCACATTTATCTTGCAGTGTTAAAGCGCCAAAACGAAGCCACTTTAAGTACTTGACTGAATTACCCATTGTTACAACAACATCATTGATAGCAGTACTGA
The DNA here is from genome assembly GCA_030765055.1 of Mantis religiosa. Lineage (NCBI taxonomy): Eukaryota > Metazoa > Arthropoda > Insecta > Mantodea > Mantidae > Mantis > Mantis religiosa. Next base: position 283,442,199 of record CM060948.1, on the reverse strand, counting down.
TTGCCCAAGACAAGCAGGCAACATAATCACTTTTGCTGTCTCCTTGTGGTGTATGTTCGCCCTCTGAGTATGACAAGGATGGAAGGCTTGTTTAAAACACACAAGTGTTGTCACATATCTCCCCTATACATAATACCTATCGCTGCAACAAATGTTAGATCTGACTGCATGGGTGACTCATATGCACTCTCATACACTCATTTCCTAGTAAACATATCCGCTTCCGGAACAGACAAACAGTTCAAGGTCCTCTGCTCTTCATATCCGTCTAGCCTTCTTGTCGTGGGCTTACAGTATAGTCACATTTTATTATACTTTACTGTCAGGAACAAAAATATATTTGAATCACCGTGAAAATGTTAAAAAACCATTTGATTTCAGGAAAATCCGCACAAAATTGCACTTACACCGCTCTTGGGTTTGCAAACATTGCAGTCCAGTGAGTTCACTAAGCTATGGGGTGCGCAGTGAGTTGAAACATGAAGCAGGGGCTAGCAGAGGGGAAATGGAAGTAATATGCATGTTAGTGAGTTGTCCTGGCAGTCCAAGAGTAATAAGCGGCTTCATATATGAACTTGCCGCACAGTCATGAACTTGTTGTGATGACTTACAATATATATATAATCTATTCAATTTAGGCAATTAAGACAACAACAATAAAATTAAAATTTGCTCGGAGGGGGGGGGGCGCTGTAGTCTCGCAGCCCTCCTTTATCGGCCGCCACTGGTGTTAATTCCTTATTTTTGTATTATCTTTCCATTAAAATATATATAATTTCCCACAAAATCATCATACAATTCAGCCCCAAAAATTATTGCAGAAATTTATTTAAAACATTAAGCATGTTTACCTTGTCATACATATTTCTTTTTACCCAGATGTGACCTGTACCTATTGTGAATTGAGTTATTAAAACACCAGATAAAAAATTCAGAGTGTAAATAAATGCAAGCATTACTAGTTCCAAGCAATTGGTTGGATTTATATAAAACTTTTCTCATCTCCCAGCAAGCAAAATCCCGTTGACTTTGCTGAGCCATTGCTCACAGTGTGCTGTAAGTAAAAATAAACAATTTTCACTTTTTGTAAGCTTTTGCTTGCTATTTCTTGAGGCACTACTTTGAGTACCTCAGATTGTTCAATTGAAGTTTAGTTTATTCACTCAATTTCTCTCTCAATGTTTCTTTGCTACAAAATACAATGACAGTACATCCAAATTCTGACAAATAAAAATGGGCCTACCACAAGGTGCAGTACTGAGTACAACCTTGTTCAACATCTACATCAATGACCTTCCCGCGGCTGTATCAAACACAGAAATAAAGACAGCTCTTTTTGCAGATTACATGATCATGTGGACATCTTCCCCACAAATAGACAAATCCAAAGCTTCTATGGAAAAGGCTTTGATACTATTGGAAAAGTGGACTGACAACAATTTGATGAAAATAAATACCGATAAAACAACATTCCAAATATTTAGCTTAAAAAAAAAATCCCTAAACTAAATCTGCAGTTCAAGAAAACAAACCTGAAACAAACATATGAAACAAAATATTTAGGAATAACAACAAATCTTTCAATTTTGAAAAGATTAGCTGGAGTCAAGAGGGGTAGTAATCGGGAGACACTGAACACCACATACAAAACATTCATCAAGCCAATACTTCTTTATAATGCAGAGGTAATAATTACAGCAAACAGTTCCAACGTAAATCATCTAGAAGTATGCCAAAATCAGGCCCTGAGACCAATAACCGGTGCAGCAAAATCAACTCCAATCACGGCAATGCAAGCCTTAACTCGGAACTATCCAATATATCTAACTTTAGAGGAGCAGGCACTAATACAACATGAAAAAATGTTGCGGTTAAAAACAACAAAATGGAAGAAAAGATTACTACAACCAATCAAGATGAAAACACAAACAAATTTCCTACACAAAGTTATGGAATTAAAAACAGATCTGAATCTTCCTAATTCTAAAGAAAACCTTTTAATCAATGAAAACCCACTGACTTATGAACCAATTAATATTCAATTAGATTTAGAACAAATAGTTACAAAATCTGAAACTTCCAAACCTGTACTAAAAGCACTAGCATTAGAAACTGTGAAAAACAGATACCCACCTGAAGAATGGTTACATGTCTACACAGATGGATCTAACTTGGACAACAACTCAGGAGCAGGATACTTTCTGATTCTAAAGCAGCATTATATGCAATAAGTTCATATAAAATGAGGTCAATCCAAATTAAAGAATGTTACAAAATGATCCAACAACTTAAAAAACTACAGAAAAGAATTATATTACAGTGGATACCTGCACATTGTGGAACTACTGGAAATGAATCAGCTGA